>JARQOD010000001.1:786825604-786986788 GCA_033576555.1 Oophaga sylvatica | reverse complement strand
TTGAACACCCAGTTTAGAACAAAAAGTCCTCCAAAATCTGGAAACAAACTGGACTCCTCTGTCAGACACAATGTTCTCAGGAATGCCGTGTAAACGAACCACGTGCTGAAGGAACAACGGCACCAATTCAGAGGAGGAAGGCAACTTAGGTAATGGCACAAGATGTATCATTTTGGAAAACCTATCACAAATTACCCAGATGTGTGTCATTCTCTGAGAAACAGGAAGGTCGGAAATGAAATCCATAGAGATATGGGTCCATGGTCTCTTGGGCACAGGCAATGGCATCAACAAACCACTAGAGCGAGAGCAAGGCTTGGTGCGAGAGCAAGTCCCGCAGGACTGCACAAATTCCCTGACATCACGAGACAAGGTAGGCCACCAAAAGGACCGACTAACCAAGTCTCTGGTACCAAAAATTCCGGGATGCCCAGCCAATGCGGAGCAATGAATCTCAGACATCACACTCTTTTTCCACTGGTCCGGGACAAACAATTTTCCAACAGGGCAGCACTCGGGCCTATCCTCCTGACACCCCTCCAGAGCAAGTCTCAAATTGGGCGAGATGGCGGAAAGAACTACACCCTCTTTCAAAATAACAGAAGGATCAGATAACTCAGGAGAGTCCGCAAGGAAACTCCTCGAGAGGGCATCCGCCTTAACATTCTTAGTGCCAGGAAGAAAGGAAACCACAAAATTAAAACGTGTGAAAAACAAGGCCCACCTGGCCTGTCTAGGATTGAGTCGCTTGGCAGATTCCAGATAGACCAGATTCTTATGGTCCATAAGGACCACCACCTGATGTTTGGCTCCCTCCAGCCAATGTCTCCACTCTTCAAAAGCCCACTTCATGGCCAATAACTCCCGATTACCCACGTCATAATTACGTTCAGTAGGAGAAAATTTTCGAGAGAAAAAGGCACAAGGGTTACTTTTAGAGGTCTCTGGATCTTTTTGGGACAAAACGGCACCTGCCCCAATTTCAGAGGCATCAACCTCCACCTGAAATGGCAGAGAAACATCAGGCTGCCGTAGAACAGGAGCAGAAGTGAATCTCTGCTTAAGTTCCTGAAATGCAGAGACTGCCTCAGGAGGCCAATTCACCACATCAGAACCCTTTCTGGTCAAATCAGTTAATGGTTTAACAATAACCGAGAAATTACCAATAAATTTACGATAAAAATTGGCAAAACCCAAAAATCTCTGAAGAGCCTTTAATGAAGTAGGTTGGACCCAATCACAGATGGCCTGAACCTTGACCGGGTCCATTTCAATAACAGATGGGGACAAAATGAATCCCAGAAATGAGATCCTCTGTACGCCAAAAAGACACTTTGATCCCTTCACATACAGAGCATTCTCTCTCAAAATCTGGTACAGTTCGAACATGTTTCACATGAGAGTCCCAGTCATTAGAAAAAATCAAGATATCATCCAAATAAACAATCAGAAATTTATCCACAAAATCCCTGAAAATGTCATTCATGAAGGACTGGAAGACGGAAGGAGCATTAGTGAGCCCAAAGGGCATCACTAGGTACTCAAAATGCCCTTCAGGGGTATTGAATGCCGTCTTCCATTCATCCCCGTGCTTAATGCGAATAAGGTTATACGCCCCCCTGAGGTCAAGCTTGGTAAACCAAGTAGCGTTTTTCACCCTAGAAAACAGGTCAGAAATCAAGGGTAACGGGTATTGATATTTCACAGTAATATTGTTCAAGAGACGGTAATCAATACACGGCCTTAATGAACCATCCTTTTTGGCCACAAAGAAAAAACCGGCACCTAAGGGTGAAGAGGATGGTTTGATATGACCCTTCTCCAATGATTCCTTGATATAAGACCGCATAGCGTCATGTTCAGGTACAGACAAGTTAAAAAAGGCGACCTTTAGGGAATTTACTACCCGGCACTAATTCAATAGCGCAGTCATAGCTCCTATGGGGAGGCAAGGATGCAGATTTACTTTCGCTAAACATATCAGAAAAATCAATCAAAAAGTCAGGAACATCCTGAGCCTGGGGGAGGCAGAAAAAACAGGTGTGTGGGTATTAACACATTGGCAGCCCCAACTGGTTACAGACACAGATTTCCAATCCAAAACAGGATTATGAGACTGTAACCAAGGGAAACCCAGCACGATAATGTCATGCAGATTATACAGAACCAAAAATTTGCAGCACTCCTGGTGATCAGGTTCAACCCTCATTATCACCTGAGTAGAAAACTGGGGTTTATTCTCAGCCAAAGGGGTAGAATCGATCCCCAGTAAGGGAATAGACTTCTGTAGGGGTATCAAGGGAAACCCACAACGTTTAGCAAAATCATAATCCATCAGGTTAATAGCTGCTCCAGAATCAACGAAAGCCTGAGCAGAAAATGAGGACAGAGAGCATATCAGAGTGACAGTTAATAAAAACTTAGTCTGAACACTACCCAAGACAACTGAGTGTGCAAAACGTCTTCCCCGCTTAGGGCAGATTGAAATAGCATGAGAGGCATCACCACAGTAGAAACATAACCCATTGCTCTTTCGAAACTCATGACGCTGTGCCCCAGACACCACTCTATCACACTGCATGGGTTCAGAAGCTGGTTCACAAGGCAACACTATTCCACGCATACTTCTCCGCTCACGTAAACGTCTGTCAATTTGAATCGCTAATGACATAGAATCATTGAGACCAGAGGGGACAGGGAATCCCACCATAACATCCTTTACATTATCTGACAGACCCTTCCGGAAAAGGGCTGCCAAAGCGTCGTCATTCCATTTGGTCAGGACTGCCCACCTACGGAATCTCTGACAGTATAACTCCGCGTCATAAAGCCCCTGATTTAATGCCAACAAGGCTTTTTCAGCTTGATCAGTGACATTAGGCTCATCGTACAATAACCCCAAAGCCTGAAAAAATGCATCAACATCCCTCAAAACAGGATCCCCAGGTGTCAGGGAAAAAGCCCAATCCTGAGGATCGCCGCGCAGGAGAGAGATGATAATTTGAACCTGCTGCGCTGCGTTCCCTGAGGACTTAGATTTTAAGGGAAAAAACAATTTACAATTATTTTTGAAATTCTGAAACTTAGCTCGATCCCCTAAAAACAAATCTGGCATGGGGATCCTAGGTTCCACAACACGCAACCTAGCAAGATATGCAGCAATACTCTGAACCTCAGTGGCAAGCTGATCCACATGGCCAGACAACTGTGCAAACTCCATTGAGAGAAAAGATCCTCCCCAGCACCCAGAGATACAGAGGGAAAAAAAAAGCAACAAACAGAAAAATATCTCTGACAACTCTGACAACCTTTTTTCTTTCACAATATTTTTTCCCTTCTGTGAGTACCATACAATTTTCAATTTTTGGGCCGGTGATACTGTTATGATTTGGTAGCTGAGGAGTGCAGGCAAAAAAGGCAATACACCAGAGCAGTTGGAATCTATGAGATTGCAGTACCCTGACTAACCACCACAACTAGAGGCAGCCGTGGAGCGTTCCTACGTTGGTCCTAGACGCCTCGTCACAGCCTGAGAAACTAACTACACCTAAAGAGAGAAATAGGAAAGCTATCTGCCCCGGAGCAGAACCCCAAAGATAATAGAAAGCCCCCAAACATGTAATGGCGGTTAGACAAGATGAAATACTGACACAGAAAGAAAATAGTATGAGCAAACGCTGGGGCCCAAACTAACTAAATAGAAAAGGATAGGAAGGGTACTTACTGCAATCCCAGAAAACCCTGAAAAGCACCAACTCTACTAATTTCAAAACACACTTGAGATCACATGACCTCTTCCACCTAAATTAGTTCTCTGGTGTAACAAAATCAAAACAGCAGCCACTGAAAAAACTGGAAAAAGCAAAAGTACAAACATCAGTGGCTGAACTAAACTGAGAGGGCAAAAGCCCCCGGAGGGGACCCTGAAGGCCCCCACAGAAGTGCAGGACAAAATGCAAAAATATAGCACAAAAACAAAAAGAAGAAAATGTCTTATCTGTTAGCAGGAGATGCAGACACGACACAGCAGGCTACAAGGGAAACAGGAATGAAGGATTCAGACCAGAACAATTGATCACCGGCAACCCTGATGGGAAAGTGACTCCCTTATATAAGACCAATCAGTAACACCTGATTCCCAGTCCTCACAATCTTCACTGGACAGACCAGCACCGCTTGTAACCACCAGAGGGAGCCTCTGCTCAGAACTCATCTCAAACCCATTCACAACACAGGACTTTTTTTTGATCGCTGGTCTCCCGCTGGCCAGCACACATCGCTGCGTGTGGCAGGCAGGAGACCAACGATCAGCTGGTAACAAAGGTACACTTCGGGTTTCCAGGCACTGCGCAGCGCCTGGAAACCCGTAGTGTACCTTGGTTACAGCTCCCTGCATCAGCGGGCTGGTATCCAACGTACACTGCGGGTAACTAGGCGACGTTACCCGCAGTGTCGCTGTCCTGATCGCTGCCTGTTTGGCAGCTCAGCAGCGATCATGTAGCGACACACCAGCGATCCTGATCATTGTCGGGATCGCTGGTGTGTCGCTATGTGAGACGGGGCCCTTAGTTAAAGTTAAATTTGCAACCTGGGATAAACTTCCTTTGTCTGTGGCTGGACGTATTAACTTAATTAAAATGATATTACTCCCCAAGCTCACCTACTTCCTTCAACATAGCGCTGTAGTGGTGCCCAATCTTTTTTCGCTAATTTGAATTCCCAGATCACATCCTTTATATGGGGAAAAACGAGGCCCAAACTTAGTCTAACCACCCTGCAGAGACCCAAGAAGGGAGGGGGCAGCGCTGCCCGATTTCTTTTTGTATTATCTGTCTGGACAGGCTAAAGCCATAAGCACGTGGAAGCCCGGCGGTCAATTACCTAATTCTGAAAGCCATTTACTTCATGCCGCACAAACCAATTGCCCGTTGGGATTTTTAGAAACGAGAAGGGCAGGTGTCTCGCGACCACTTGCTGTGTTTGGCAAGATCAATCAGGAAACAGATTAAGAAGGTGGTTGGGTTTGAAGATATTCTGGTGGAGATGCCCTTATGGAATAATAGTTACTTCCCGGCGTTATTTGAACACCCTTCTCCCAAGTTCTGGACTCAGTATAGTGTCTCCACGATAGGTGATCTGTATGACAGCGGAACTTTGATCTCTTTTGAACAACTACAAGTTAATTGTGGTGTTCCGAGGTCTCAGTTCTTTCGTTATTTACAGTTAAGGTCAGCGTTTCAATCACACATGAGAAGCAAAGGTACAGACACTGCTATTTCATCTTTACCCTTGATAGGGATCCTTAAATCACAGGGCCCCCAGGGCCTCATCTCTTCTCTGTACACATATATGTTGTCGGTAGGAACAACAGAGTCCACCATGGACTTCGTTAGGAGGAAGTGGGACCGGCTCATCCCAGATACACAGGGAGAGGAGTGGGAAGAAATTCTTGAGTCATCAGTCAGGGTGTCCCGTCTGTTAATAATAGGATGATACAATTATATATTATAAATCAATCATATTTGACTCCAACTCGGCTTTTCAAGATGGGTCGCTACCAATCATCGGAATGCTTGAGATGTCATTTGATAGATGCAGACTTCATTCACATGATCTGGTGTTGTCCTATTGTTGCGCAGTATTGGAAGGCAGTGACATCACTGTTGACATCCTTGGTACTAACTCCTGTTCCCCTTGAGCCGTTGGTCTGTCTATTTGGAGTATGGGATGAGGAGACATGGGATCAATATGTTGAGATTTTCCTAAGGGAGACACTTTTTATGGCTCGAAAGGTATTAGCATTGAGATGGATGGGGAATTCATCTCCCTCCCTCGGATCCTGGATTAATTTGGTGAACTCGATTATCACATATGAGCACACGTTATACCAGAATAGAGGGTGTCCAGGCAAATTCGAGAAGATATGGGAGAGGTGGAACTCCTCCCACCTTACTTTGCAGAGAGGAGATGTCACATAATACACAGCTAATTGTATGGAAGTAGGCTGCGGTATGGTTTTGTAGGTGTAGGTACAGTTTAGGAGTTAGGTAGATTTCATTGTTTGGATAATAACACAAGACCATTCTGATTTAACTTATATTATGTTTTGGCTTATCTATTCGCAACTGGTATTTGCATTTTATTATACATTTATCAATGACATGTGGAACATGTGTATTTTGCACTTTCTTTGACGTTTGATACCAGTATGTGTATTGTACAATTGTTTATGGTTTAATAAACGAAGTTAAAAAAGAAAAAAGAATGAAAATGCGGGTATATTTCATATGTTGTGGACGTGTCCAAGATTGGCTGTTTTTTGGTTGGTGGTCCTGAGTTGGGTGGAAAGGGCTTATAGATGTGTGATCCCAAGGGAACCGGTGGTCTGTTTGCTGGGATATCTAGGTGAGATAAAAGTGGATAATATTCTGAAGGTGGCAATCGCTAGATTACTATATATGGCACAAAAGGTAATAGCCAGGAACTGGATAAAAGAGGACCCACCTTCAAGGGGAGAATATCTCATCAAAGTGACCAATGACCTTCTTACAGCAAAACGTAACGGCGACCACTCTCTGCTCATTCTACTCGACCTTTCTGCAGCTTTCGACACTGTTGACCACTATCTCCTACTGTCTAGGCTCCAGTCACTAGGTATTAAGGACACTGTTCTCTCCTGGTTCTCCTCCTATCTTTCTGACCGCTCCTTCAGTGTTTCGTTCTCTGGCTCCACGTCATCTCCTCTTCCTCTCACTGTCGGTGTACCCCAGGGCTCAGTCCTTGGCCCCCTTCTCTTCTCTCTCTACACGGCCCCAATTGGACAGACCATCAGCAGATTTGGCTTTCAGTACCATCTTTATGCCGATGACACACAACTATACACGTCATCCCCCGACCTTACCCCCGCTGTTCTACAGAACACCACCGACTGTCTGTCCGCAGTCTCCAACATCTTGTCCGCTCTCTATCTGAAACTTAACCTCTCCAAGACTGAACTCCTTCTGCTCCCGCCGTCTACTAACCTCCCTAAATCTGACATTTCCCTCTCTGTGGTCGGCACCATAATAACACCCCGGCAGCAGGCTCGCTGTCTGGGTGTTATGTTTGACACCAATCTCTCCTTCACCTCCCATATACAATCTCTTGCCCGCTCTTGCCGTCTACACCTAAAGAACATCTCTAGAATCCGCCCTTTTCTCACCATGGAAACAACAAAAACCCTCACTGTAGCATTGATTCACTCACGCCTGGACTACTGCAACACTCTATTACTTGGCCTCCCCATTACTCGACTATCCCCTCTCCAGTCCATCCTTAATGCAGCAGCCAGGGTCATCCATCTGGCTAATCGATACTCGGACGCGTCCGCTCTTCGCCAGTCCTTACACTGGCAGCCCATTCATTATAGGATCCAATTCAAAGTACTGGTTCTCACCCACAAAGCTCTCCACAGTGCAGCACCCCCCTACATCTCCTCCCTCATTTCTATCTATCGGCCTAACCGACTGCTGCGCTCTGCAAACGACTTTCGACTAACCTCTGCACTAATCCGTACCTCCCACTCCCGACTCCAAGACTTCTCCCGCGCTGCGCCAATCCTCTGGAATGCTCTACCCCAAGAAATTAGGACTATCCACAATTTGCATGGTTTCAGGCGCTCCCTCAAAACACATTTGTTCAGAGTGGCCTATCACATTCACTAACCAAAGTCGTTCTATGTTTAAGTGTGTGTGTGTAGCCCATTCACTATCTCCATCCATGCCTCACTCCCTCAAGATGGCTGGACCATCATTGTAAATGCACCATTGTATATACACACCTGTACTTTGTATCTCCCCCACCTCATTGTAGATTGTAAGCTCTCACGAGCAGGGTCGGCTTATTTTGCTTTAATTATTGTATTGTTAACGTTGTTACCTATGACTTGTGTTTTGAAACTGTTAAACTGTAAAGCGCTGCGGAATATGTTGGCGCTATATAAATAAAGATTATTATTATCTCAACTATGTGAAACATGTCATTAATCTGGAAAAAGGGGTATACAAGAAAAGGGGGAAATTGGGGATGTACGACAAACTGTGGATGCCATGGCTGGAATTGGGTTAGGAGGCAGATAGGTGAGGAACGGACGCTGGGGTATTTATATGTGGGGATTCTTGTCTATACTGCTGTAGCAGGTGATAATGTATAACACAACTCTATATTCCTGTACAGGTTATGTAATGGAAGAGTGCGAGCTGTCTAAATGGGGAGGGGGTGGGAGTGGGCTGAGTTTGTAATGGGGGGGTTGTTAATGGGAAAATCAAAACGATTGTATCACTGTAATATAAATAGTGTGTTGTTTATCTTAACCCCTTCACCCCCAAGGGTGGTTTGCACGTTAATGACCGGGCCAATTTTTACAATTCTGACCACTGTCTCTTTATGAGGTTATTACTCTGGAACGCTTCAACGGATCTTCGCGATTCTGAGATTGTTTTCTCGTGACATATTGTACTTCACGTTAGAAGTAAAATTTCTTCGATATAACTTGCGTTTATTTTTGAAAAAAACGCAAATATGGTGAAAATTTTTAAAATTTTGCAATTTTCAAACTTTGAATTTTTATTCCCTTAAAACAGAGAAATATATCACACAAAATAGTTAAGAAATAACATTTCCCACATGTCTACTTTACATCAGCACAATTTTGGAACCAAAATTTTTTTTTGTTAGGAAGTTATAAGGGTTAAAAGTTGACCAGCGATTTCTCATTTTTACAACAAAATTTACAAAGCCATTTTTTTTAGGGACCACCTCTCATTTGAAGTCACTTTGAGGGGTCTATATGGCAGAAAATACCCAAAAGTGACACCATTCTAAAAACTGCACCCCTCAAGGTACTCAAAACCACATTCAAGAAGATTATTAACCCTTCAGGTGCTTCACAGGAACTAAAGCAACGTGGAAGGAAAAAATGAATATTTAACTTTTTAGCCACAAAAATGATCTTTTACAAACTTTTTTTTTTATTTTCACAAGGGTAAAAGGAGAAAATGGACAGATAAGGTTGTTATGCAATTTCTCCTGAGTACGCCAATACCCAATATGTGAGGAAAAACCACTGTTTGGGCACACGGCAGAGCTCGTAAGGGAAGGAGCACCGTTTGACTTTTTCAAACTAAAATTGGCTGGAATTGAGATTGGACGCCATGTCATGTTTGGAGAGCCCCTGATGCGCCTAAACAGTGGAAACCCCCACAAGTGACACCATTTTGGAAACTAGACCCCCTAAGGTACTTATCTAGATCTGTTGTGAGCACTTTAAACCCCCAAGTGTTTCACAAAAGCTTATAATGCCTGGGTGTGAAAAAAAAAAAAAAAAAATTCCACAAAAATGATTTTTTAGTCCCAAATTTTTGAATTTTCCCAAGGAAATTGGACCCCAAAAGTTGTTGTCCAATTTGTCCTGAGTACGCTGATACCCCATATGTGGGGGGGGGGAAACTGTTTGGGTGCACGGCAGGGCTTGGAAAGGAAGTAGTAACGTTTTGGAATGCAGACGTTGATGGGGGTCATGTTCCGTTTGCAGTGCCCCAGATGAGCCTAAATAGTGGAAACCCCCCACAAGTGACCCCATTTTGGAGACTAGACCCCATAAGGAACTTATCTAGATCTTTGGTGAGCACTTTGAACCCCCAAGTGCTTCACACAAGTTTATAATGCCCGGGCATGAAAATAAAAAATCCTATTTTTTTCCCACAAAAATTATCTTTTAGTCACTAATTTTTTATTTTCCCAAGGGTAACAGGAGAAATTGGACCACATAAGTTGTTGTCCAATTTGTCCTGAGTACGCTGATACCCCATATGTGGGGGGGAACCACTGTTTGGGCTCACGGCAGACCTCGGAATGGAAGGAGCACCATTTGACTTTTTCCAACCAAAATTGGCTGGAATTGAGATTGGATGCCATGTTGCATTTGGAGAGCCCCTGATGTGCCTAAACAGTGGAAATCCCCACAAATGACCCCATTTGGGAAACTAGACCCCCTAAGGAACTTTTCTAGATCTTTGGTGAGCAATTTGAACCCCCAAGTGCTTCACACAAGTTTATAATGTAGAGCCGTAAAATTTAAAAATCATATTTTTTTCCACAAAAATGATCTTTTCACCCCAATTTTTATTTTTCCAAGGGTAACAAGACTCCAAAAGTTATTGTGCAATTTGTCCTGAGTGCGCTGATACCCCATATGTGGGGGTAAACCACTGTTTGGGTGCATGGCAGAGTTTGGAAGGGAAGGAGCGCCGTCTGACTTTTTCAACGCAGAATTGGCTGGACGCCATGTCGTGTTTGGAGAGCTCCTGATGTGCCTAAACAGTGGAAACCCCCATAAATGACACCATTTTGGAAACTAGACCCCTCAAGGAACTTATCTAGATGTGTGGTGAGAACTTTTAACCCCCAGGTGTTTCACTAAAGTTTATAACGTACAGCCGTAAAATAAAAAATCCTTTTTTTTTTTACAAAAATGATTTTTTCGCCCCCAATATTTTATTTTCACAAGGGTAACAGAAGAAATTGGACCCCAAAAGTTGTTGTCCAATTTGTCCGGAGTACGCTGATACCCAATATGTGGGAGAAAACTACTGTATGGGCGCACGTCAGGGCTCGGAAGGGAAGTAGTGACGTTTTGGATTGCAGACTTTGATGGAATGGTCTCGGGGCGTCATGTCGCATTTGGAGAGCCCCTGATGCGCCTAAACAGTGGAAACCCCCCACAAGTGACCCCATTTTGGAAAATAGGCCCCACAAGGAACTTGTCTAGATGTGTGGTGAGCACTTTGAACCCCGAAGTGCTTCACAGAAGTTTATAACGCACAGCCGTAAAAATAAAAAATCCTTTTTTTTTTTGCAAAAATGATTTTTTTGCCCCAATATTTTATTTTTACAAGGGTAACAGGAGAAATTGGACCCCAAAAGTTGTTGTCCAATTTGTCCTGAGTACGCTGATATCCAATATGTGGGAGAAAACTACTGTATGGGTACACGTTGGGGCTCGGAAGGGAAGTAGTGACGTTTTGGATTGCAGACTTTGATGGAATGGTCTGGGGGCGTCATGTCGCATTTGGAGAGCCCCTGATGCGCCTAAACAGTGGAAATCCCCAACAAGGGACCCCATTTTGGAAAATAGACCCCACAAGGAACTTATCTAGATGTGTGGTGAGCGCTATGAAGCCCCAAGTGCTTCACAGAAGTTTATAATGTACAGCCGTAAAAACAAAAAAAATTTTTTTTTTTTGTACAAAAATGATATTTTCGCCCCCAGTTTTTTATTTTCCCAAGGGTAACAGAAGAAATAGGACAAATTGCACAATAACTCTTGGGGTCCAGAGTACGCTGATACCCCATATGTGGGGATAAACTACTGTTTGGACGCATGGCAGAGCTGAGAAGTGAAGGAGCACCGTTTGACTTTTTCAACGCAGAATTGGCTGGAATTGAGATCAGACGCCATGTCACATTTGGAGAGCCCTGATGTGCCTAAACAGCGGAAACCCCCCAATTCTAACTCCAACCCTAACCCTAGTCCCAACCCTAACCACAAACCTAACCCTAACACACCCCTAATCCCAACCCTAACCCTAACTTTAGCGCCAACCCTAACTTTAGCCGCAACCCTAACCCTAATGGGAAAATGGAAATAAATACTTTTTTTTAATTTTATTATTTTTCCCTTACTAAGGGGGTGATAAAGGGGGGTGTTATGTTACGGTAGCTGAGGAGTGCAGGTAAAAAAGGCAATACACCAGAGCAGTTGGAATCTATGAGATTGCAGTACCCTGACTAACCACCGCAACTAGAGGCAGCCGTGGAGCGTTCCTACGTTGGTCCTAGACGCCTCGTCACAGCCTGAGAAACTAACTACACCTAAAGATAGAAATAGGAAAGCTATCTGCCCCGGAGCAGACCCCAAAGATAATAGAAAGCCCCCAAACATGTAATGGCGGTTAGACAAGAGGAAATACTGACACAGAAAGAAAATAGTATGAGCAAACGCTGGGGCCAAAACTATCTAAATAGAAAAGGACAGGAAGGGTACTTACTGCAATCTCAGAAAACCCTGAAAAACACCAACTCTACTAATTTCAAAATCACCTGAGATCACACGACCTCTACCACCTAAATTAGTTCTCTGGTGTAACAAAATCAAGACAGCAGCCACTGAAAAAACTGGAAAAGCAAAAGAACAAAACTCAGCGGCTGAACTAAACTGAGAGGGCAAAAGCCCCCGGAGGGGACCCAGAAGGCCCCCACAGAAGTGCAGGACAAAATGCAAAAATATAGCACAAACACAAAAGAAGAAATTGTCTTATCTGTTAGCAGGAGATGCAGACACGACACAGCAGGCTACAAGGGAAACTGGAAAGAAGGATTCAGACCAGAACAATTGATCACCGGCAACCCTGATGGGAAAATGACTCCCTTATGTAGCGCCCGCGTCCCTGCCTGCTGCCAGACAGGGACGTCGCTCTCCTCACCTGCGCTCAGCGTCCTCAGTGCTCCCAGCCTCCTCTGCGCCTATGGCGTCCTCCTTCCGCCCTGCTGGTCCCGCGCGCTCCTTCCCTGCTACTGGCCTTAGGGCGCGCGCCCGCACCCTCCCCCGCTCTTAAAGGAGCCGCGCGCATTTTCCAAATCAGTCTCCAGCCAATGCTGGAGGACTCCACCCTATATTAAGGGCTTCCTCCTTAATGTAGGGGCCCGAGCAATGTTGTTCCTGTGCAGTCTAACTCTGTTTCAGCCATCAGCTCCTGATTCCAGTTACCTGCCTGTTACCTGTCGGCTTGCCTGTCTGCCATCCATCTGCAGTTCCATCCAGAGGTTCGGACGTCATCTGCAGAGATCCCCGGCTCTTGCCTGCTCACCTAGGAGCGATCATCTGCCATCCGACTGCAGCTCCATCCGGAAGTTCGGACATCATCTGCGGAGATCCCCGGCTCTTGCCTGCTCACCTGGGAGTGATCATCTGCCATCCGACTGCAGCTCCATCCGGAAGTTCGGACATCATCTGCAGAGATCCACGTCTCTTGCCTGCTCACCTGGGAGCGATCATCTGCCATCCGACTGCAGCCTACCTGGAGGCTCCACCATATCAGGTCGTATATGCCTGCCCTGTTCTAGAGACTGCCTGGTCACTTGCCGTGACAACCTGCCTGTCCAGAGACTGCCTGGTCACTTGCCGTGACAACCTGCCTGTCCAGAGACTGCCTGGTCACTTGCCGTGACAACCTGCCTGTCCCAGAGACTGCCTTGGTCACTTGCTGTGACAACCTGCCTGTCCCAGAGACTGCCTTGGTCACTTGCTGTGACAACCTGCCTGTCCAGAGACTGCCTGGTCACTTGTCGTGACAGCCTGCCTGTCCAGAGACTGCCTCGGTTACTTACCGTTACAACCTGCCTGCCCAGAGACTTCCTTGGTCACTTGCTGTGACAAACCTGCCTGTCCAGAGACTACCTATATCCCCTGCCGTGATTCCCTGCCCTTTTTCCCGGGTGCCACCCGCTCTCTTACAAGTAAACTCTCTTGTATAATAAAGCTTTGTGGTTCCACCAACCTGACCTGTCTCGTGAGTAGTTCCACCCACCAGACCCGTTACACCTTATATAAGACCAGTCAGTAACACCTGATTCCCAGTCCTCACAATCTTCACTAGTACCGCTTGTAACCACCAGAGAGAGCCTCTGCTCAGAACTCATCTCAAACCCATTCACAACAGTACCCCCCCCTTGAGGAGGGGTCACCGAACCCTCATTTGAGCAACCAGGTCGGTCAGGATGAGTTCTATGATGAGCACGGATAAGTCTCCTAGCATGGATGTCCGAAGCAAACACCCAAGAATTGTCTTCCTGACCATAACCTCTCCATTTAACCAAATACTGGAGTCTTCGTCTAGAAAAACGAGAATCCAATATTTTCTCAACCACATACTCCAGATTGCCCTCAACCAAAACAGGGTCAGGAGGCACAGCAGCAGGAACCACTGGCTCAACAAACCTCTTCAACAAGGACTTGTGGAACACGTTATGGATCTTAAATGTCCCTGGAAGAAGCAAACGAAAAGAAACAGGATTAATAATCTCCATGATCTTATAAGGTCCAATGAACCTAGGCTTAAATTTAGTAGATGCTACTCTCATAGGAATATTCTTTGAGGACAACCAGACCAAGTCCCCCACTTTAAACCGAGGACCATCAGTCCTATGCCGGTTAGCAAACCGCTGGGCCTTCTCCTGAGAGAGGGACAACCTCTCCACTACCTGGTCCCAAATCTGTTGCATACGCTCAACAACAGAGTCAACACCTGGACAGACAGAAGCTTCCGTCTGTCCTGAAGAAAATCGAGGGTGAAACCCAGAATTACAGAAAAACGGAGACATCAAAGTGGCAGAGCTAGCCCTATTATTAAGAGCAAACTCAGCCAAAGGCAAAAAAGAGACCCAGTCATCCTGATCAGCAGACACAAAGCATCTTAGATAAGTCTCCAATGTCTGGTTTGTTCTCTCAGTTTGACCATTGGTCTGAGGATGAAATGCCGAGGAGAAAGACAATTGAACACCTAGTTTAGAACAAAAAGTCCTCCAAAATCTGGAAACAAACTGGACTCCTCTGTCAGACACAATGTTCTCAGGAATGACGTGTAAACGAACCACGTGCTGAAGGAACAACGGCACCAATTCAGAGGAGGAAGGCAACTTAGGTAATGGCACAAGATGTATCATTTTGGAAAACCTATCACAAATTACCCAGATGGTGGTCATTCTCTGAGAAACAGGAAGATCGGAAATGAAATCCATAGAGATATGGGTCCATGGTCTCTTGGGCACAGGCAATGGCATCAACAAACCACTAGAGCGAGAGCAAGGCTTGGAGCGAGAGCAAGTCCCGCAGGACTGCACAAATTCCCTGACATCGCGAGACAAGGTAGGCCACCAAAAGGACCGACTAACCAAGTCTCTGGTACCAAAAATTCCGGGATGCCCAGCCAATGCGGAACAATGAATCTCAGACATCACACTCTTTTTCCATTGGTCCGGGACAAACAATTTTCCAACAGGGCAGCGCTCGGGCCTATCCTCCTGACACCCCTCCAGAGCAAGTCTCAAATTGGGCGAGATGGCGGAAAAAACTACACCCTCTTTCAAAATAACAGAAGGATCAGATAACTCAGGAGAGTCCGCAAGGAAACTCCTCGAGAGGGCATCCGCCTTAACATTCTTAGTGCCAGGAAGAAAGGAAACCACAAAATTAAAACGTGTGAAAAACAAGGCCCACCTGGCCTGTCTAGGATTGAGTCGCTTGGCAGATTCCAGATAGATCAGATTCTTATGGTCCGTAAGGACCACCACCTGATGTTTGGCTCCCTCCAGCCAATGTCTCCATCACACTGCATGGGCTCAGAAGCTGGCTCACAAGGCAACACCACTCCACACATACTTCTCCGCTCACGCAAACGTCTGTCAATTTGAATCGCTAATGACATAGAATCATTGAGACCAGAGGGGACAGGGAATCCCACCATAACATCCTTTACATTATCCGACAGACCCTTCTGGAAAAGGGCCGCCAAAGCGTCGTCATTCCATTTGGTCAGGACTGCCCACCTACGGAATCTCTGACAGTATAACTCAGCGTCATCAAGCCCCTGATTTAATGCCAACAAGGCTTTTTCAGCTTGATCAGTGACATTAGGCTCATCGTACAATAACCCCAAAGCCTGAAAAAACGCATCAACATCACTCAAAACAGGATCCCCAGGTATCAGGGAAAAAGCCCAATCCTGAGGATCGCCGCGCAGGAGAGAGATGATAATTTGAACCTGCTGCACTGCGTTTCCTGAGGTCTTAGATTTTAAGGCAAAAAACAATTTACAATTATTTTTGAAATTCTGAAACTTAGCTCGATCCCCTAAAAACAAATCTGGCATGGGAATCCTAGGTTCCACAACAGGCAACCTAGCAAGATATGCAGCAATACTCTGAACCTCAGTGGCAAGCTGATCCACACGGCCAGACAACTGTGCAAACTCCATTGGGAGAAAAGATCCTCCCCAGCACCCAGAGATACAGAGGGAAAAAAATGCAACAAACAGAAAAATATCTCTGACAACTCTGACAACCTTTCTTCTGTCACAATTTTTTTTTTCCCTTCTGTGAGTACCATTCAATTTTTGGGCCGGTGATACTGTTATGTTACGGTAGCTGAGGAGTGCAGGTAAAAAAGGCAATACACCAGAGCAGTTGGAATCTATGAGATTGCAGTACCCTGACTAACCACCGCAACTAGAGGCAGCCGTGGAGCGTTCCTACGTTGGTCCTAGACGCCTCGTCACAGCCTGAGAAACTAACTACACCTAAAGATAGAAATAGGAAAGCTATCTGCCCCGGAGCAGACCCCAAAGATAATAGAAAGCCCCCAAACATGTAATGGCGGTTAGACAAGAGGAAATACTGACACAGAAAGAAAATAGTATGAGCAAACGCTGGGGCCAAAACTATCTAAATAGAAAAGGACAGGAAGGGTACTTACTGCAATCTCAGAAAACCCTGAAAAACACCAACTCTACTAATTTCAAAATCACCTGAGATCACACGACCTCTACCACCTAAATTAGTTCTCTGGTGTAACAAAATCAAGACAGCAGCCACTGAAAAAACTGGAAAAGCAAAAGAACAAAACTCAGCGGCTGAACTAAACTGAGAGGGCAAAAGCCCCCGGAGGGGACCCAGAAGGCCCCCACAGAAGTGCAGGACAAAATGCAAAAATATAGCACAAACACAAAAGAAGAAATTGTCTTATCTGTTAGCAGGAGATGCAGACACGACACAGCAGGCTACAAGGGAAACTGGAAAGAAGGATTCAGACCAGAACAATTGATCACCGGCAACCCTGATGGGAAAATGACTCCCTTATATAAGACCAGTCAGTAACACCTGATTCCCAGTCCTCACAATCTTCACTAGTACCGCTTGTAACCACCAGAGGGAGCCTCTGCTCAGAACTCATCTCAAACCCATTCACAACAGGGGGGTTTGATTTACTATTTATAGCGGGTTTTTATGATTGGCAGCTGTCACGCTAAAAGACGCTTTTTATTGCAAAAATAGTTTTTGCATCATCACATTTTGAGAGCTATAATTTTTGCATATTTTGGCCCACAGAGTCATGTGAGGTCTTATTTTTTGCGGGACGAGTTGACGTTTTTATTGGTACCATTTTTGAGCACGTGACGTTTTTTGATCGCTTTTTATTTCGATTTTTGGGAGGTTAGAATGAACAAAAATCAGCAATTCATGAATTTCTTTTGGGGGAGGCGTTTATACCGTTCCGCGTGTGGTAAAATTGATAAAGCAGTTTTATTCTTCGGGTCAGTACGATTATGGCGATACCTCATTTTTTCATGTTTTGGCGCTTTTATAGAATAAAAACAATTTTATATAAAAAATAATTATTTTTGCATCGCTTTATTCTGCGAGCTATAACTTTTTTATTTTTTCGCTGATGATGCTGTATGACGGCTCGTTTTTTGCGGGACAAGATGTCGTTTTCAGCGGTACCATGTTTTTTTATATCGGTCTTTTTGATCGCGTGTTATTCCACTTTTTGTTCGGCGGTATGATGATAAAGCATTGATTTTTTGCTTCGTTTTTTTTTTTTTTTTAAGGGGTTCACTAAAGGGGTTAACTAGTGGGACAATTTTATAGGGGGGGTCGTTACGGACGCGGCGATACCAAATATGTGTACTTTTATTGCTTTGTTTTTTTTATTTACAGGAAGAAGTGAATTTATTGGGGAATATATATATTTTTTTTTTTATATTTTGGATTTTTTTTTAAAACATGTTTATTTTTATTTTTTTTTAACTTTTTTACTTTGTCCCAGGGTGGGACATCACTGTATTTTATCAGATCGCTGGTGTGACAGTGTGCACAGCACACTGTCACACCAGCGATCGCTCAGGCAGTGCAGCAGGCTTCTCAGTGCCTGCTCTCGGCAGGCACTGAGGTAGCCGCCTCCCTCCAGGACCCCGGCGCCATCTTGGATCCGGGTCCTGGGAGGGAGGAAGCCCTCAGAACAGCGCGATCACATCGCGCTGCTCTGAGGGTCTCAGGGGGGCGCGCAGGGAGCCCCCAACCTGCGCGATCCTCCCCTGTGCCCCCAGTACAACCGCGATCATGTTTGATCGCGGTGTGCAAGGGGTTAATGTGCCGGGAGCGGTCCGTGACCGCTCCTGACACAGTCATGGGTGTCAGCTGTGATAATCAGCTGACACCCGGCCGCGATCGGCTGCGCTCCACCCGGAGCGCGTCCGATCGCACGAGACGTACTATCCCGTCCATGGTCATACGGGCCCAGGTACCATGGACGGGATAGTACGTCCGATGGCAGTAAGGGGTTAATAAAAATCTATTTGAGTTAAAAAAAAAAAAGAATATATAGTGTTTGGTGTTTAATGCTGTTTGTAAATAACCATTTGAAAGTCCTCTCACTCTCTTTAGGCTATGTGCACACGTTGCGGAATTGCCATGGAAATTTCCGCGGCAATTCCGCACCTCCCTGCCGCAGGAAATCCGCATATTATAGGTATGCGTATTCCCGCTAAACACTAGCGTTTTGCAAGCGTAATTAGCTTGCACAATGCTAGCGTTTTACAAGCGATCTGACAGGTTGGTCACACGAGTCAAACAAGTGTTTGACTCGTGTGACCAACTTTTTACTATTGATGCCGCCTATGTCGCATCAATAGTAAAAAGATCTAATGTAAAAATAATAAAAAAAATAATAAATAATGATATTCTCACCTTCCGGCGGCCCCTGCAGCTTTCCCGCCTCTCAGCGACGCTCCCGGCAAGTTCCGTTCCCAGGAGTCCTTTGCGACAATCATCCCGATGACGTAGCATCACGTGAGACCGCTACGTCATCTGGGTGATCTCGCAAAGGACTCCTGGAACGCGATTGGCGGGAGCGTCGCTGAGAGGCGGGAAAGCTGCGGGGGACGCCGGAAGGTGAGAATATCATTATTTTTTATTTTAATTATTGTTTTTACATGGATATGGTACCCAGGGCCTGGAGGAGAGTCTCCTGTCCTCCAGACCCTGGTACCATCGCACATGAACCGCTTATTTTCCGCATGGTGGGCACAGCCACATGCGGAAAGTAATTGGTTCAATGCATTCCTATGGTGGCGGAATCGCCGCGGTTCCGCAAAAAAGAATGAGCACCCGCGATGCTATTCCGCCGCGGAAAAACCCGCAGCATGTGCACAGCATTGCGGAATCTCATAGACCATAATGAGTTGTATTGTGTAAGCGGTTTTGCCGCGGTTTCGCGGCGTTTCCGCCGCAAAAAACCGCGGCAAAACCGCTGAGAATCCGCAACGTGTGCACATAGCCTTAATCCGACTGATGCGTGGGAGAGGTACTGCCTTTTTATCTTGTAGGTTTCCTTTCCTTGAAGGACGGATCCTCTCTCTGTGGTGCCGTCATTGTTTCTGAAAAATCCCATTACATAATTAAGTAAATACGTTGTGATTTTCTGCTTGAGGCTCGGACAGTTTGGAATGTTAATCTTTGTATAATCTCGCCCACATCAATGATTCAGTTGTCTTTGTACACAGTACATTGACAGAAAACTGCTAATCAGTGGTGGGGGCGTGGTTATACAGAGTCCGAGGACTAGGATACAGGAGACACCTAGTCCTATAATGACAATGTCGTGCTGATAAAACACTGATTTTATTAAAACAGCAAAACACAGCCCAGTAAATGATATATTACTGGATTCAGGGTCTCTGCCCCTACATCATGCTGCTCTCAGGTTACATAGCAAAATCCTGTTGACAGAATCCCTGTACATATAGTATGCAGCAGATACCATGTAGTGCTGCTGTGGGTGGCTAAGGCATAATGAAAGAGACTTATGTTTTCAGCAGCAGATGGAAGGAAGAGAGCCACAGTCATTACTAGTGGGTAGGCGGAGCCCAGATGAGATAGACACCTCAGATTAAAAAGAGTGTTGACCGGCCCCTCCAGCTCGGGCTCCTCCTACTCAGCTCTCCAGTTTTCAATTTGAGGTCAGAGAAGATAGTCGCTGCTGGAAGCAGCTCCTCAGAAGATTTTATTATTTTTTATCGGACAAGAGACTTGGATCACCAAATGTGGTCTAGAGGTCTCAGGGGTCTCAGCGCTGCTGGACCCCAACCTCTCCCTTGGATCTGTATTACCCTATATGGTGGTCCCAGCAGAACCCTGCCGGCCCGGGGGGATGAGGATGGCTTCCCTGGCGGGGACGCAAACCGCGCTGCAGGGGTCACTGCGATCCCCGCCCTGGGGGGAAGCATGGACATAGAGCCAGAAACCCCTGGGGGTCCCTGTGGCGCTTCGGCTGGTGAGTACTCCACATTTTAATATGTGTTTGAGTGTTTTCAGCGACTGCTGCGGCAGTCGCTGTTACAGTATACATGCGGTGACTGTGTGTTTTTTGTTCGCAGGTGGATGCCTGCAGGACATAGGAACGGGTGAGAGAGGAGCTGCGCGCCTTTTTATTTAAATTTCGCGCCGCTCTGAGCGCGCGCTTTACGGCAGTCTCCTTTTCCGGCTTCTCTCATGAAGCACACGGAGGCACAGCGCGGCGGCCATTACTGACAGGCTGAAAGCTCCCTCGGACATCGCTCTCCTCCCATCTCGGCAGCGCTGCACCGCGACCAGCTGGGTGAGTCGCTTCTTCCCGTCTAGGGCAGAAGCTTAACCCCTTCACCCCCACAGCGCGGGCGCCTTTCTGAGGCACAAATGGGTGGCAGACTGCGCTGCCTGCAGCTGTTATCTCATAAGGAAGCTCGCACACCTTTTCAATAAAGAGGTTGTGGGGAGTCTGCGACAGTAATACTGCCACTATACGTTCCTGCTAACGACGCATACTATGCGATCGTTTGTGTAACCATTTTTAATGTCACTAGTAGCTGCCAATCTGGGCGATTTCATTAACAACGCATAAGCGGTTAGCGATCCCCTTAATGACTTTGGCGGTCATTGCGATTTACTAACAGCGCAATTTTGTAGCGATCTTGTAAGTGTGGCATAGCTGTCCTGTAGCTGCTGCCTTATAAAAGGCACTTGGGGCTCGCACACCCTTTTCATTATTAAGGTTGTGGGGAGTCTGCGACTTTAACCCCTTCTTAGGCGGTTAACTCTTAATGGGGGACAGCTGGGGTAGCTCTCTCCTTAAGAGCTTTAACCCTTCAGCGTTTGTTTTTCTTTAAGAAACCACACTTTCTAGTTACTGACAGGTTTAACCTGCCATATACTGTGCAACCGTCTCCCAGATCCGCTACAGGATCAGTCTCGCGTATTATGACGCGCAGACCTGGACGGCGTCAAGCGCAGCGGTCGGAGGTTCCAGTGGTGTCCGAATGGAGGCCCTCGCTAGTTTCTATTGATGGCCTGTCTGATTTTCTATTATTGAGTGTCAGCTAGATCTCTCATGTCAGGAAGCGACACAAGCCGGTGCCTTCCTTCCCGCGTAACGAAAATGTCCGATTCGGACAAGGAGGATCGGCAGGGACACTCTGCCTCTCTTTTGGGCCGTAAAGAGGTTTTTATTGGAGGCGTTAGTTACCGGAGGAGGTATCTGGACGTCCTGGTAAGTCGGCCCGGATATTTTTCAATCACGATCAAGCTTTACCATCACTGGAAGAGCTTAATGGGGCAGTGGAGAAGGAGCGCCTGTGTCCAGAAAATTGAGACACCGTATCCGTGTTCTACGGAGTTGATGATAATTGGATCCTTCTCCTGAAGTGGATGTCCCTTTATCCCAGCTTAGCAAAATCCTCCTGTTAAGGGGAAGGCGAGTCTGCAGGACTCGCTGGACAAAAAACGTAGATGGCAGAAAAATCCATCTGCGAGGCCGCGGATCATGGATTCAGTATTAAGGATCCATGTGTGCTTGTAAAGTTTCCCTGAGCCGGTTAGACCGTCTACGGACGGTGTGGCAAGGTGGATCTCCTCTATCGAGGTAGATGGGCTTTTCCAGTTGTTGGAGGATACTGCATCACTGCTATCCAGGGCGCAATCCTCGGCAGTCACAGTCAGAAGAGCACTGTGGCTTAGACAGTGGACCGGGGACGCGGTTTCCAAGCAGGGTTTGCTATCTTTAGCTTGCAAGGTGGTCAGCTATTTGGACCTGACCTCACGGAGCTGATTGCCAAGGTAAAGGCAAAAGAAACAGCTTTACCGCAGCGCAGAGCTGTGACTTCTGCGTCTGGCAGGACTAGTGCCGGTAGTTGTCGGCGGTCCTTTCGGTCCAGGGGATGATTCAGTCAGCCCTCTGGGGTTCGGGTCGTCCCTCTCTTTTTTAAAAAAAAAAGGGGAATTCTCAGAAATTCCGCATATCCTGGAAACAGAACTTCCGTTAAGACAAGCGGGAAGCTGGTAGAAAGCCCGCTAAGGCAGACTGACGCCTGGGTCTCACTCGAGCGCTCTCGAGTGGGGGGTCGTTTACTCCAATTCAAACCGACTTGGGCTTCCCGCATGTCAGACGCCTGGGTGACACGGGTTGTGTTGGCAGGCTACTTCATAGAGTCTCTTTCTCGACCCCCAGACAGTTTTTTTGTCAACCTCGCGTTCCGCTCTGCTGCGGGAGGTAGATTCCCTTCTGCAGAAAGTGTGGTGGTGCCGGTTCCGCCGGAGGGCCGGGGAAGAGGGTTTTATTCTACCCTCTTTGTGGTCCCCAAAAAAGAGGACAAATTTCGGCCCATTCTGGATCTCAAAAGATTGAATCGGCATGTCCACGCCAGGAAATTCCGCATGGAGTCGCTTCGCTCCGTTTTGGCGGCCCTGTCGCAGAACGCTTTTTTGGTGTCAATCGACATTCGCGACGCTTATTTGCACTTCCCAATCTGAAGGGCCCACCAACGCTTCCTTCGTTTTGCCATAGGTCAGGGCCATTACCAGTTTGTGGCTCTGCCATTCGGGTTGGCCTCAGCGCCCAGAGTTTTTACAAAATTTCTGGCGCCTCTCATGGCATTTCTTCAAAGACAGGGGGTTTCGATTCTTCCCTACCTGGACGACCTTTTGATTGTGGCGTCCTCAAAGGAGGAGGCAGTGACTGCTTGCAATCTATCCCTTCAGCTCCTGGAGGACTTCGGGTGGCTGGTCAGTTGGGAGAAGTCGTCTCTGGAATCGTCGCAGTCAATCCTGTTCTTTGGGGATGCATTTCGACACGGTACGAGCAGTGGTGTCTATGCCTCCAGACAAGCAAGTATGTCTCCTTCGACATGTACAGGTTATGAAGTCTTCGACAGCGATGTCTCTTCGAGGGTGTATACGCCTTCTGGGTTTGATGGTGGCCCATGGAGCCACTTCCGTTTACGCAGTTTCATCCCAGGGCCCTCCAAAGGCTCATTCTGAGCCGTTGGGATCGATCGCAGACTTCGCTGGATTGCAGTCTCATCATCTCCCACAGGGTGCGAGAGTCTCTAGGATGGTGGTTACGTCCGGAAGCGTTATCCCTGAGGAAGTCTTTCCTCCCTCCGAGGTGGTCGGTCATAACCACCGATGCCAGCCTGATGGGCTGGGGAGGTGTCTGGACGATCTCTGGATTCAGGGAGTATTGTCGTCGGAGGAGTCTCCTGCCGATCAACATCCTGGAATTGAGGGCAATTTTCCTTTGCCTCCAACACTGGACGGTCCCTTTAAGCGGTCTGTCAGTCCGAGTGCAGACAGACAATGCGACGGCGGTCGTGTATATCGACCATCTAGGCGGGACAAGGAGTTCCAGGCTCATGGTGGAGGTTTCTCGGATCCTGGTACGGGCCGAGACCAGAGTGCCAGCCTTCTCTGCGATCCACATTTCAGGAGTTCAGAATCATGGCAGACTTTCTCAGTCGCGAGAAGATGGATCCCGGAGAATGAAGTCTTCATCCGGAGATTTTTGCACTGCTGTGCTCCCGTTGGGGAACTCCCCAAGTGGATTTGATGGCATCCAGGTTCAATGCCAAGTTACCGATTTTCATGTCCAGGTACAAGGACCCGAAGGCTGTGACGGTGGATGCTCTGGTGGCTCCGTTGGACCAATTCGAGCTAATCTATGTGTTCCTGCCAATACCCTTACTTCCTCTGGGGTGGTGTCGGATCAGACTGGAGAGAATCCCGGCTATGTTGATAGCCCCAGATTGGCCAAGGAGAACGTGGTTCTCGACACTGGTGTCGCTTCTGACAGCGCCTCCTTTTCCATTTCCTCTTCGCCCGGACCTGTTAACCCAAGGGCCCGTTCGTCATCCGGACCTGAGGTCTCTGCGTTTGACGGCATGGCTCTTGAGACCGAAATATTGACCGTCAAGGTTTTTCAGCCAAAGTCATTGCCACTTTGCGGGCTGCCAGAGGTCCGGCTACTACTAGGATTTATCACAAAGTCTTGGGAAGCCTTCTTTTTGTGGTGTTCGGGTTCTTCAAGGAACCCGTGGATTCTTTCCATTCCCAATTTGTTGGCCTTTTGCCGTACGGGCTGGACAAGGGTTTGGCAGTTAGCACTCTGAAGGGTCAGGTTCTGCCCTGCTTTTGCTTTTCGGAAGGCTATCGCCTCGCGTAGGGACGTACGTTCCTTTTTTTGCGGAGTAACCCGTCAGTTTCCGCCGCGGAGGCACCTGTGTCGCCTTGGCGGCTCAATCTTGTATTGGAAGCTCTTCAACATGGGCCTTTTGAGCCTATGGACTCTGCTAGCTTTTCTTTGCTATCTTGGAAGGTTGCCTTTCTAGTGGCGGTTACCTTTTTGAGAAAGGTTTTTCTGAGTTGGCGGCTCTTTCTTGCTTGCCTCCTTTCCTGGAGTTTCACCCGGATCGCGTAGTACTTCGCACACTGGGCGACTTCCTACCTAAGGTGCTCTCGCTCTGTCCGGAGCCGAGGAATGCGAAGGAACGGGCCTTGCACAAATTGGATTTGGTGCGGGCTTTGAAGTTCTATTTGTTTATTACTCAAAATTTTCGGAAGTCGGAACTCTCTGTGATTCCAGCAGGTCGTCAGCGTGGTCAACGAGCTTCCAAGGACTCTATAGCTCGAACCTTGCCCGATTAAGATTCGAGCTCACTCCACGAGGGCTGTGGCTTCCTCGTGGGCCTTTCATCAAGGGGCCTCGGCAGTTCAGCTCTGCCGAGCGGCGTCCTGGCGTTCCGTCCACACGTTTATAAAGTTTTATAAGGTGGACGTCAGTGCTTCCGCTGCTGCGGCCTTAGGACGTAGGGTCCTGCGGGCGGCCGTAGCTTAAAGTTCTAGTTAACTTGTGTTTGGCGCCTATTGCGCATTTTATCTAGGTTGTTGGGATTCTGCCTTTTCTGTTTTTTCCCACCCTTAATTTTTGGACTGCTTTGTGACTTCCCACTAGTAATGACTGTGGCTCTCTTCCTTCCATCTGCTGCTGAAAGACGGATTTTGGTAAGAACTTACCTGTAAAATCCTTTTCAGCGAAGGAAGGAAGAGAGACACAGCTCCCTCCCATGGCAGAAGTGTGTTGATGTTTTCAGATGCGGCGTGACCCTTCTCTGATAGCGATTATCTGGGCTGAGGTCGACGCGCTAATGCTCTGTTCCAGCATCGCCAGCTCATCGCAGTGATCAGGTCCAGTGAGTAGTACCTGGAACTGTGTGGTTTTTTGCCTACATGCATGCATAACCTGTATTCTTGTGTTTTTTTCTCTGAATTACTTCAGAAGGGGTTATGTTGCTCTGCTGGTGATATTGCTCTTCCCTAAGCTTGTGTACAACTGGAGAGCTGAGTAGGAGGAGCCCGAGCTGGAGGGGCCGGTCAACACTCTTTTTAATCTGAGGTGTCTATCTCATCTGGGCTCCGCCTACCCACTAGTAATGACTGTGTCTCTCTTCCTTCCTTCGCTGAAAAGGATTTTACAGGTAAGTTCTTACCAAAATCCGTCTTTTGTATACCGTAAATGTTTATGGAAGCCGCATACAAATTACTAATAATTATATAACTTAAAATCTTCATCCATGTATCAGCGTTAAATTACGTATTTATTTTTAATAGGACTTCATTTATGATGGACCAGATGGTGAGACGGAGATGATGCCGGTGAGGATTTTGTTTTCATACTACTGTGATCTTCAAGAACTTTTTTATTAAAATTATGTGATTTTATTCATTTTTTTATACCACTTTCTGATTTGCTTTGTAAATTGATTTCATACAAGCTTTGTGTGCACCATTGAGGAAATTTTTTCAATGGCTGCTAGCAAATATCTTGAAAAATGTATTATGCAATAACTACTGTTTATTTGCTGAAACCGGCAATTTCATTAAATGGATTTCATTTAGCTGTATTGTAAACAAATAACATGTCTTGTTTGTTCTGACAATTGATTTCACATAGATATGGACACCACCTACTCCCCCTCAAGATGAGAATGACATTTACATTGATTCTGTTATGTGTTTGATGTATGATACCAGCCCTATCCCAGAATCCAAGCTGCCCCCGGTCTATGTGAGAAAGGAGCGTAAAAGACACAAAACAGATCCAGCTGGTGAGTTTTAGTGAATGTCAGTGGACCCACGTTTTGGTCATCTAGGTGCTTTACATTCATACAATATAGTTGCTTTTTATATAAAAAGAATCTTGTATTATGGTTTTGCTCTGTGTCCTTCAATATCACAATCTATCTTTTCTTTTTTTTTTTTTCTTTTTTATCCCATATTGAAAAAAGCTACTGGTAGAAAGAAGAAAATGCGACATGGAGAAGCAGTTGTTCCCCCACGTTCTTTATTTGATAGAGCTGCTCCAAACCCACTTAAAGTGCGCAAAGAAGGCAAGGAGCAGAAGAAGAATATTCTCCTAAAGCAGCAAACACAATTTGCAAAACCTCTGCCAACTTTAATAAAACCAGTCATGGAAACTGGGCCTGACAATCCAGAGTGGTTGATAAGTGAGGACTGGGCTTTACTGCAGGTGGGACTGTGTGTTTCACAGTATTATCTATTTTAGGGTGGACAATCAATTTTTCTGAAGGGCCACATGAGGCCTTGACTGTTTTGGAAGGCCGAACACATAGGTTGAAATTAATTCTGCTCAATATTGTTATTATTGTACATTAATATTAGAGCATATAGATGGAAAAAAAGCACCCAGGAACCAATATATAATCAATAAAAGGTGAAGCTTTATTGAAACAGGTTAAAAACATATTAAATATATGCATAAAAATATAAATGGTAGGGCGATGACACGGATGGCAGAAATGTGGAACCGCAGCTCAAAGACAGAAGAAACAATGTGGTAGTGTATTGATTGATGAGCTCAGAAATATTATGGCCAAAATGAAGGTGTAAAAGCTCCAGCACAATAAGTCAGTTGTGTATAGAGAAGTATAAACAATATTAAGAAGAGCACACAATCAAGTAAATGACAGATTACCTGTGTGTAGCGGTGCCACCACCCCAATTAATATTATTTGTATCACTTTATTGAGCAGAATTAAGTCTATTGACTCGCTGCGACTGCTAATACGTGTTATGATAGGACTTACTGTAACATGTATTCTTATGCGTAGTGGTTAATCAAAACCAAGTAATTTACTGCTTTTCATAAAGTTAATAAATCCTATGCTCCTGATATTTAGCCCTTGTACATCAACATCTCCCGCCACACAACTTGGTATGATGTCCCCACAGCCCCCCAAATAGTATGATGTCCCCACAGCCCCTCCCTCCACACACCATATGACAGTCCTCACAGCCCCTCACACAGTATGATCTAGCACAGGCCCACCCACAGCCTTTCCCCACACACACAGAATGATAGCCACCACAGCCACCCACACAGTACAATGGCCTGCATAGCGTCCCACAGACAGAACGATGATCCTCACAGCACCCCCACACACATGACTATTCTTACAGCCCCTTTACAATGTATAATGGTCCTGACAGTACACCACGCATGGTGTGATGGTCCTCACAGCTCGTCACAGCACCCTATACATGGTATGATGATCCTCACAGCAACTATACATGATATGATGTTCCTCACAGCCCCCCACTAACATTATAATGGTCCTCACAGCCCACATCCTCACAGTCACACACAAACATACACACAGTGACTGTCCTCCCTCCCACACTCACGGTATGACAGTCTTCACAGCCCCCCAAACATGGTATGAGGATCTTCACAGCCTCCCACACACAACCCCTCACACAGTATAACAGCTACCCATGTTCTGAGGATGCAGATAGTGGTGAAATCGGGACACCGCACGAGGGAGGGTGGCCTCGAGGTACAGCCATGGACCACTGTTTTCAGCTTTGTAGCTGTCAGTCTGAACAGCCAAAGGGCTGAATGTGGCCCATAAACAGCACTTAGCCCAGGTCTGATCTATACCATAATAATCTGAGGGCTGGATACAAGTTGGAAAAGCTTTGGTATAAAGTAGCCATAGAAAATGTATATTTTTTTATCTTTGAGATACCAATGACAAAAGTAAAGCACTATTACATTTAAAGAGTACATGTCAAAAGTTATGACCGCTGGGGGACCTGGCACTAGGAAACAATTGCTGAAACAAAAAGCACTCATCATAACATTTTGATGACCATGGAATAGGTCATAAATATGAGATCTGTGGAGGTCCTAATTCTGGCATCCCCACATATCCGCTTTTATTTGGACACCAGATGATAATGATTTGAACTGCTGATCAGTGGGGGCGCTGGGTGTGTTAATTCTTAATATATATATGTGTGTATATATATATATGTATTATCTCATACACCCTTAATATTTTGGTATGCATTTTCCTATTTAAAATATGTACTTTTCCTGCAGGCGGTAAAACAACTCTTGGAGCTCCCACTGAATCTCTCAATTGTGTCACCAGCGCATACACCCAACTGGGATCTAGTTAGTGATGTAGTGAATTCTTGCAGTCGTATCTACCGCTCATCCAAACAGTGCCGCACCCGTTATGAGAATGTTATAATTCCAAGAGAGGAAGGCAAGGCAAGTACAGTACAGAATTTACCTATACACTCGCTGATACACGTGGAGTGCTAATGACACTACTTCTCTGATGTGTTGTGCATTCAACCCTTAGCCTCTCCCAACCGGGTGATTTTCAGCAGTTATATGGCATACTTCTTCCATTCTAAAATGAATATCTATCCTACCTTTTAATTCTCTTTCAAATGAGTATGGATAATTGATTTCATTGTGCTTAATATTTCCAATGTTGTCCATTGCAGTCTTACTACAACATCTTTTTTTCTTTTTCATATCTTTTGTAATGCATGTTAATTCAATTTTGGTTATTAACACTAGTTATATTTAGATTTGAAAATGTAAATTACAGTCATGTTACCTCCCTATTTTCAGCTACTGTATGAAGCTAGTCCAAAGAAGAAGTCAGAAAACATATTTAAGGTATGTCTGAGTAAAGGTTTTAATCAGAAGGTTAATGCCCCAACCATGTAGCATAAGGAACCATTCTCATGTCATGAAGTGTACTATTTCTAGTGCAGCATGGCTTAAATATTTTTTTTTACATTTTCTTATTTCATTTATAAAGAATAAACCTTTAAGGACCAGCCAAATTTACTCACAAGATGAGGGATTATCACACATCCAGTTATATACAACACGTTTTGATCTGATGAAGTTAAATGCTGGAAAGCGAAGTCCACCCATCAAACCTCTGTGAGTACTGCAGTATAAAAATGCCCTAGATACATTTTAATGATATTCAAGTTTGTGCACTGTGTGTTTTCGCTGCAGCACAACACTCTCTATACTTTTTCTTAATAGTCTTTCATTAAATGATTTTTGCCTTGAACATTATATTTTACCGCTTTCTTTTAATGAAAATGTGTTTTCTTTGATTGTGGTTGTGTGTTTTAGATTGGGCATGAATCCATTTCAGAAAAATCCCAAGCATGCATCAGTACTGGCAGAGAGGTAAATAAATAGACCTTTTGTTAGTCAAAATTATCTGCACCCAGCCACAGCTATTTTCCTAATATTATGTATGGCCACTATAGTCAAATAGATAAACTTTTGTAACAGTGTTATTTTGTGAGACTTTGGTAAGAAAAGTAGATATAATCTTTAGGCATTTTTTTTACTTGCATGACTATGTGCAAAAGCCATAAGATTGTTTGCTTATGCTTTGACCATAGCAATTGTACATTTAATTCGTAATTTGGCCTTCTTTAACCCCTTAATGACTAATGACTGATATAGTACGTCATGAGCATGTGTTCGTTCCCGCATCATGACGTGCTATACCCGTTATGTACTTCAACTGTCACTGTGTAAAAACTGTGACCCCCTCAGTGCCAACAGCTGACCGTCACAGCTAGAGAGATTTCAGCAATTCCCGCTCTATGATTGCTGTGATAGGTGTGTGGGGGGTGCTAAAATATCAGATCTTCCCCACACATTTACCGCCGGGAGCTCAGCTCAGCTGACAGCCGAGCTCATGCGGTAACAGCTAGGGCTGGTGTCCGGACCACCACTTGCTGAATAACCCTCCAGATGCCAAGAATGATAGCGTTAGCGTCATTTAGAAGCTTGTGAATTGGTGGTTGCCAGTGTGGTTGCCTGCTAGACCCAGCCATAGGCAGAGGGGTCCAGCAGGCATTCTGCCTGTATAATTTCTCATTCAATTCATGAGACCAGTAATCAGACTAAGAAAGGTTAAAGTCCTATAAAGGGACTAAGTAAAAAAAACAAGTTAAGAAAAAGATTGAAAAAAATTCTAACAAAACAAAATAAAGAACAAAAAATATTACACCAATAAATGCACATATTTATATAAAAATAAAGTCGACCTATTTGGTATCGCCGTGTCCAGAACGACCCAATCTATAAAACTGTCACTAGTTAACCCCTATAGTGAACACTAAAAAAGTAAATAAGAAACGTTGCAAAAAAAAAAAAACAACTTTTTTTTATCATACCGCCAGGAAAAGAGTGAAACAAATTGAAAAGACAAATGTAATCACAAATTGTATCTCTGAAAACATCATCATGTCCCTCAAAAAACAAGCCTTAATACAGATCGATTAGTGGCAAAAAAAAGCTATAGCTCTCAGAATACTGCGGTACAAAAGCAATATTTTATTCTATAAACTTGTTTGTGTAGAAGCGCCAAAACACACAAAAAATTATATAAATGTGGTATCTTAGTAATCGTATGGAACCGAAGGATAAAGCGGTCTTACATCTTATCACTACACTGTGAACGGCATACATCTGAACTTGTATCACTTGAGGAACAGCGTAAAATTTAAATAAAGCCACTTCTTCACCTGCTGTTGATTTTGTTTATTCTGTGTCCCTAAGATCGCAGTAAGACTCGGCTCTCATTTATCCTGCACTCTATGCTGAGCTCTTACATCGGGAATTCAGTGTAAATCTGAAATATTTGATTCAGACTGATCCCCCGCTGAAGATTATCTATAATGAGACAGATGGAGACAGTTTGGACTATGTCTGGTATATGATCCGGCTGTGTCAGTCTTCTTAGGCGTGCATAAAAGCACGGTCAACCACAGTTCACCTCTTTAAAAGCCGGGTATCGCCGAACAGAAGCCGCACTGAGTCCAGAGTATCTGCTGTCTCATTAATGAATGGATCCCTTGGAGATTTCATCCGAATCACATATTGGACAGATGGTAACCCCAATGTAAGTGCTCAGTGTAGAGCACAGGACAAATGTGACTGATCCAAAATATTCTGTACACCAAAATGCCATCAATAAAAGCTTCTACTCAGCCCACAAAAAAAAGTTCTCACTCATTTCTGTCTTCATTAACAGAAATATAGAGGGTGTCCACCTTAATGGTACCACAAAGGCTCTGGAAAAGTGACATCATGTCTCCCACTAAAAGAAAACCAGTGAAATGTGTGCTCCCAAATCCAAAGGCCCATCCCAGCATCCACGTGTTTGGCATTTCTGTTATGAGGAGAGCACACTTAAGTTACGGGGTGCTTTTATCCTGAAACACGAGTTGGGCACAATGTATTAGAATCATAGAATGGTAGATTTGGAAGGGACCTCCTGGGCCATCTGGTCCAACCCCCTGCTCAAAGCAGGGTTATCTAAATCATCCCAGCACTACAATGTTATATTTTCACTTTCACTCTGCAACATCCATTGCTGCTTGTTTCTGGGAAACACCCCTGAAGTCAAAATCATCACAACAACCATAGATGAATTCCCAGAGAGGTGTAATTTCCACGTTAGGATCAATTAAGGGAGGTTGCTGCTATTCTGGCACATAGGGGCTCTGCAAATGAAAACTTAAAACTACTCTAGGAAATTCTGCTCTCCAAAAGTCTAATAACGCTCCTTCCCTCCCAAGTTTAGCCGTGTGGCCAAATAGTACTGTACAGTCACATATGGGGTCATTTTTACCTATTTCCCCTTGTGAAAATGTAAAATCTGGTGTTAAAGCATCTTTTTAGTGGTAAAATTGTAATTATTTTTTCTTGACTGCTCAGTAGTGTAATATTTTCTAAAACATATTTGCTGTCAATATGCTCACTGCACCACTGGATGATTTAATTAAGAGTTGTAGTTTGTAAAATGGGGTTCTGCTGTCTTGACACCCTTGAAATTCTTTCAGTGTGACATGGCACCCACAAACCATTACAGGCAAATTTGCGCTCCTTCCCTTCTGAGATTTGCACTGCATGTCACCCCCGTATGCAGCACCATGTGCAGCATATCACCCCATATGCAGCAGCACCATGTCACCTCCCCATGTGCAGCACCGTGTCACCTCCCCATGTGCAGCACCGTGTCACCTCCCCATGTGCAGCACCGTGTCACCTCCCCTTGTGCAGCACCGTGTCACCTCCCCATGTGCAGCACCGTGTCACCTCCCCATGTGCAGCACCATGTCACCTCCTCATGTGCAGCACCATGTCACCTCCTCATGTGCAGCACCATGTCACCTCCCCATGTGCAGCACCATGTCACCTCCCCATGTGCAGCACTGTCACCACCCCATGTGCAGCACCATGTCACCACCCCATGTACAGCACCATGTCACCCCCATATGCAGCACCATGTGCAGCACCATAGCCTCCCCATTCCCACCCAAACATCCCATACACATGAAAAATAACACCACATACTCACCTCGGTCCCGTTCCCCGGCGCTCTGCTTCTCTCTCTGCCAATGGTGCGCTGACTCTCCGCAGTACACAGCTGCCGCGATGAAATGACGTCATCATGTCAGCTGCTTCACACCCCACCAAAGGAGTCACTGGCGCAGCGCAGATGGAGACAGCGAGCAGGCGGGCACGGTGCGGCCCGTGGACCTCTAGTTTCCAGCCCCACGTCTGTCTCTGTACGCGTGCCGGAATGAGACAGCCGCACTTTGCTCAGGTCTGCTCTAGAGGCATAATTTTATCTTAATGATTATATTGCTTTTGGGATTACTGGTGTATGAATTTATAATGTGGCGGTATGTGTAAGATATGCGGGGTACATCAGATTATAAGTGTGTTGTGTCAACAGGGTGTAAACTAATTTTATTAATTTGTGGATGTGTGGTACGCTTTGAAGCAATCCTTAATGCAAAGGGCAGGTTTAACAATTTTAAGTTGTCTCCTATCGGATTCCCCTCTGAAGCATACTCTGCACCGTTTTTCTGATCAACCTGTCCTTGCTGTTTGGGAAACCAGTCATGGGAAATGACCTGGGACAATATGTGCACTATCAGTTTCAGAAGTACTGGGACTCTCACCTCACTGATTGCCAAACATTAGGGCCTTGATGACTACCTCCTGAAACTGAAGGAAAGTCCCCGTGTTGCCTTCAGATCGGAACAGCACAAAAGCATTGTACAGTGCCATCTGTACAATGTGCACGGACAATTTTTTGTACCGTACTTTGGCTTTTCGCATGGCACTTTATGGTTTGAGGACCTGATATGAAAGATCTACACCCCCCATGTTCCGATTGTAATCCAAGACACAATCTGGCTTTGGGACTTGTGTTGTGGTCCCATGAACAGTGACAAGGGCACTGTTGTCACGGTTTATGGTGGTCAAGATAAGTACATCCCTTTTGTCCTTAAACTTGCCACCAGCATGTTGTCGCTGCATTGGGCTCTGCTTTTCTCAACATTTGCCCAATTAGCAGCTAAGGGACGTCTCGCTGATTTTTTTTTTCGCATGGTGCCACATGCGACTATACAGTCATAGCCAAAAGTTTTGAGAATGACACAAATATTATATTTTCACATGATCTGCTGCCCTCTGGTTTTTATGTGTGTTTGACAGATGTTTTTATCTTAGACAGAGATATAATTGCAAACATATGAGTAACAAAAGCTTATATTGACAGTTAGAATGAGTTAATGCAGCAAGTCAATATTTGCAGTGTTGACCCTTCTTCTTCAGGACCTCTGCAATTCTCTCTGGCATGCTCTCAATCAACTTCTGGACCAAATCCTGACTGATAGCAGTCCATTCTTGTACAATCAATGCTTTCATTTTGTCAGAATTTTTAGGTTTTTGTTTGTCCTCCCGTCTCTTGATGATTGACCACAAGTTCTCAATGGGATTAAGATCTGGGGAGTTTCCAGGCCATGGACCCAAAATCTCTGTTTTGTTCCCTGAGCCATTTAGTTATCACCTTTGCTTTATGGCAAGGTGCTCCATCATGCTGGAAAAGGCATTGTTGATCGCCAAACTGCTCTTGGAGGGTTGGGAGAAGTTGCTCTTGGAGGACATTCTGGTACCATTCTTTATTCATGGCTGTGTTTTTAGGCAAGACTGTGAGAGCCGATTCCCTTGGCTGAGAAGCAACCCCACACATGAATGGTTTCAGGATGCTTAACAGTTGGCATGAGACAAGACTGGTGGTAGCGCTCACCTTGTCTTCTACGAATGAGACGTTTTCCTGATGTCCCAAACAATCGAAAAGGGGATTCATCAGAGAAAATAACTTTACCCCAGTCCTCAGCAGTCCACTGCCTGTACCTTTTGCAGAATATCAGTCTGTCCATGATGTTTTTTCTGGAGAGAAGTGGCTTCTTTGCTGCCCTCCTTGAGACCAGGCCTTGCTCCAAGAGTCTCCGCCTCACTGTGCGTGCAGATGCCCTCACACCTGCCTGCTGCCATTCCTGAGCAAGCTCTGCACTGCTGGTAGCCCGATCCCGCAGCTGAAACACTTTTAAGAGACGGTCCTGGCACTTGCTGGTCTTTCTTGGGCGCCCTGGAGCCTTTTTGGCAACAATGGAACCTCTCTCCTTGAAGTTCTTGATGATGCGATATATTGTTGACTGAGGTGCAATCTTTCTAGCTGCGATACTCTTCCCTGTTAGGCCATTTTTGTGCATTGCAATGATGACTGCACGTGTTTCTTTAGAGATAACCATGGTTAACAGAAGAGAAACAATGATGCCAAGCACCAGCCTCCTTTTAAAGTGTCCAGTGGTGTCATTCTTAGTTAATCATGACAGATTGATCTCCAGCCATGTCCTCATCAACACCCACACCTGTGTTAATGGAGCAATCACTGAAAAGAGGTTAGCTGGTCCTTTTAAGGCAGGGCTGCAATGATGTTGAAATGTGTTTTGGGGGATAAAGTTCATTTTCTAGCCAAATATTGACTTTGCAAGTAGTTGCTGTTAAGCTGATCACTCTTTATAACATTCTGGAGTATATGCAAATTGCCATTAGAAAAAGTGAGAATAACTATTTACCGCACACTCCAATTGATCAATTTGCAAAGTGTAAATTTATTGTGGACAACCAAATTTTTGTGGAAGCAAAACAGGAATATAAGCATAAAGCGACACTAATATCTCAACGTTTCGGTTCATCCAGAACCTTAATCATGTAGTCGCTGTGAACAAAAAGAACCATATAAGTAACATGTAAATATACATAAATAATAAATGGTACAAAAGGTGGTACAAAAGTTGGTATAAAAAGACCTCTCCAGTGAATAAAAAGACCTCTCCAGTAAATAATAAATGGTACAAAAGGTGGTACAAAAGTTGGTATAAAAAGACCTCCCCAGTGAATATTCACTGGAGAGGTCTTTTTATACCAACTTTTGTACCACCTTTTGTACCATTTATTATTTATGTATATTTACATGTTACTTATATGGTTCTTTTTGTTCACAGCGACTACATGATTAAGGTTCTGGATGAACCGAAACTTCGAGATATTAGTGTCGCTTTATGCTTATATTCCTGTTTTGCTTCCACAAAAATTTGGTTGTCCACAATAAATTTACACTTTGCAAATTGATCAATTGGAGTGTGCGGTAAATAGTTATTCTCTATTACTGGACGTATGAGTCCATTGTACCAGCACCTCACCCCTATATATTTTAGACCTGAGTGCTCGCTAACTACCCTTTGATATTAGAAAAAGTGAAGCAGTAGACTTTGTAAAAATTAATATTTGTGTCATTCTCAAAACTTTTGGCCATGACTGTACCTCTGGCAGAGGGTCTTGAAGAGCAGGATGCTGGTGTAAAAGTTATCAATGTAGACGTGATAACCCTTATCCAGCAGTGGGTGCAGCAATTCCCACACAATTTTCCCACTCACCCCCAGGAAGGGAGGCATTCAGGGGGGTTAATCTGGGTGTCCTTATCCTCGTAAACCCTAAATCTGTGGGTGTACCCTGAGGTACTCTCGCACAGTTTGTAGTTTTATTCCATACCTGGCCCTCTTACTGGGCAGGTATTGTCAGAATTTTAACCTCCCTTTGAAATGAACCAGAGATTCATCAATAGTGATGTCGCTCTGGGGTGTGTACACCTCAGCAAATTTTCTGCTGACATGTTCAAACACTGGCCGAATTTTGTATAGACGATCAAAGTTTGGATCATCTCGGGGAGGACCCTGCGCATTATCACTATAATGCAAACATTTTTGGATCACTTCAAATCGTGTCCTTGTCCTGGCCATGAGAAATACCGGTGTACTGTAGAGTGTATCAATACTATAGTATTTGCGAAGCTCTGGTTTTTGGATTATGCCCATATGCAGCACAATTCCCCAAAATGTCATCATCTCTGCTGCATTTACAGGGGTCTATCTGGCGTATGATGACTTGGGATTTTGAGTGAAAAATTGATGGCCTTATAGAAGTTTGTCCTGGCCACCATAACATTTATTATTTCCTCACTGAAAAAGAATTTGAAAAAGTCAATTTCTCCATCGCCTCATTGGGAGACACAGACCGTGGGTGTTATGCTGCTGCCACTAGGAGGACACTAAGCAATACATAAGCAAAAGAGATTAACTCCTCCTCCTGCAGTATACACCCTCTGTTGGCTCAATCCTGAACCAGTTCTTGCTTAGTGTCTGTAGGAGGCACTAGGGTCTGCTCTCAGACCACACTTTACCTCTTTTTATTATTTTGCTTTCTTCACGCACGGATGGGCGACGGGACTTGTACGAAAAGTCACGATCTCCCAAAAACCATCAACAGGCGGCATCGTGCGAGTGTCGCCTCCACGTACCCCTCCTGCTACGCTACCATGGGGCGACAGATCCCTTGAATGGGCCGCTCTCCCCATGAGATACCCCTCGATATGGGCGATGTGATTGGCGTGGCACCTCTCCTGAAAGCGGTGGTGGTCTGGAGGCATTTAAGATCCCTCTCCACCCCCCTATGGAAAGGGGTTGGTGGATTGAGGAAGTACGGCCATATCTGCCGTAGTCCCTGCGGAAGTCCCTTCCTTCTCCATCTTCGGGTCTCTCCCCACAGTGAGTACATGCACCTGGATGCAATGTGTACCGGCTGTCTGTCGCCGCGGCCGCCTCTGCGTCGCACCGCGGCCGCCTCTGTGTCGCGCCGCCGCAGCTTCAGCGTCGCGACGCGGGCGCTTCCCGTTGCGCCGCGGCCCGGGCGCTTCCCGTTGCGCCGCGGCCCCTGTCTCAAATTTAGTCCCCGGCTTCGGCCCGGGATAGGCCGCAGCCAGAAATTTAGTCCCCGGCTTCGGCCCGGGATAGGCCGCAGCCAGAAATTTAGTCCCTGGCTTCAGGCCGGGATAGGCCTCGATGGGGGAGGGTCTCCTGGCTCTCCCCTGTGACTCCGCCCACGTCGCACGCACTTTCTGCAGCCCAGGATGGGACAGGGCTCCTTCTTGGTCCCTCCTTACATTTTTTGGCGCTTCTCGTGGCATACGAGAAGCGCAATCCTAGTCTCGGGCGTCCATCTTTAACTGGAGACGCCTTCCTCTGCTAAGGGGCACAGTACCTGGGTAAGTGCCATAGCGCTTAACCCTTCTCCTGCCGAACCCCCATTTGTAATAATGTCGCAACCAAGGACAATAAAAAGGCTCACAAATCACACACTGCGGTGTATACCACGTGTGCCTCATGCAGCTCTTCACTGCCAAGAAAGCTAGGTTCCGCACTATGTGCTACATGCGACCAGGAGCCTCCGGTCATCGCGATCAGGAGCACCAGCTATTCTCTACCCAGTGAGTTCAGCATGCAGCCCCCGCTTCCGCGTAAGCAGCTCCGCGTTCTGTGCGGCCCGAATTTACTCGCGGCCGCCATGTCTCCTCTCAGGTAGGACCCGAGACATCTGAATTTTTTCTTTTTCCTGGCGGGCACAAACACGGGAACACGGGGTAAGCTTACAAATGGCTTAACCCCTTCCCTGCAGCAGTCTACAGGCTCTCTTAATTGCAGAATGTCCCAATCCAAAAGCTCTAAGAGGACTGACAAACACACTCAGTTGTGTATGCCTGGTGTGCTTCAGGTGATACCTCGCTATAGTGAAGGCATAAGTCCAGGAGCCCCACACGTCTCAGACTCCATAGAACGCCCGTGCGCCCCCACTATGTCACCACTGTCCAAAGTGAATGGTGATTGGCGGCTAATAATAATAATAAATAAAAAAAAAAAAAAACTTCTCCACCTCCCTATCAAGGTGATGGTGGATTGAGGAGACAATCTGTGCAGATAGTCACTAGAGGCTACCAAAAACCTCTCCACCTCCCTATCGAAGGTATGGTGGATTGAGGAGATAATCACTGCGTATACTGACTGGAGACTAATATAACCTCTCCACCCCTCTATCAAGGGTATGGTGGATTGAGGAGATAATCAGTGCGGATGCTGACTGGTGGCTAGCATAACCTCTCCACCCCCTAATCAGTGTGGATGGTGAGTGGTTTGCAATCTCCTGTGACCTACGCTATTTGTCTGTCGCCGATAGGCAGTCTGCCGTCCCTGACCGGGCTGGACATATGGCCTTACAGCACTGACCGATAGATCGCACGCTGACGCTTAGTGTGTTACGGATAATGTCATTTTACCGCGGCGACTCTACACTTTAATCTGTGCAGTTTTGTCTTACTCACAGGAATCCAACGGATGGGCACCCAGCTCCCCCGTTCCTGGGGATTGCAGCAAACATGACTCAAAATATGAGTCGTTTGTGGGTATATCCGGATTCGCCAAACTATCAGTCTTAGCTCACTGAGATCTTTAAAGGGATCAAACGTCTTCACGGGGTTTTTTTACCAATCCCCTGACTTGCTGACATGGGTCAGAGATACAGTAGTTGCCGGACAAAGATTTCTCGGAGCTAAAACCGTTTAATCACAGTGTCCTTTTTTGGCCACATTCTAGTACAGAGCGGACGGAGTCTCCAACAATGGATCCTATACCACAGCTCGCTTACTAACTTCTACTGTCTCTGACTGACGGTCTGTTTATTAAAACCCCCACTGACCGTCCAATTGGGCTGCGATCAGTCTTTATTCCTTCCGCAGCGCAGAGTCAATCGACCCTTTCAGTCTCAATACCAAGGTCGTTCCCGGCCACTCGCCCCCCAAGGTCCAAGGACCCGCAACTCCTTTTTTCTAAAGGCCTTGACATTCTTCGCACCAGCGGGGTCATCGTCCCAGTTCCTCACGAGGAAAGGTTCAAGGGTTTTACTCAAATCCCTTCGTGGTTCCCAAGAAGGATGGCTCTTTGCGTTCTATTCTGGACCTGGGAAAATTTAAAAAAAAAAAAAAAAGAAATTTGCTAAACAAATTCATCAGAGGCCGCCATTTCAGAATGGAATCTCTCCGCTCTGTCGTCGCATCTCTAGAAAGAAAGGAATACCTGGCGTCAATCGACATCAAGGACGTGTATCTGCACGTCCTGATTTCCAGTGGCCATCAAAGGTTTCTGCGTTTTTTGCAGTCGGAGAGGATAATCTTCAATTTGCCGCTCTGCCCTTCGGACTCGCAACCGTCCCCAGAGTGTTCACAAAGGTCATGGCGGCCGCCATGTCAATTTTACACTCTCGAGGTGTGGTGGTCCTCCCGTACCTAGACGGCGTGTTCATCAAAGGACCAACCTTTCCGGACTGCGCAGAGAGTGTCGGGATCACTATCGACACCCTCTCTCGCCTAGGTTGATTAGTCAAATTGGACAAGTCCTCTCCCATTTCTTCTCAAAGGATCCTTTTTTTCTGGGAATGATTCTAGACACTTGCCAAGGGTTAGTGTCTCTCCCTCCAGAGAAGATCGCTTCTCTGAGGTGGGGAGTGCTCCTGTTGTCTCTAGCCCACTCTCACTCTCTGCGAGTCGCCATGCAGGTCCTGGGAAAAATGGTAGCCTCCATCGAGGCAGTACCGTTCGCTCTTTTCCATTTCCGACCTCTACAACAGGAGTTAATATCAGTCTGGGACAGGAACCCAGCGTCCTTAAGTCGCCGCTTTCATCCTTCTCCCACAGTCAGACGCTCCCTAAAATGGTGGACAATTGTTCATCATTGAATCAAGGGAACTCTTTTCTGCCCGTCCATTGGTTGGTGGTGACCACCGATGCCAGTCTCCTCGGATGGGGAGTGGTTTTCCTTCACGACATGGCTCAGGGCCGCTGGTCCCTTCCAGAGACCCGTCTCCCGATCATCATCCTGGAGATCAGAGCTATCAAACTAGCTCTCTTGCATTTCCAGCATCTTCTGGCCGGTCGTCCCATCCGGATCCAGTCAGACAACGCCACGGCTGTGGCGTATATCAACCGTCAGGGATGCTCGAGGTATCACACATCCTGCGCTGGGCAGAGAAAAACCGCTCGCCCATCTCCGCAGTTCATATTCCGGGACTGGACAATTGGGAGGCCGACTTTCTCAGTCGCCAAGGCTTAGACTCAGGAGAAGGGCCCCTGCACCCGGATATGTTTCAAATCATTTGCCAGCGTTGGGGTATGCCGGATGTGGATCTCATGGCATCCAGGCTGAATATCAAAGTTCAGACTTTCATAAGTCCATCTCGCGATCCACTAGCCATCAGATCGGATGCACTAGTCCTCCCTTGGAGTCAATTTCGTCTTCCTTACTTCTTTCCTCCTCTTCCGTTAATCCACAGGGTTATTCGGAAGATCAAAACGGAAGGCGTTCCTCTCATCCTGGTCGCACAGGACTGGCCTCGCCGTCCGTGGTATGCGAAACTAGTACGTCTGCTCGCAGACGTTCCTTGGAGATTACCGGTTTCCATACGCTTTTTCCATCGTGTGTGGAAAACATTATTTTTCCTGGTGTAAGGATAAGGGTCGTCCCCCTTTGGGTTTTTTTTCTATCCTTTCCATTCTGGAGTTCCTCCAGGCAGGGTTGGATTCAGGGTTAGCACTCTCTTCCCTCAAGGGACAGTTTTCTGCCTTATCCGTCCTTTTTTTCCAACGACGGATCGCTTCCAAGTCTCAGGTCAGAACTTTTATCCAAGGAGTGGCACATCTTGTTCCCCTGCAAGAGGCCCTGGACCCTTGGGGTCATAATCTGGTCCTCAGTGCCTTACAAGAATCTCCCTTCGAACCTTTGCCGGAAGCGTCCTTATCTCTTCTTTCCTGGAAGGTTGTCTTCCTAGTTGCAATTACCTCTATCAGGCGGGTATCGGAATTGGCACCCTTGTCTTGTAAACCTCCGTTCTCAATTTTCACCAGGACAAGGTAGTCCTCAGGACTTCTCCTTCTTTCTTGCCTAAAGTCGTCTCGGCTTTTCATATGAATGAGGAGATAGTCCTGCCCTCCTTTTGTCCGGCGCCGATGCGCCGTACTGAAAAAAGCCCTTCACACCTTGGATTTGGTGAGGGCTCTCCGAAGGTACATTTCAAGGACTGCATCTTTCCGCAAATCGGACGCCCTGTTTGTGCTTTCGGTGGGACGCAGACAAGCTTTTGTTCCTGCTTCCAAAACCACGTTAGCCAGATGGATTCGTCTAACGATCCAAGAGGCGTACCGTGTCGAGAGTCAGCCTATCCCGACTGGGATTAAGGCACCTTCCACTCGATCTGTGGGGGCCTCCTGGGCCATTCGGCACCAGGCTTCGGAACAGCAAGTGTGAAAAGCTGCGACCTGGTCCAGTCTGCACACTTTTGTCAAGCATTACAAAATTCATGCTCAAGCCTCTTCAGATGCGACTCTTGGCAGACAGATTCTGCAATCAGCTGTTGCGCATCTGTGAGTTTTTTGTTAAGCTGTTTAAAGCGTTTATGCATTTGGCTTACGAGGCTACATCTGTGGTGATGTTTCTTCCCACCCAGGGACTGCTTTGGGACGTCCCACGGTCTGTGTCTCCCAATGAGGCGATGGAGAAAAGGGGATTTTTGTGTTACTCACCGTAAAATCCTTTTCTCCGAGACGCTCATTGGGAGACACAGCTCCCACCCTTGTCTACTCAGTAGCCTCGAGTCTGTTTGGTTATGACATATGCATTTGTTATGAGCTCCTACTGCTTTGGCACCGAACTGGTTCAGGATTGAGCCAACAGAGGGTGTATACTGCAGGAGGAGGAGTTAATCTCTTTTGCTTATGTATTGCTTAGTGTCCTCCTAGTGGCAGCAGCATAACACCCACGGTCTGTGTCTCCCAATGAGCGTCTCGGAGAAAAGGATTTTACGGTGAGTAACACAAAAATCCCCTTTTCATGAGGCCAGTGGTGTCCAACTGGATTCCTGAGCTTCCGATGAAATCCGGAATGACGGACTGATAATTTTCGGGGGGGGGAGGGGTGCAGTCCATATGGGATTGATTGCTGCAGGAGTTGCCTGGGTCCTAGGACTCCTTGCTGGGGGTCCTTCCTCACTAGATGTGGATGTGGAGGAATAGAGAAATGTGGGATCTTCCCCACTGCCTGAATCCGTGTGGGAGGCAAGGAAAGTGCATGCTTCCTCTGGTAAATAGCTTCTTGTTGACTAATAGGCCATTTTTATTTTCCAAAACCCGGGGATGTGTGTGTGTAAGTGGTGCTTTTACACGTGTGCAATGTGTTGGGCTTGTTTATAGGGTACTATTTATTATAAAAAGCAGGAAACAGATTAGAGATAAAATCTAGAAAAAAAATAAAAATCAATGGAAAAAAATAAGTTTGCATAAAAAAATACAGATGTTCACTACACTAATACCCTCCCTATAAATTCACCCGACGCAAATAATTCTTTTTTTTACAAAAGAACAAACGTCACCAACAATGTGACGTACGCTCCCCTAATGCACTAGATAAAAATTTACTTGACGCAGCAATTTTTTTTTTTTTTTTTTTTACGAAAGAAAAACGGAAGTCACCTACAATGTGACGTATGCTCCCCTAATGCACTCGCTAAAACTTTCCTCTACGCCACTAATTTTTTAAGTTTATTTTGCAAAAGAAAAACGGATGTCCTCAACAATGTGATGTACGCTCCCCTAATGCACTAGAAATTACCCAGCGATAGCAGTTTTCTTTTTATGCAAATAAGACACTACTTCCCGACCTATAAAACTACTCTGTACGATTTTTTTTTTCTTCTCTAAAAGATCGGTCATCACTGACACTGGTTATACTAACAATCTACCTCATTACCACTAAAACTACGCTGTACCGTTTTTTTTTCTCTAAAACTTGATCGTCATCACTAACACTGTGAGGCCGGCTACGCTACCTCTAAAACTACGTTGTACTAACTACTATTATTTATTTTTCTTAAAAAAAAAAAAATCGGTTATCACTAACACTGTGACGCCAGCTAGGCTACCTTGCTACTTCTAAAGCTATACTGTACGAACTACTATTATTATTATTAAAAAAAAAAAAAGAAAAAAAGAGAATGACGTCGCTTACAGTGTGACGTCAGCTACGCTAACTAACTAAAAAAAGAAAAAGTCCCAAGATGCAGTCTCTGATCAGCAGCGATACTGATTAGAGTGTTGCGGACACAGGAAGAGCATGAATGCTCTGTGCAGGACACCGCACAAATGAAAAAAAGCGCAAAAAAGTGTGATAAAAATTCAGTGGGGAGAGGGGGTACTTGGAACAGGGATGGGGGACATGCTGCTGCTGTGATCACAGAGGAGTCAGACAGCAGGCAGATGAACGCAGGATCTCAGTACAGAAGGACGCTGGAGCCGGAGGCAGGCGATTGCAGGGGAGATCACACTGACCACAAATGAATTCTTTTCTCAGGTACACAGAGGGGCTAGAGAACCGCTTTGCACGCCAAATCTAACACAATGATGGCGTGCAGGGCGGTGATTGCTATTTTACTTTAACCCCCTTGGCGCTGATTGGCCAGAACTATTGTTCAGCCAAACGGCGCCAAAGTGGTTAATCAGGTGAGGTGACGTCGCGATCATCCCACCCATTGTGACGGCTGTGATTGGTGCTGTATCACACAGCACCGATGACAGCATATCACATGTTGTGGTTTTTATTTTTTTTTAATAACTTTGTCACATTGCTGTGATTGGCTTGTCAGAATTGTTAAACCAATCACAGCTATCGCCGATGTAGGGGGGGAAGGGGAGGTACAGATTCCCGAGGCGACATGCAGGGATAGCCAGTCACCGCGTGATGTAGCGCAGTGACCGGAAATAGCAGCGCCGTACTAGTACTGAGGTTTGCGGGAACACACCTCCCTCAGATCAAAACTAGTATGATGGCGCATGTCGAGAAGAGGTTAAAATTCTGTGAGGCACCTGTGGGTTTTCAAGTCCCAATTTTGCACTCCAAAAGTCATATTGTGCTCATTCCTTTCCAAGCCCTGTGATTTGTCCAAATAGTAGTTTTCCATCACGTGGGGTATCTTGTACTCAGGAGAAATTGCACAACAAATTGAATGGTCCATAGTCTCCTGCTACCCTTGTGAAACTGAAAAATGTGGGGCTAAAGCAACATTTTTGTGTGAAAAATGTATTTTTCCATTTTCACAGATCAATGTTATAAAATTATGTGAAGCACTTTTGGGTTCAAGGTGCCCACCACACCTCTAGATAAATTTCTTGAGGGGTGTAGTTTCCAATATGGGGTGACTTGTAGGGGTTTCCACTGTTAAGGCACCTCAGGGGTTCAGCAAATGGAACATGGCGTCTGCTATCTATTCCTGACAATTTTGCTCCAAAAGTCAAATGGTGCGCCTTCCAATCCGAGTTCTACCATGTGCTAAGGCCTCTTTCACACTTCAGTCGTGCGACTTCAGTCAAAATCCGTCAAAATATGAAAAAAACTGATCCGCCATTTTTTTTTGGCGGATTCGTTTTTTTCCCATTGACTTGCATTAGTGACGGATTTTGACGGATGGTCGTCCATTAGGTCCGTTTTTTGACGGATCCGCCAAAAAATTGGCGTCCATCATTTCAGAAAAACATCCAACCGTCCAATGCAACGTTTTTTTGTTCCGCCAAAATGGCGGACTATGGCGGATCTGCCGCATCCGCCATTTTGTATAATGGCCGCCTATGGGCGGCGGATCCGCTGGCATCCGTCTTTGACGGAATCTGCCAGTGGATCCGTCGCCCGCATAGAAAACCATTCTATTCGTTTTGTTCAACGTGAAGTAGATTACCCATATGGTGTGCTGCAATGTGTGCTGTATGTTTACAGACTTGTCAGAGGAAAAGACAAACTTTACATGCCAAAAATGCAAGGTTGTGACTCTGTTAGAGGAAAAGGTACAAAGTCTTCAGGAGAGAATAGCTACAGTGAAGCTTATCAAAAAAGATGAGGATTTCCTTGACATAGCATAAGAATCTCTTCAAAATGTTGCGAGAAGAACTTTTCAGTGTTCCTGCAGAAGCTAATGACAGTGTAGAAAATCTTTTCAGAATGTTTGAAGAGAAGCACCTTTCAATGTACCTGTAGAAGAAGAGAAATGGAAGCATATGACCCAAAGAAACAGGAGCATGAGGAGGCACTCAGCACCCATAACGCTGAAGAACCGCTACCAGGCTGTCACGCAGGACAACTATGAAGACGTACATGAAAAAATTTCTTTGCACATAACGAACACGCCAGTAAGAAATCAGAAGCCTCTTGTAGGCAGAAAAAGAAGTGCGGGGAAAAGAAAAAAAGACGAGTGGTGATCATGGGGGAATTCCCTACTGAGAGGAGCAGAAGCCACTATCGGCCGACTGGACATTACCTCACGAGAAGTGTGCTGTTTTCCAGGTTCCTAAATTAAAGATGTGTCTGATAGGGTATCAAGACTCTTTAGAGCTACAGACTACAACGCAGCCCCTCTAAAACACGTAGTAACAAGTGGCACAGTAAAAAAGTACCTGGAAACTATATGCAAAGATTTTGAAGACCTAGGCCGGAAAATGAAGGAACTGGGAGCACAGGTCATCTTCACAGCCATCCTCCCAGTGAATGGACATGGACCAAGGAGATAACAGGATTCTACAGGTGAACAACTGGCTACATCGTTGGTGCCGTGAGCATTGTTTTGGGTTTCTTGACCTTGTGAATCACTCTTTGCTAGAGATGGGTTGCATCTTACGAAAACAGAAAAACACATATTTGGTAGACACCCTGCTACACATCAGGAGAGCTTTAATCTAGAGCAATATGGGATTGGAAATATACGGCCAGGAAAAAAATATGCAGCTAATGAATTCTTTTGAGAACACTGCTATGAGAAGTGGAAATAAAGAGCAAAAACAACAAATTCTGAATGAAAATAGAAGAGCAAGAAAAACCAACTACAAACTAAAATGTGTCTATACAAGTGCACAGAGCATGGGAAATAAATCAAGGAGAAATAGAGCTGCTAACACAGGAAGAGAGATAAATGTCATTGGCATCACTGAAACTTGGTGGGATGATACACATGACTGGAATACAAACCTTGAAGGCTACAACTTATCCATTAGAAACTGGATGAACAAGAGGGGAGGAAGTGTTGCATTGTATGTTAGGAAAACATTTATCTCCACCGAGATCCAAGCTTCAGAGAATGGTAGCTCTGCAAAACCTGTTTGGATAAGAAATCATGGAGAGAAGAACAGAAAGGACACTATTGTAGGTGTTTACTATAGACCACCAGGACAGACTGAAGATATGGATGAACTCGTTTTACATCAGATGTCTCAGTTTTCAAAAAAGTATGACCTAGTGATCATGGGCGATTTTTAACTATCCAGATATTTGTTGTGAAAAAGTAATGAGTCAAAAAAAGTCTTTTCTCGCTGACAACTTTCTTTCAAAAGGTAGAAGAGAGAACGAGTACCTGTAGTCTTGTACCTAATTCTTACCAACAGGGAGGAAATAGTTGAAGAAGTAAAGGTGGCTGGGAATTTAGGAGGCAGCAATCATGCTATCCTCGATTTTGGATTACAAGAGAAGGAAGACCAGCGAGGTCTCAGACCTTAACGTTGGAATTTAGAAAGTCAGATTTTAATGGACTCAGAAAGAGGGTACAAAAGGTCCAATGGTTGGATGTTCTAAAGGATAGAAATGTCCAAGAAGGATGGGAGATTTTGCTAACTGAAATTTTCATTGCACTGTAAAAATCCCAAAAAGAAGGCAGAATTGGAAGAATTTAAAAAGACTAGGATGGATGAACACAAAGCTTAAACACTTGCTGAAAAGGAAAAAAAAGAAATGTATATTAAATAGAAAGAGGGGAGCATGTCTAAAGAAGAACATAATGCTGTTTGCAGGGAATGCAGGGCAAGCGTTAAAGCTAAGCCACTAATGAAGTGAGGCTTGCTAGGGAGAACAAAAGCAATAAAAAGGATTTTGGGCGTATGTCAAAAGCAAAAGAAAAGTCAAAGATGCTAAAGGATTTTTACAGGGTTAAAAGGGTGATGTCAAAACTATGTTGAGGAAGCCAAACTTTTAAATTCCTGTTTTGCATCTGTGCTCTCTGAGAAAGCAATTTTAAGATCAACTGATCTTCACGGTACTATCAAAGGAATAGAAGAATCCACACTATCTATAAACACAGAGATGATGAGGGAACACCTAGCTAATTTAAATCTCCTGGGTCTAGATGAATTACATCCTAGGATGCTGAAATATATAGCCAAGTAAATTGCAGAACCACTAGTCAGAATCTTTGAAAAATCCTGGAGTACAGGATAAGTTCCAGAAGATTGGAGAAGGGCAATTGTTGTCCCTATCTTCAGAAACAAATGAAAAGATGGAACCAGGAAATTACAGAACAGTGAGCCTTACTTCTATACCAAGAAAGATCTTTTTTTTTTTAAATTAGTTTATTAGACAACAACAAACAGATATACACATTTTGTAAATAGCCAGTACAATGTATATACAATTATCATACTATCTGTAATGGAGGAAAACCAACAAGCTTGCTTATTGAGTTATTACTACAGATTTCAATTTCACAGGTCCTCATTCTCTTGCGAGGCCTATGGATAATCTAGGAGTAGTTACAAGAACCCGTTATTCATCTATACAAATGCTTGGCCATGCATAACCCAGAATAATACATTACAACCAACATATCTAACTTCCTACCCTGCTGCCAAAACAACTTCCATAGCACTGATGACATGATAAACCTATAAAGTACAAACCAATATATTTTCTCTACAGTTATTATCTTATTAAACTTCCCCAAGCAACCCCTGTTCTGGTATAGTGTCCGCTCGTATGGTATAATTGAATTTACTAGTTCCATTCAAGCTCTAAGAGAAAGGATGTTGATTACCCATCCAGCGTAAGGCCAATATTTTCCTGGCTAAAAAAGTGTCTCCCGCAGAAGAATTTTGATGTGGTGTCCCCATATCTCTTCCTCAGCACACCAAACAGACATACCAATGGAATGAGAGAGGAACAGGAGTGCCTATGAGGGAAGTTAACAGCGTGGTCACCTCGCTCCAAAAAGATAGAATAATTGGGCATCCCCACACCATATGTATGAAATCTGCATCCATTGTATGGCATCTTAAACATTCTGAGGATTGGGACCACCCCATCCTAAATAGCCATAGTGGGGTCAGATATGACTGGTGCACTATATACATTTGAGTCATTTTGTTATTGGCTGATGGAGACACCCCGATTGGAGAACCAAGAATCTCCTCCCAATCATTTATTCTGGAACTAGAGATCTCCACCTCTCCCTTACTGACGATAAAGCAGAGTCAGAGCCCGCGGACAATATATAAGTATGCAGGGGTCGACAAAGTTGTTCAGAATCTAGGAGCCAGCCAAAAAATTTAGGAGCCAGAATTTTTTTTTAACAAACTTGGTTATAATGCACTCCCCCATAGGCAGCCTTGGTTATAATGTACTCCCCCATAGGCAGCCTTATTTATAATGCACCCCATAGGCAGCCTTATTTATAATGCACCCCCATAGGCAGCCTTATTTATAATGCACCCCATAGGTAGCCTTATTTATAATGCAACCTCATAGGTAGCCTTATTTATAATGCACCCCATCGGCAGTCTTATATATAATGCACCCCCATAGGGAGCCTTATTTATAATGCACCCCCATAGGCAGTCTTATTTATAATGCACCCCATAGGCAGCCTTATTTATAATGTACCCCCATATGGAGCCTCTGCTCTGTAATATAATGCAGCCCCCTTTACAAAAATAATAAATCCTGTACTCACCTCTCTTGCTCCCGGCTCCTTCGCTGCTCACTGCTCTCCCTCTCAGCGTCTGACTGCCGACGCCGGGCAGTGACGTCATCGCGCCCGCTGTCAGATTCTGAGAGGGGGATTATGGGAGAGAAGGAGCACTCGCTCCTTCTCTCTCAATGCGGTCAGCTGAATGCCGATACAGCTGACCCTCCGATGACGCGCGGGGGGCCACCGCCACCTCCCCCCGGTAGCTAAGCTACTGCCCGGGCGCCAGGCATGATTTTCTAGGCGCCACTGGCGACCTGGCGCCCGGGTTTGTCAAACCCTGAGTATATAGGGTAGAAATAAGACCCTGGGGGCCTTGTGATTTGAGAATCCCTATCAAAGGGAAGGATGATATTGCTTGGGTCATATTTCTGTTACGCAGATATGATTGAATTGCTGATCTAAGTTGTAGGTATCGGAAAAATTGTGATCTTGGGACACTGTATTTAATCTGCATTTGTTTAAAGGACATTAGGACATTGTGATCATATAAATCTTTAATCGAGGAAATATTATATGAGATCCAGAATTGAGTGGATGGGTGGTTTAATAGCATCGGGAAACAGGAATTGTTCCATAATGGCATTTCAGCTATAACGTCAACAAAGCGAACCACTCGTTTAAGTTGTCTCCAGACTGACCGTGCCAACCGGAGTAAGGGTAATAATCCAGAGACATTAGGTTTGTCTACTTCTAAAAACCCCAACAAGCAATCAGTCCCTGCAGCATGAGCCAGATGACTCTCTGAGTTAGGCAAACAATTATTAGGCATCCATCTACTCAGAGCTCTGATTTGTCCGACCAAGTAATATAAAAAGAAATCCTGCAGTGCCGCCCCGCCCAACTGTTTAGACCTATGTAAGGTAGACAGTTTGAGTTTAGGTCTAGTCTTCTCCCATATAAAGGATGAGATTTATGAATTTAGTCCTGAAAAAAAAGATTTAGTAATCAGTACTGCACTATGTTGGAGGGAGTAACTGAGTTTGGGGAGTAGGATCATTTTAATCAGATTAATACGCCCGGAGACAGATAATGGCAATTTACTCCAGATAGCAAATTTAAGTTTAACAAGATCTAACAACGAGAGAATATTCATTTTTAAGTCTAGTCTACTATATTTTGAGATATTTATTCCCAAGTACTTAAAGTTACAACAGGCAATGGGGATAACATTTCAAGGTGATCCATTGGACCCAAGGAGAGAGGCATCAAGGCAGATTTATGTATAATCCCGAATAATTACTAAATTTGTCTATAGTAGCAATCACATGAGGTAGTGTTTCTTCTGCTTTGTCCATGAATATCACCATATCATCGGCATATAAGCCAATGGTATCTAAACGGCCCGCTATTTCTATGCCTTTAATGACTGGAGTGGATCTTATACGGATCGCCAACGCTTCGATTGCAAGCGCAAAAAGGGCCGGGGAAAGGGGGCAACCTTGACTTGTTCCTCTTGCCAAAGAGAACGATTCGGATACAGAGTTATTTATTATTATTCGGGCTTTTGGTTTCATGTACATCGCGCATATCCACTTCCTAAATTTGGAACCGAATTCATATTTTGTAAGCATGCAGATAAAAAAGACCACTCAAGAGAATCGAAAGCCTTAGCCGCGTCTAGCGACACCAAGGCCCATTCATTGTCTGGCACTAGGGAACAGTACTGGACCACTGACTGAACTCTCCTAATATTAATAGATGACCAAGAAAGATCTTTGAACAAGTTATTGAGCAACATGTATGTAAACAATCGGAAAAGAATGCAGTAATTAACCAAAGCCAGTATGGGTTTGTAGCAAGCAAGTCATGCCAGACTATTCTAATTTCTTTCTATGATGGAACACTGACTGGGTGGATCAGGGAAATGTGGTAGATATAGTAGACTTCAACAAAGCATTTGATAAAGTATCTCATACTAATCTTATCGTAAAAATGGCCAAGTATGGGATTGGCAAGGGTATGGTTAAGTGGATTCATAACTGGCTCAGTGATCGTATTCAGAGTGGTAAATGGTTGCACATCCAGTTGGAAGTGTGTTTCAATTATGGTACCACAAGGCTCTGTCCTGGCCCCAGTGTTCAACATTTTTATAAATAATCTAGAAAAACGAACTGTAGGTAAAGTAACCTAATTAGGGATAGCTAGAGAAGACGGAGAAAGGATTCAGAAGGATCTAGATATGCATGAACAATGGGCAGCAACTAATAGAATGGTATTTAACAGGGAAAAATGCAAGATTCTACATTTGGGCAAGATGAAACGAAAAATACATCTACAGAATGGGAGGAATGGAACTAGGCAACAACACATGTGAAAGACTTGTGTATACTAAGTGGCTTTTTTACTGCTGCATCACACTGTTGACTCATGTGCAGTCTGTGATCAAACACAGTTCTAGGGTGTATAGAGTCTAGATCACGTGAAGTAGTTATCCTGCTCTACTCCTCATTTGTCAGACTACATCTGGAATACTCTGTCCAGTTCTAAAAAAGACATTGAAAAACTGGATCAACTTCACAGAACAGCTACGAGAATGATGACTGGTCTGCAAAGTATGTCCTACGAGGAACGGTTAAAGGATCTGGGAATGTTTAGCTAGCTTAAAAGAAGTCTAAGAGGAGACTTAATAGTGGTCTACTAATCTGAAGGGATGTCACAGTGTACAGGGATCATCCTTATTCTCATTTGGAAACACGAGAAGCAATGGAAATAAACAAAAAGGAGAAGATACAGATTAGATATTAGAAAAAACTTTTTGACAGTGAGAGTGATCAATGAGTGGAACAGGCTGCCAGAGGTGGTGAGTTCTCCTTCAATGTAAATCGTCAGAGAGGCTGGACAGACATCTGTCTGAGAGAGATTCTATGATAAAAAAAATAGATGTTGTACATTTTGTTGGAAAAATTACAAATTGCTGATAAACTTGTAGCTCTTCTAACTTCCTAACAAAAAAACTGGCGTCACTGACCCCCGCCTTTTGTTGAATTGAGCATGAAGAGGAAGTCTTGGCTGCGGCTGCTCTGACTTCCTCTTCCTGTTCAATTTGACAGAAGTGGACAATGACGCCAGTGCTGATTTGTGCTTCTGGCTCACGTGTCAAAACAGCCGCATGGGAGCCCCTCGTAGAGTGAGTGCCGACACTGTGGGAAAGTCACTGGCACGGGAGGGGAGTATAAGCTTTTTTTTTATTATTTTATCGGGGACAAACGTGAGGTATGAGTAGGAGTTGTCCCAGTAGTGGACAATCTCTTTAAAGGGAATCTGTCACCCCATTTTGGCTATATCAGATAAAGATATGCCTGAATAGTGCGTCCCATAAGTAACCTATCCATATCTATTATATATCCTGACACCCCCGTTTTCATGCCCAAATACCTTTGTAAAGTTTGCTTTTCTGTATGCTAATCTGGGCGGTCCGGAGAGCGTTTTTTTTGCTTTCCCCCGCTCCTCGGCTTCTCTTGCGTAGGTGCCTAGCACAGACGGTGTAGTGTTCCCGCGATTGCGCGTTTTAAAATCCCCCCACACCTGCGCTGTGTGCTTTGCCCAACAGTGGGCAAAGCATAAAATCATTACAGCGCATGCACAACTATTTTCGGTCACTTTCCTTGCCCCGGAAATGACTGCTTGCCTTGGACGACTTCCGGGGCAAGGAAAGTGACCGAAAATAGTTGCGCATCCGCTGTAATGATTTTATGCTTTGCCCACTGTTGGGCAAAGCACACTGCATAGGCATTTTAAAACGCGCAATCGCGGGAACACTACGCCGTCTGTGCTATGCACAGACGGACCTACGCAAGAGAAGCTGAGGGGAGGGGAGGAAGCAAAAAACACCGCTCTCCGGACCGGACCGCCCAGATTAGCATACAGAAAACCGAACTTTACAAAGGTATTTGGGCATGAAAACATGGGTGTCAGGATATATGATAGATACCGATAGGTTACTTATGGGACGCAGTATTCAGGCATATCTTTATCTGATATAGCCAAAATGGGGTGACAGATTCCCTTTAATATTCAAAGCTCGGTCTGTAAGGGGTTAAAAATACTTCATTTTTTGGTTTCTGTTTTAACTTTTGGAAGCTGCAAGATAATCCTACGTTCAGGTATATATATGTGTATTATATATATATATTATATATATATATATATATTATATATGTGTGTGTGTATATATATAATATATTTTTTTTATTTTATTTTATTTTATTTTTCAGTGGCATCAACTATGACAAACCATTGCAACCAATACAAGTGGCATCATTGCGTGCAGATCGTATAGCCAAAGAAAAGAAGGTGCATTCTTTAACCTTTCCTAACTGCTTGATAGTTCCATTGATGTATGTCAAACTGCTTAAAACATTTTCCTTGTTTAAAGGCTTTGGAACAGGTTCGTGCACAACAGCAATCTGGCCCATTACAACAGCAGCCGCAGCAAAATGGACAAGTAAGCCAATCAGCAGCTGCACAACCTGGACTAGTCCAATCATCAGCTCCTGCTGTGACTCAGGCACAAGTCGTCATTCAGCAGCAACCTGTAGCCAAAGGCCCTAGCACAGGCACAACTTCTATAACCACTCCAGCTCTCCTTGTAAGGAACATTACAGTGATAACATGACGCCATGTATGAACTTTGATGCTACATCATAAATTATTACAAGCAGAAAATTAACAGGAATTGTTTGAGTATTTGTCACCAATCCTGTTGTGTCTAGTAAAATATGTTGCAACAATTCAAGAAACATGATAGTTTTCTGTAAAGTTTATAAATAATTCGACAACTGGATGTTACCATTTTGAGTTTTATTTCCTCAGTTTGTAATTAGTTTGCTTTTTGTTTGACAGACTGGCACCATAAAGGCTGCTGTACCTGGAACCAGCATTGCTACTGGTGAGGATAAACCGAATTGTTTTGAATTTTGAAAACACACTTTGGTAGAGTTGAAAGTTTGTACTTTAGTGCACTTCATGGTCGGACCAACAAACAGGCTCTCCATGCATGTGTTGTGACTGTCACATAGCTGCGACACATGCAGTTGTGGCGCCAAACAGCTGATTATCGGGGGCGCTCTGGGTATCCGGGATCCTTGTGCAGCTATGCGTCAAGCGCTATAGTTATTCGATCAACACTAGTCATTAAGTAAAGTGTAAAACTAACTCGATCTGCAACTGCCTGTAACTACAGCAAAAAGAGCGATTGCTGTAGTTTAACCACGTAAATGGTGCTGTATTTTTAAATACTTTCATATCTATTTCTAAAAATGCTTTGAAAATGTAGGATATTTTATAAAGGCCAGAGAATGTGGCTCAGAAATTAATGATTTTCTTTATATATAGGAACTGTTACAGCAAATGTGCTTGTGAACACGGTGTCAGGAGTTGCAGGTGTCTCTCCTGCTACCTTCCAGCCCATTAACAAGCGACTCGTATCCCCAGTGGTAACTGGTACAGTTTCCGTAAGTGTTTCTTATAATCCATGCGTCTATTGCTTACCGGCGGTGGTGGCTGCGGTGAAGCGGGGTCCCAGGGTCACTGCTGGAGGAGGCAGGAAGTGGGGTGATGCTGCAGGCTGGGATGAGTGGGTGTTCTGATATGCGGCGCACCGCTGCAGGTGTCCGGTGCTGCTGCTGCACCGCGTCCGGTGTTGCTGCAGCGCCGCGTCCGAAATCTCATCTACCAAGAGCTTGGTACCGAGATCTCCATCTGCTCATGCGCCACCCTCTGGCTGCCATTTTCCTGGAGTCCACCGCACAGGAAACCACGGAACTGCGGGGGCTCTGGCCTTTCACAAAATGTCTGCAGAGCCCCCGCAGCAGCGTCGGACACAGCAAATCAGGACCGGACACAGCGCAGCAGCAGCGGATATCCGCTGCGGCGGGCTGATAATGTATATCCGCATTATAAGACGCACCCCCATTTTCCCACCAAATTTGGGGAAAAGAAAATGCGTTTTAAAATCTGAAAAATACGGTTCTGTGAAAATACAAGTATTGAAGTGAAGTTGTCAATTCTAACAGTATTTATATATTATTTCAGCTGCAGAATGGAAGGGAGGGAGACACAGGAATTCATTACTGATGGGTAGGCGGAGCCCCAGATCAGGATGTCACCTCAGATCAAAAGAGTGCTGACTGGCTGGCCCCTCCAGCTCGGGCTCCTCCTACTCAGCTCCAGTCTAAGATTTGAGGTCCAGAGGATGGTCGCTGCTAATGCAGCTCCTCAGAAGATTTTATTATTTTATATTCGGACAGGAGACTTGGATCACCAGTTGGTCTAGAGGTCTCAGGGGTACCAGCGCTGCTGTACCCCAACCTCTCCCTTGGCGGATCTGTATTTACTCAAAGTCCCTGCAGAATCCTTGCCGGCCCTGGGGGATGAGGGGAGCTTCCCTGGCGGGACGCAAACCACACGTGCGGTCACTGCGTTCCTCGCCCTGGGGGGAAGCATGGGCACAGCGCCAGAAACCCCTGAGGGTCCCTGTGGCGCTTTTGGCTGGTGAGTACTCCACACAAAATTTTTATTATAATTATGTGTGAGTGCTTTAGCGTCTGAGTGAGCAGCGCTATTACATGTTTATCAGTGTATTTCACCAGCCTCTCCCCTGGCGGATCTGTAACTACATAATGGTCCCTGCAGAATCTTGCCGGCCCTGGGGGATGAGGAGAGTTTTCCCTGGCGGGGGCGCAAACCACACACGTGCGGTCACTGCGCTTCCCGCCCTGGGGGGAAGCATGGGCATAGCGCCAGAAACCCCTGAGGGTCCCTGTGGCGCTAAGCTGGTGAGTACTCCACACAATTTTATTATAATAATGTGTGAGTGCTTTAGCGTCTGGGTGAGCAGCGCTATTACTTGTATGTCAGTATGCTTCAGCGCTGCGGTGACAGCGCTGTTACATTGTAGATGTGGTGATCTTTTGTCCGCAGGCAGATACCTGCAGGACAGAGAGGGAGCAGGAGCGGGGGAGTTCGCGCTCATTATTTGAGCTAGCAGGGGGCGTGACCTAACTATTCCCGGTCTTCTGAGCAGGAAGACGCGCGCTCTGGCGTTTCTCCTGCGACTCCCTCACTGTGGCGGCCATTACACAGGCTCCTGGGCTCCTCAGACCGCTCCTCTCCTCATAAGACACCACGGCCAGCTGGGTGAGTGCTGATTCCTCACCCCGCAGCGCAGCGATCGCTATCCTGCAGCTGCAGTCTCATTAGAGACATAAAATTGGCTGGGGCTCACTAATATATATATATTGTGGTGAGTTTGCAATATTAACCCCTCTGAGGGTTATTTCTACCAGCTAAATTTTTTGACTGAATACCGCTGGGGTAACCCTGCCTGCTGGAGCGTTAACCCTTCAGCGTTTAAAAAAAAAAAAAAAAAACGCATAGTTTTTGCTGGTATTACCGCTTTGACCTGCTCATACAGGTGAGACATGTCTGAACAGAGTTCAGATGCCGCGGACCACGTCCCAGTGCCATTGCGGCAATCAGATACGCAGACCTCCACAGCGTCTAGCGCTGCGGTCGACAGCGGTGAAAAATTGGATGATATCGCTCGATCGATCAACAACTTGTCTGACCTTTTAGGTCAATATATGTCTGCTAATTCCTCTCAGAGGAAGCGACGCAGGCCGTTACCGGCCTCTACACGGAGCGAGTCAGATATATCTGATATTGGGCAGAGTTCCCCTTTAAATTCGGATGGAGAAATATCCGATTCAGATGCGGACGAGCCGCAGGGGCGTTCCTCTATGGCGAAGCGTACGGAGGCATTAATTGAAGCCATGAGAGATATATTACAGTTACCGGAGGAGGTAACTAGTCGTCCTGGTAAATCAGCACGCATGTTCCAGGAGTCCCGTGCTTCGCGTACAACATTGCCAGCTCTGGATGAGCTTAATATGTTAATAGAGGAGGAACGTCTATGTCCAGATAAGCGTTTTCATGGAACGCATTTCTTGGATACACTTTATCCTTGCTCTGCGGAGTTAAAGGCTAATTGGACTTCTGCTCCTGAGGTGGATGTGTCTTTATCTCAGCTTAGTAAATCCTCACTACTCCCTATTAAGGGGAAAGCGAGCTTACAGGAGCCTTTGGATAGAAAAACAGAATTGGCGGCAAAAGCAAGCTATGAGGCTGCGGGTCATGGATTCCGAGCAGTGCTAGGATCCATGTGTGCTGCTAGAGCTTCTCTAGGCTGGTTGGCACGTTTGAAGACGGAGTTGCAAAGTGAATCTCCGTTATCTGAGATACGGGAAACTTGTGAATGGTTAGAAACGGCAGCCTGTTATATCTTTGATGCCGGTCTGGATGCGGCATCTTTGCTGGCCAAAGCGCAAGCTTCAGCGGTCACAGTCAGAAGAGCTTTATGGCTCAGACAGTGGGCCGGGGACGCAGTTTCCAAACAAGGGTTGTTGGCCTTACCTTACAAGGGTGGCCATCTTTTTGGATCCGACCTCACAGAGCTGATTTCCAAGGCTAAGGCGAAGGAATCAGCATTACCACAGCGTAGGGCCATGGTCTCGGTGTCCAGTAAGCCTGGCGTCTATAGTGGTCGGCGGTCCTTTCGGGGCCGAGGACGATCTAGTCACTCCTCGTGGGGATCGGGTCGTCCTTCCTTCTCAGGAAAGAAATCCTCTCAGAAAACTCGTACTCCCTGGAAGCGGAGTTTCCGCCAGGACAAGCGGGAACTTGACAAGAAGCCCGCAAAGTCGGATTGACGCCAGGGGTCCACTCGAGGATTCTCGAGTGGGGGGTCGCCTGCTTCTTTTCAAGGCGACTTGGATGGCTCGCGTTCCAGATTCCTGGGTAACGCGGATAGTGTCGGCAGGCTATTTCATAGAGTTTGCTTCTCGACCCCCAAATGTTTTTTGTCAATCTCGCGTTCCGTCGGAACCCGAGCTTGTTGTCGCTCTACAGCGAGAGGTCGAATCTCTGCTACAAAAGGGTGTAGTGATACCGGTTCCGTCAGAGGACCGAGGGAAAGGTTTTTATTCCAACCTTTTTATAGTTCCCAAAAAGGAGAACAAATTTCGCCCGATTCTGGATCTCAAGCGATTAAACCGGCATGTCCATGCCCGGAAATTTCGCATGGAGTCGCTTCGCTCCGTTGTGGCAGCTCTGTCACAGAACGATTTTCTGGTGTCAATCGACATTCGCGACGCCTATTTGCATATTCCCATCGGAAAGGCTCATCAGCGCTTTCTTCGATTTGCCATAGGTCAGAATCATTACCAGTTCGTGGCTCTGCCGTTCGGCTTAGCCTCAGCGCCAAGGGTCTTTACAAAAATTCTGGCGCCCCTCATGGCAATCCTTCGAAGACAGGGATTACGATTCTCCCTTATCTGGACGATCTTTTGATCGTGGCTTCCTCGGAGGAGGAGGCGTTGACGGCTCGGGATTTGTCTCTTCAGTTTCTGAAGGACTTCGGTTGGCTGGTCAATTGGGAGAAGTCGTCCCTGGAACCATCGAGGACAATCCTCTTTTTGGGAATGCATCTCGACACGTTTCGGTCGGTAGTTTCCCTACCACCAGACAAACAGTCATGTCTTCTTCGACATGTACAGATTATGAAATCCTCAACGGCAATGTCCCTACGGAAGTGTATGCGTCTTCTGGGACTGATGGTGGCGTCCATGGAGGCAATTCCTTTTGCCCAGTTCCATTCCAGGACTCTCCAAAGGTTCATCTTGAGTCGATGGAACCAGTCGCAATCGCTGGATTGCAGTGTCACCATTTCTCGCGCGGTGCGGGATTCTCTAGAATGGTGGTTACGTCCAGGGGCATTCTCCCTGGGGAAGTCTTTCCTCCCTCCGAAGTGGTCAGTCATAACCACCGATGCCAGCCTGACGGGCTGGGGGGGTGTTTGGAACAATCTCTGGATTCAGGGGGTATGGTCATCGGAAGAGTCTGTTCTTCCGATCAACATCCTGGAATTGAGGGCGATTTTCCTTTGCCTCCAACATTGGACGGTCCTTTTGAGCGGTCTGCCAGTCCGAGTGCAGACAGACAATGCGACGGCTGTCGCGTATATCAATCACCAAGGTGGGACAAGGAGTTCCAGACTCATGGTAGAGGTGTCCCGAATTCTGATTTGGGCAGAGGCCAGTGTGCCAGCCTTGTCGGCGATTCACATTCCAGGGGTTCAGAATATTACAGCGGACTTTCTCAGTCGCAGAAGGATGGATCCCGGGGAATGGAGCCTCCACCCGGAAGTTTTTGCACTACTGTGCTCTCGCTGGGGAACCCCCCAAGTGGATTTGATGGCATCCAGGTCCAATGCCAAGTTACCGACGTTCATGTCCAGGTACAAGGACCCGAAGGCTGTGGCGGTGGATGCTCTAGTGGCTCAGTGGGATCAGTTCGAGCTGATCTATGTATTCCCGCCGATATCCTTACTTCCTCTAGTACTGCGTCGGATCAGACTAGAGAGAATTCCAGCTATTTTGATAGCTCCAGACTGGCCAAGAAGGGTGTGGTTCTCGACAATAATGTCGCTGTTGGCGGCACCTCCTTTTCCACTCCCTCTTCAACCGGACTTGTTGACTCAGGGGCCCGTTTGTCATCCGGACTTGATGTCCCTGCGTTTGACGGCGTGGCTCTTGAGACCGAAATCTTGATCCGTAGAGGTTTCTCGGCCGAGGTCATTGCTACCCTTCGTGCTGCAAGAAGTCCGGCTACTACTAGGATTTACCACAAAATTTGGGAAACCTTCTTTTCGTGGTGTTTGGGGTCCTCTCGGAACCCGAGAAAATTTTCCATTCCCAACCTGTTGGCTTTTCTGCAGCATGGGCTAGACAAGGGTTTGGCAGTCAGCACCCTGAAAGGTCAGATTTCTGCTCTGTCCTTATTGTTCCGGAGAACCATTGCTTCAAATAGAGACATGCTCTCCTTTTTCCGAGGTATATCTCGTAAGTTTCCGCCGCGGAAGGCACCCGTGTCTCCTTGGCGGCTCAACCTTGTTTTGGAGGCTCTTCAGCATAAACCTTTTGAGCCGATGGTTTCTGCTAGGCTTTCTTTACTTTCTTGGAAGGTGGCTTTCCTTGTTGCAGTCACTTCCTTGAGGAGAGTTTCTGAGTTGGCAGCTCTTTCTTGTTCGCCTCCTTTTCTGGAGTTTTTTCCGGATCGTGTAGTGCTTCGCACTCGGGGTGATTTTTTGCCTAAAGTGGTGTCACAATTTCATGTCAACCAGCATATTGTGTTGCCTTCATTCTGTCCGGATCCGGAGAATGTGAAAGAGCGAGCTTTACACACATTGGATTTAGTGCGGGCCTTGAAGTTTTATCTATCTATTACTCAAGGTTTTCGTAAGACGGACTCCCTATTTGTGGTTCCAGTCGGTCGTCGGCGTGGTCAACGAGCTTCCAAGGATTCTATAGCTCGTTGGATTCGGTCAGCTATATTGGAAGCTTACCGTCTTCAGGGTGAATCTTGTCCGATTAAGATTCAAGCCCATTCCACGAGGGCTGTGGCTTCATCGTGGGCTTTTCACCAAGGTGCTTCGGCAGTGCAGCTCTGCCGGGCGGCAACTTGGCGCTCTGTCCACACGTTTACGAAGTTTTATAAAGTGGACGTCAGTGCTTCCGCTGATGCAGCCCTCGGACGTAGGGTCCTGCAGGCAGCTGTAGTTTAAAGTTCTGGATGAACTTGTGTTTAGCGCTGGTTGCGCTTTGTTGTTAAGGTTGTTGGGGTTCTGCCTCTTGTTGGTTTTTTTCCCACCCTTATTTTTGAACTGCTTTGGGACGTCCCATCAGTAATGAATTCCTGTGTCTCCCTCCCTTCCATTCTGCAGCTGAAACACGGATTTTGGTAAGAACTTACCGGTAAAATCCTTTTCAGCGAAGGAAGGGAGGGAGACACAGCACCCTCCCAAGGCAGAAGTGTGTTGATGTTTTCAGATGCAGCGCGACCCTTATCTGATAGCGATTATCTGGGCTGAGGTCAGCGCGCTAAGGCTCTGTTCCAGCATCGCCAGCTCATCGCAGTAGTCAGGTTCCGTGAGTAGTACCTGGAACTCTGTGGTTTTTGGCTTTCTTTGCATGCATAACCTGTATCCTTGTGTTTCTTCTCTGAAGTTCCTTCAGAAGGGGTTATGTTGCTCCGCTGGTGATCTTGGCTCTTTTCCTAAAAGCTTTGGTACGACTGGAGCTGAGTAGGAGGAGCCCGAGCTGGAGGGGCCAGCCAGTCAGCACTCTTTTGATCTGAGGTGACATCCTGATCTGGGGCTCCGCCTACCCATCAGTAATGAATTCCTGTGTCTCCCTCCCTTCCTTCGCTGAAAAGGATTTTACCGGTAAGTTCTTACCAAAATCCGTGTTTTATATAGTAATGATATATTTTTTAAATTGATAGCACGTCACCAGGTTATCCCATAATGTCCTCAAATGTGTGAGCAGTAGAGTAAAAAATGTGGATCATGAAAATTAAAAGGCTGCTACACTTGCTTTAGTTCCACAGATCCATTGTAGTTTCATCAGACACAGAGCTGCTCCCCCTGTCCCATGTCTGATATTTCAACTGAAATGAATAGGTGGGGGGGGGGGGGGGGGGGGGTTCGGTTGACCTAAAATTGCAGAATGAAAGTTTTGGGGACTTTAAAAAATAAGTAATTCATGAAGTCCTTGCTGTCTGACCCCCACGGATGACATTTTAGAGGGGTTTTCTGGGATCATGATATTGATGCTTTAGTATGGGCTGAAAGTGTAAGATTGTGGGGGTCCAACTTGTGGCACCTCTACCAGATAGCTTCAAAGATGCTTTGTGTGAGTGCTGCAGCGTCTTCAGGGTTTATATGGTTTATATTCTTTGGGACAATACTGTAATACCCAAAACACTCGCCTCTAAATAGACAATGGGCAGTTTTGCAGAACAGTGTAAAAATTGAAGATACTGCATCATGGTCACTTCAACACGCATATTGGCAGGACTGCCAAGTGTGTGACCTTCACTAGTATAATAACTATGGGGTCCTATTTAGCAAACTTTTTTTAATATTCACAGATAATTTCTGTGTTTAGTTTATCACAGAACTTGGCTTTTCTTTACAGACAACAGGAGGAGCAACTGGGCAAGTGGTTCAACAGAGAACAGCAACAACTCCAACAGCTTCTGCAGAGATGGTGACAATAGCAACCGGCACAGGAGTGCGAGCTGTGACTGCAGGGACAGTCGTCTCCACTAATCTTGCCCCAGTTCAATCACAGGCCAGAGCCATCGTCACTCAGGTGACAACAGGTAATTTGTACTTTGTAACCTGTGAATGTAAACCAAAATCTTGTTTTGGTCATATATATATATTTTTTTTTTAAAACCTAATGTGTTATTTACCCATCAGCCACCACTACCGGGGTACAACTGGCGGGCAAAACAATCACCCCTGCACAATTCCAGCTACTCCGGCAACAACAGGCACAGCAAGTCCAGGTGTCTCAGTTACAGGCCCAGGCATCCCCAGGGCAAATAAAGGCTGTCACAAAGATCTCTCAGGTGACCCTTTCAGCGTCTTGTGTGTGTATGTTTAAAATGTAACAATACAGGATTTTTAAATGAAAAAATCAGATTATGGACTCTCCTTTACAGACATGCAAGAACTTATATTCCAGCCCTTTTATTGCCATATTATGGGCTTTGAGACCAAAATCATTTAATCATTTCACTTCCAAGTCACTAACGGTTTCTCGGCAAATGTAGAAGACCTAAGCTTAGATAAACACGCACACAATTCTTGCTATTCGTGACATAAGGGTTGATTTTTTTTATCAAATAAAGGCAATACCCTTTATAATGGCATCTTGATTAGAGCTGGAAGGTGTCACTTGGTGTCGGTCTATCTACCGAATATATGTTACATTTATGTGACATGTATGTTTGAGGATTTTTTTAAATGACCGTATTGATTTCTAAGATGGACATCAAAGAGATTGTCCACCATTTTACTGTGACTTAAACAGTGCATTGAATCAGCTTTTTTTCCATCGTGACCCTTTTACACCATATTTAGATGGGATGTTTCTTTATTACAGTTCTTCAAGTCAAGGAGGCCGCAATGAATGCCTAAGGGCCCCGTCTCACATAGCAAGATCGCTAGCGAGATAGTTGCTGAGTCACAAATTTTGTGACGCAACAGCGATCTCAGAAGCGATCTCGCCAAGTTTGACATGCTGCGACCATCAGCCCCCTGCTGGGTATCGCTGAATGTCCTGGACTTTTCTTTGATCGCTGGTCTCCCGCTGGCCAGCACGCTGCGTGTGAAAGGCAGGAGATGAGCGAGCTGAAGCTGGTAACCAAGGTAAACATCGGGTTTCTAGGTGCCGTGCGGTGCCTAGAAACCCGATGTTTACGTTAGATACCAGCGCGCTGGTGCAGGGGAGCTGGTAACCAAGGTAAACATCGGGTTTCTAGGCGCCGCCCCGTGCCTAGAAACCCGATGTGTACCTTGGTTACCAGCTCCCTGCACCAGCGCGCAGGTATGCCGGTAACTAAGCGACGTGTGTTGCTTGTTACTGGCGTGCTCGCTGTCCTGATCGCTGCTGAGATCTGCCTGTTTGGCAGCTCAGCAGCGATCATGTAGCGACTCAGCAGCGATCCTGACAAGTTCATATCGTTGTCGGGATCGCTGGTGAGTCGCTATGTGAGACGGGGCCCTAAGAGGCTGCTGTACTCTTTGCAGAGTCTTTGACTTGCAGATTAAGATTAAGGAACCCCTATTTTGATTTGGCATATACAGGTCCTTCTCAAAAAATTAGCATATAGTGCTAAATTTCATTATTTTCCATAATGTAATGATTACAATTAAACTTTCATATATTTTAGTTTCATTACACACCAACTGAAATTTATCAGGTCTTTTATTGTTTTAATACTGATGATTTTGGCATACAACTCCTGATAACACAAAAAACCTGTCTCAAAAAATTAACATATTTCAACCATCCAATAAAATAAAGTGTTTTTTAAAAACAAACAAAAAAAACATCAAATAATAAAGTTCAGTTATGCACTCAATACTTGGTCGGGAATCCTTTTGAAGAAATGACTGCTTCAATGCGGCGTGGCATGGAGGCAATCAGCCTGTGACACTGCTGAGGTGTTATGGAGTCCCAGGATGCTTCGATAGCGGCCTTAAGCTCATGCAGAGTGTTGGGTCTTGCGTCTCTCAACTTTCTCTTCACAATATCCCACAGATTCTCTATGGGGTTCAGGTCAGGAGAGTTGGCAGGCCAATTGAGCACAGTAATACCATGGTCAGTAAACCATTTACCAGTGGTTTTGGCACTGTGAGCAGGTGCCAGGTCGTGCTGAAAAATGAAATCTTCATCTCCATAAAGCATTTCAGCCGATGGAAACATGAAGTGCTCCAAAATCTCCTGATAGCTAGCTGCATTGACCCTGCCCTTGATGAAACACAGTGGACCAACACCAGCAGCTGACATGGCACCCCACACCATCACTGACTGTGGGTACTTGACACTGGACTTCAGGCATTTTGGCATTTCCTTCTCCCCAGTCTTCCTCCAGACTCTGGCACCTTGATTTCCGAATGACATGCGAAATTTGCTTTCATCAGAAAAAAGTACTTGGGACCACTTAGCAACAGTCCAGTGCTGCTTCTCTGTAGCCCAGGTCAGGCGCTTCTGCCGCTGTTTATGGTTCAAAAGTGGCTTTACCTGGGGAATGCGGCACCTGTAGCCCATTTCCTGCACACGCCTGTGCACGGTGGCTCTGGATGTTTCTACACCAGACTCAGTCCACTGCTTCCTCAGGTCCCCCAAGGTCTGGAATCGGTCCTTCTCCACAATCTTCCTCAGGGTCCGGTCACCTCTTCTCGTTGTACAGCGTTTTCTGCCACATTGTTTCCTTCCAACAGACTTCCCATTGAGGTGCCTTGATACAGCACTCTGGGAACAGCCTATTTGTTGAGAAATTTCTTTCTGGGTCTTACCCTCTTGCTTGAGGGTGTCAATGATGGCCTTCTTGACATCAGTCAGGTCGCTAGTCTAAAGGTACTGCCACACTAAACAATCCCGCTAGCGATCACGATAACGACGCATACTAATGCGATCGCTAGCGGGATTGTTTCTATATCGCTAAGTGCGGCCACATTTAGCGATATAGTTAACGACGCTATCGCCGTTAGCGATCTTCTTAACGACTTTAGCGGTACAAAAGTACCGCTAAATCGCTAAGAAAAGGTGCCACACTAGCGATATATACTTACCCAGCGGGAGCGCCGACGAGAAAATAGGGTCCGGAACGATTCCAGCGACGAGCGAGATCACAGCAGGAAGCTCGTCGTTGGCAGATGCCGCACTGAACAACATCGCTAACGGGATCGCTAAATAGTGACGTTTTTTAGCGATCCCGTTAGCGATATTGTTCAGTGTGGCATACCCTTTACCCATGATGGGGGTTTTGAGTAATGAACCAGGCAGGGAGTTTCTAAAAGCCTCAGGAATCTTTTGCATGTGTTTAGAGTTAATTAGTTGATTCAGAAGATTAGGGTAATAGGTCGTTTAGAGAACCTTTTCTTGATATGCTAATTTTTTGAGACAGGTTTTTTGTGTTATCAGGAGTTGTATGCCAAAATCATCAGTATTAAAACAATAAAAGACCTGATAAATTTCAGTTGGTGTGTAATGAATCTAAAATATATGAAAGTTTAATTGTAATCATTACATTATGGAAAATAATGAAATTTAGCACTATATGCTAATTTTTTGAGAAGGACTTGTATGACCCGAATGTATAGAAAAGTGGAGCAGTGAGGGTGCTGGCTGTCGGATGATTATACAGTCTAATTATCTTTTGTTCAATATTTGGTCCAGGAGCAGCTTCTTAAGCTTCAAAAACAGAAGCTTCAGCTTCCACAGCAGGTGACTCAGACTGGTTCACTGGCTGGCACCACAGCACAAGTACAGGTTCAACCCCAAACACAGCAGCTGGCGACGGTAACTGCGTCACGTGCTGGAGCTGTTCTTACTGGGGCCACGGTGACAAATCTACGCCTGGTAAGAGGAAAAATGAATGCATAGAAACCATTTCAAATTAAGCCGTGTTCCTAAAGTTATATTACTTGTACCCTTTTTAATCCTAAGTTGCAGGCTCAAGGACAGCTCCAAACTCAGCCTGGGCAACCAGCACAAGTTTCTTTGGCCAAGCCACCAGTGGTATCTGCTGTTGTCTCATCTGGCGGTGTCACTACCCTTCCGGTTACAGTAGCAGGGATCAGTGTGTCTATCAATCAACCCCAGAAAGCAGCAGGTAAATAGAATGGGAAGAATATGTTGTGAAACATGTTTGTTTTTTGTTTTTTAACCATTAGGACCTGTGCACACGTTAAATAATAAATGACCTTATTGAAAAACATACCCATATATAGATTACTGCTGGTTTGATATATCAAAGTAATTGGGCATACTTGTATGGATATAAATATACGGACAATCGCTAAAATACTGATAACGATGGAAAAAGAACGATCAAAGAGTCCCAGGATAAAGTACAAAAAAGATTTTTATTAAACATCAATTGATAAAAAGAGGAGCAGGGAGAAACAGTGACAAAGGCTCATGCCAATAAGCACTAGTGGGAAAATTAGGACACACACAGGTGGAGAATTGGCCAAATTACATAGATGAAAAAATATATATCACAAATCTGCAAGTGCAAAGATTGTATGTATGTATAAATACTGGCCAAAACAGTCATAACGCTGTTAATATATCAGCAAAGTTGCATATGACAGTGATGTCCCAGGACAATAATATTAACCCTTGGGCTCACCCGAACTTCCGATTAGGCAGAGAAAAGAGTTTGTTTAGAATATGGCAGGAGAAGGGTGTTTTGAGAATGAAAGATTTGATGAACGAGAGCGAAAGGAGAAGGATGAATGAGTTAGATGTGGTAGAAAAGTTTGAATTTGGTAAGTGTCAAGGTCTGCAGTTTGCACAAATGAAAAATTCTATTATGCGAGATTAACTGGATGTCTTCAGAGCGCTGCATAAGATTGAGTTTGATGGAGTGTGACCTCCCAGTTTGAATGTGTCGAGGATCTATGGTATCATGAGAGAATGGCTAACCCCGGCAGGAAACCAGATGTGTGCAAAAGTGGGTAAAGCAGATGGGTGACGCAGATATTATGGTCAAGATTCTTCAGGGCTGGGGTCTACTAAGAAAGAATATTACCAACGAGAACTGGAGGGACACTCTGTACAGAATTATACATAGAGCTATCTATGGTTTCAACCTGCCAGTGTGCTCAGCTAGCCCAGGCAGGGCTCAGAAATGTCCAAAGTGTGGGACAGATCGCACTGACATGTTTCATGGACCGTGGGGGTATACGATCATACAGCAGTTCTGGAAGTCAGTCTGTGTCTTTAGTCGGGGGTTAGAGAGAAAGGACTGGGAGTTAGATCAGTTGCCGTGGATCTTGCATTATGTTGGGGAGGGAGATAGCGGGGGGCAGGATATCACTCTTACATGATATAGCAATTCTAGGTAAAAAATGTATTTTAAGACAATGGATCACATCGGAGAGCCCGACAATGAGTGAACTACTAAATAAATTGAAACAGTTGCTACATCTAGAAAAGCTGGAAGCTGAAAGATGAGACTAAACCAACCGAGAAATTCTTTAATAAGTGGAGAAGGTTTATTGAGTGTAAGTGTTCACAGGATGAGATAAAGCAAATAATGACTCCATTTATGCAAGCAGATTGGTACCTGATGAACGATATACAGGGTTCTTTGGGGTAACTGAAGGTCCAAATTTCCCCTATTTCCACATCAGCACAATATGGGGTTAACATGCCCCTGTGCGCTAACGGGACAAAGTGGAATATTTAATGATTTTAAATAGTCCCCACTCCCCCCCCCCTCCCTCATCACCCCCAGGGTAAAGGGGGAAGCATCCCAGAAGCCATCAGTTTTTACTTTGTCCCTGTGCTAGCGGGACTTTTTTTGTTTCCATCTCTCCCTACCCTCTAGCCTGCTTATCCATGTTTTTAGTCTGCTCCGTGTGTGCTGCTGCCACGCCGGCGCCATTGCTGAGTGTGCTCTTTCAGGTGAAGTAGCTACTTCCTGTCAGCCCTTTCCGTCCACCATTTTCTTGGTGGGATCCACAGTGTCTTCCTGTCTCCTCTATGGGTGCCACCATGTTATTGGTGGTTTGCTGCTGTGATTGGCAGACTTCATCACAGGGGGTGGAGAAGTTCCTCCCTTTCCTTTAAGTGTTTTTTTTAGCCTGCATACTTGTGGCTGCGGCTACTCATAACTTTTTACTTGGCTTGTCTTATAGCTTGCTATCCAGTATGTCATCTCGGGATTCTGCCAGGTGTGCCTCTGGCCATGGAAAAGCGACCTCCAAAAGACATCACCTGGAGTGTGCTTACTGCGATCTACCCCTCCCGGATGGTTGGTCTGGGACCATGTGCAATATCTGTGTTCCCAGTACGGAGGAACCCACGATTAGAGATGTAGTCTGCTGAGTAAAAGACCTAATAGGTGGCTCCGCAAAGTCTAATCCCTTACCTTCCAGGGCTCAGAAACGTGCCCGACGTTCCCCCTCTCTTCAAGGAAATGACTCCCAGTCTGAGGACCTTATGGTCATTGATGAGATCAGATCTTCATCATCATATTCTGAGGAAGAATTGTCTAAGAAAACCTACTTTCTCCATCGCCTCATTGGGAGACAGACCATGGGTGTTATGCTGCTGCCACTAGGAGGACACTAAGCTAATACACAAAGAAATTGGCTCCTCCTCCGCAGTATACACCCTCTGTTGGCTCTAGCCTGAACCAGTTCTTGCTTAGTGTCTGTAGGAGGCACTAGGGTCTGGCTTCAGACCACAATCTTTTCTAAAAAATTTACTAATTTTATTTTTCCAATTCTTGCTTTTTATTTTTCATAGAATGGAAGGGCGACGGGGTCTTATAGAAAAGTCCCGATCTCCCAAAACCTTCAACAGGCGGGAACGCGGAGTGTCGTCACCCCGTAACCCCTCCTGCGACTATATCCTGCCTGAGCTTTTTTGAGGCGACGGCTCCCTTTAATGGGTCCGTTCTCCCCACACCTTCAACGAACGGGAACATGGGGTGTCGCCCCCAGGTACCCCCTTTCGGAGCCAGGCCTTCAGAAAGTGTTCCCGCCAACGAAGAGAACCTGGCGCTGGGAATTTAACCCTCTCCGCCTCCCTATCGAAAGGGATGGCAGGTTGAGAAGACATGACCCCATTGGCCACAGTGAGTATACGCGCGCTGCCTCATAGCCGCTGCCGAAGCCCCCATAGCGCCGCGGGCCTGCTTGAGCCACCGCGGCCTGGCTGAGCACGCCGCCGTGGCCTGGCTGATGGATGCCTGGCTGAGCACGCCGCCGCGGCCTGCTCCAGACCGCCGCCGTGGCCTTCCCTTTGGTACCCTTCAAAACTTCAGACGGGCAGACAGTAACAAAAGCGGAGGGAACAGAATGCACAATTTTCTAACTAGCGTCTCAGTAACTCGTCCCCAGGCATTCTGCTGCCTTGGTGTACGCATGCTCCTTTTCCAGCTCCCCCGTCACTGGGGATTGCAGCAAACATGACGCACCAGGAATCCTTAGATGCCCTCATCGAACCGGTTAATAGAGCTCCGAGAGCCGTACAATGGCAAAACTTAGTCGTTACCTCACTGAGACCTTCAAAGGGACCAAACAGTTCCCAGTGTTTTTCTTTTATGAATCTCCCCAAGTTTCTGACATACGTCAGAGATATAGCAGTTGCTGGACAAATGATTCTCTGAACTAAAGCCGCTTTATCACGGTACCCTTTTGTCCACACTCCAAAAGAGAAATGGACGGAGTATCCAACAATGGATCCTATATTGCGGCTCGCTTACTAACCGCTACTGGCTTTGACTGAGGGCTTGTCAATTACAATCCCCACTGACCGTCCAATTGGCCCGCGGTCAGTCTTTGGAGGTTTTCTGAGGCAACTCTCTTCCCTTCCCTCGCCGTCACCTAGGTGGCCAGAACCACGGTGGTTTGGACTAGGGCCCTAGCCAAGAACAGTCAAGACAATAGCTTGCCTCACTAGGTGGTTAGTTTGGATTCCCAAATAGCCTGGCCGGAGATTATTGGTACAGGCATCCCCATTACCATCAGCAGAGCCCTATAGCTCCGAGAGTGGCAAGCAAATTCCGCTTTAAAGAAACCTCTAACTTCTTTAAGATTTTCCATTCCTGTCTTGGACAGGGTCGGCATCTGTTTTCCCCTGTCTTACCGGGTCTGGCTGGCGGTTATTTTCGACCATGGGTCGGAAATACAGTGGTTTCCAGATACGGACATAGAATTCCTGTCCCCCTCGTCAACTCGTTTTCTCCGGTCCCGTATTTTAAGGACAAAAGGAACAAGTGACCACACCTGTTTAGGCCTTTCTTGTACTCCGCTTCTATGGAACTGTTGTACACACAGACAGGTTCAAATGGTTTTACCTATACCTGTTGTGGTTCCAAAGAAGGACGGAACCCTGCGTCCCATCCTAGACGTAAAACTAACGAACAGGCTTGTCAGGCTGCGCCATTTCAAAATGGAATTTTCAGCTGCAGATGAAGGAAGGGAGACACACTCATTACTAGTGGGTAGGCGGAGCCCCAGATAGGATCAATACCTCAGATTAGAAAGCGTGTTGCCCCTCCAGCTCGGGCTCCTCCTACTCAGGTCTTCAGTCTAAAATTTGAGGTCTCAGAGGACGGTCGCTGCTGGAAGCAGCTCCTCAGAAGATTTTATTATTTTTTATCGGACAAGAGACTTGGATCACCAGAGTGGTCTAGAGGTCTCAGGGGTCTCAGCGCTGCTGGACCCCAACCTCTCCCTTGGCGGATCTGTAATTACCCTAATGGTGGTCCCTGCAGAACCCTGCCGGCCCGGGGGATGAGGATTGCTTCCCTGGCGGGGACGCAAACCACGCACAGGGGTCACTGCGTTTCCCTGCCCTGGGGGAAGCATGGGCATAGCGCCAGAAACCCCTGGGGGTCCCTGTGGCGCTCGGCTGGTGAGTACTCCACATTTTTATTAAAGATGTGTGTGAGTGATTTAACGGCTGCTGCGGCAGCCGCTGTACATTATACATGCCGGTGACTCTGAGGAGAAGGGAGAGAGGAGTGCGCACTTTTTTATTTTTGAATTTCCCGCCGCTGAGCGCGCGCTTTATGGCAGTCTCCTTTTCTGGCTCCTGTACATGGAGCAGATCGGAGACAGAGCGCGGCGGCCATTGCTGACAGGAATGCTGACTGGAAAAGCTCTCCGGACATCGCTCCCCTCCCCTCCCGGCAAGAACCGTTACCAGCTGGGTGAGTCGCTTCTAGCCTGCGGGCAGAAGCTTAACCCCTTCACCCCCACAGCGCGGACGCCGTCTGGGGCACTAATGAGTGGCAGATAGCGCGGTCCTGCGGCTGTTATCGCATATGGGGCTCACACACTCTTTTCAATATTAATAAAGAGGTTGTGTGGAGCCTGCGATATTAATATTATTATTATTATTGCCACTATACGTTTCCACTAACGATCCTGATAACGACGCATACTAATGCGATCGTTTGTGTGATCTTTTTTAATGTCGCTAGTAGCTGCCAATCTGAGCGATCTCATTAACATCGCATAAGCGGTTAGCGATCCTCTTAATGACTTTGGCGGTCATTGCGTTATACAAAACAGCGCAATTTTTTAGCGATCTTGTGGAACGTTTTTCTGTATAGTGTGGCATAGCTGTCCTGCAGCTGCGGCCTTATAAGAGGCGCTTGAGGCTCGCACACCCTTTTCATTATCAAGGTTGTGGGGAGTCTGCTACTTTAACCCCTTCTTAGGCGGTTAACTCTTAATGGGGGACTGCTGGGGTAGCTCTCTCTTTAGGAGCTTTAACCCTTCAGCTTTTGTTTCTTCTTTAAGAAACACACTGTTCTAGTTACTGACAGGTTTAACCTGCCGTATACTGTGCAAGGGCAGTCCATCTCCCAGACCCGCTACAGGATCAGTCTCGCACACGCAGACCTCGATTCATGCGTAGCGGTTGGAGGTTCCAGTGGTGTCAAAATGGAGGTCCTCACTAGTTTCTATTGATGGCCTGTCTGACCTTCTAGGTTATTGGGTGTCAGCTAGATCCTCTCAAGGAAGCGACGCAAATCGGTGCCTTCCTTCTCGCATAGCGAAGATGTCCGATTCGGACAAGGAGGATCGGCAGGGACACTCTGCCTCTCTCATGGGCCGTACTAATGGAGCCATGAGGGCGTTACAGTTACCGGAGGAGGTAACTAGACGTCCTGGTAAGTCGGCCCGGATGTTTCAGGAGTTAGGTCGCGTCGGCTTTACAAACTGTATCCGTTTCTACGGAGTTGTTTGTTAATTGGACCCCTTCTACTGAACTGAATGCTCCTTTATCCCAGCTTAGCAAATCTTCCTGGTAAAGGGAAGGCGAGTCTGCAGGAACCGCTGGACAGAAAAGCGGAGATGGCAACAATATCCATCTGCGAAGCCGCGGGTCATGGATTCAGTATTAAGGATCTATGTGTACTTGTAAAGTTTCCCTGAGCCGGTTGTACCGTCTAAGGACGGCGTGGCAAGATGGATCCCTTCTATCGAGGTAGATGGGCTTTTCAAGTTGAAGGATACTGCGTCACTGCTATCCAGGGCGTAATCCTCGGCAGTCACAGTCAGAAGAGCACTGTGGCTTAGACAGTGGAACGCGGTTTTCAAGCAGGGTTTGCTATCTTTAGCTTAGAAAGTGGTCAGCTACTTGAATCTGACCTCACGAAGCTGATTGCCCAGGCAAAGGTAGAAGAAACAGCTTTACCGCAACGCAGAGCTGTGACTTCTGCATCTGGCACGGTAGTTGTCGACGATCTTTTCGGTTCAGGGGATGATCCAGCCAACCCTCTGGGGGTTTGGGTCGTCTCTCTCTTTTTTTTTTTTAAAAAAAAAGGGTATTTCTCAGAAATTCCGCATAAAACAGAACTTCTGTTCACACAAAAGCTGGCAAAAAACCTGCTAAGGCGAACTGCCGTCTGGGTCTCACTCGAGCGCTCTCGAGTGGGGGGTCGTTTACTCCAATTCAAACCGACTTGGGTTTCCCGTGTGTCGGACGCCTGGGTGACACAGGTTGTGTTGGCAGGCTACTTCATAGAGTTTCTTTCTCGACCCCGGACAGTTTTTTACCAATCTCGCATTCCATCAGAGCCGAACTATTTGCCGCTCTACTGCGAGTGGTCGATTCTCTTCTGCAGAAGAGTGTGGCGATACCGGTTCCGCAAAGGACCGGGAAAGAGGATTTTTTATTCCAACCTCTTGGTGGTCCCCAAAAAGGACAAATTTCGCCCTATTTTGGAAAATTGAATCGGCTTGTCCACACCTGAACATTCCGCATGGAGTCGCTTCGCTCCGTTGTGGCAGCCTTGTCGCAGAACGTCTTTTTGGTCAATCGACATTCGCGGCGCTTATTTGCATGTTCCCGTCGGAAGGGCTCACCAGAGCTTCCTTCGTTTTGCCATAGGTCAGGACCATTACCAGTTTGTGGCTCGGCCATTCGGCTTGACCTTAACGCCCAGAGTTTTTACAACGATTCTGGCGCCTCTCATGGCAATTCTTCAAAGACAGGGACTTACGATTCTTCTCTACCTGGACGACCTTTCGATTGTGGCGTCCTCAAAGGAGGAGACAGTGACGGCTCGCAATCTATTCCTTCAGCTCCTGGAGGACTTCGGGTGACTGGTCAATTGGGAGAAGTCGTCTCTGGAACCGTCGCAGTCTATCCTATTTTTAGGAATGCATTTCGACACGGTACGGGCAGTGGTGCCTCTACCTCCAGGCGAGCGGGCATGTTCCCCTCGACATGTACGGATTATAAAGTCTTCGACAGTAATGTCTCTTCGGAAGTGTATGCGCGTTCTGGGTTTAATGGTGGCGTTCATGGAGACACTTCCGTTTGCCCAGTTTCATTCCAAAGGCTCGTTCTGAGTCTTTGGGATCGATCGCAAGCTTCTCTGTATTGCAGCGTCATCATCTCTCACAGGGTGCGAGAATCCCTAGGATGGTGGTTACGTCCAGGAGCGTTATCCTTGGGGAAATCTTTCCTCCCTCCGAGGTGGTCGGTCATAACCACAGATGCCAGCCTGACGGGCTGGGGGGGTGCCTGGAACGATCTTTTGGATCCAGGGAGTATGGTCATCGGGAGAGTCTGTTCTACCGATCAACATCCTGGAATTGAGGGCAATTTTCCTTTGCCTCCAACACTGGACGGTCCCTTTAAGCGGTCTATCAGTCCGAGTGCAGACAGACAACGCGACGGCGATTGCGTATATCAACCACCAAGGCGGGACAAGGAGCTCCAGGCTCATGATGGAGGTGTCTCGGATCCTGCTATGGGCCGAGACCAAGATTCCAGACATCTCTGCGATTCACTTTCCAGGAGTCCAGAATACCACAGCGGACTTCCTCAGTCGCGAGAAGATGGATCCTGGAGAATGGAGTTTTCATCCGAAAATTTTTGCACTACTGTGTTCCCGTTGGGGAACTCCCCAAGTGGATTTGATGGCATCAAGGTTCAATGCCAAACTACCGACCTTCATGTCCAGGTACAAGGACCCGAAGGCTGTGGCGGTGGTTGCTCTGGTGGCTCCGTGGGACCATTTCGAGCTAGTCTATGTGTTTCCGCCGATATCTTTACTTCCTCTGGTGCTGCGTCGGATCAGACTGGAGAGAATTCCGGCTATGTTGATAGCCCCGGATTGGCCAAGGAGGACGTGGTTCGCGACACTGGTGTCGTTTTTGGCGGCACCACCATTCCCACTTTCCTCCTCGGCCGGACCTGTTAACCAGGGGCCCGTTCGTCATCCGGACTTGAAGTCTCTGCGTTTGACGACGTGGTTCTTGAGACCAAAATATTGAACCGTAGAGGTTTCTCAGCTGCAGTCATTGCCACTCTGCGAGCTGCTAGAGGTCCGGCCACTACTAAGATTTATCACAGAACTTGGGTAGCCTTCTTTTCGTGGTGTTCGGGTTCTTCAAGGAATCCGAGGATTTGTTCCATTCCCAATCTGTTGGCCTTTTTTACAGTACGGGTTGGACAAAGGTTTAGCAGTTAGCACTCTGAAGGGTCAGGTTTCTGCCCTGTCCGTGCTTTTTCGGAAGGCTATCGCCTCGCGTAGAGACGTGCGTTCCTTTTTTCAAGGAGTAACTCGTCAGTTTCCACCGCGGAAGGCACCTGTGTCTCCTTGGCGGCTCAACCTTGTCTTGGAGGCTCTTCAGCATGTGCCCTTTGAGCCTATGGGTTTTACTAGCCTTTCGTTACTTTCTTGGAAAGTTGCATTCTTAGTGGCGGTAACCTCTTTAAGAAGGTTTCTGGGTTGGCAGCTCTTTCTTGCTCGCCGCCTTTCCTGGAGTTTTACCCGGATCGAGTAGTGCTTTGCACACGGGGCGACTTTCTACCTAAAGTGGTGTCGCAATTTCATGTCAACCAGGATATTGTGTTGCCCTTGCTTTGCCCGGGCCCGAGGAATGCAAAGGAACGAGATTTGCACAAATTGGATTTAGTGCGGGCCTTGAAGTTCTATCTGTCTGTTACTCAAGGTTTTAGGAAGTCAGATTCTCTTTTTGGGATTCCAGCAGGTCGTAGACGTGATCAACGAGCTTCCAGGGACTCTATAGCTCGTTGGATTTGGTCAGCCTTTTTTGAGGCTTACCGTCTTAAAGGCGAACCTTGCCCGATTAAGGTTCGAGCTCACTCCACGAGGGCTGTGGCTTCATCGTGGGCCTTTCATCAAGGGGCTTCGGCAGCTCAGCTCTGCCGAGCGGCGACCTGGCGTTTCGTCCACACATTTACAAAGTTTTATAAGGTGGACGTCAGTGCTTCCGCTGATGCGGCCTTAGGACGTAGGGTCCTGCAGGCAGCGGTAATCTAAGTTTTAGTTAACTTGTATTTGGCGCCTGTTGCGCATTTACCTAGGTTGTTGGGTTTCTGCCTCTTTTGGTTTTTTTCCCACCCTATTTTTTGAACTGCTTTGGGACGTCCCACTAGTAATGAGTGTGTCTCCCTTCCTTCATCTGCAGCTGAAAGACGGATTTTGGTAAGAACTTACCTGTAAAATCCTTTTCAGCGAAGAAGGAAGGGAGACACACATCCCTCCCATGGCAGAAGTGTGTTGTATTTACAGAAGCAGCGTGGCCCTTCTCTGATAGCGATTTTCTGGGCTGAGGTCGACGCGCTACGGCTCTGTTCCAGCATTGCCAGCTTATCGCAGTAGTCAGGTTCAGTGAGTAGTACCTGGGACTGTGTGGTTTTTCGTTGCAAATGCATGCATAACCTGTACTTTTGTATTTTTCTCTGAAGTCCTTCAGAAGGGGTTATGTTGCTTCGCTGGTGATATTGTTCTTCCTTAAACTTTGGTACGACTGAAGACCTGAGTAGGAGGAGCCCGAGCTGGAGGGGCCGGTCAACACGCTTTCTAATCTGAGGTATTGATCCTATCTGGGGCTCCGCCTACCCACTAGTAGTGAGTGTGTCTCCCTTCCTTCTTCGCTGAAAAGGATTTTACAGGTAAGTTCTTACCAAAATCCGTCTTTTCCCATGTTATCACCTCTCATTCCAATCCTTCTCAGCCCGACAAGGATTCCTCCGCTTCGCAACCACAGCCAACCATTTTCAGTTCACGCCAAGGTCATGGCAGTTATTTCTATCCCGTACTTCCGCGGCATACTGATTCCACTCTACCCAGGCGCCCTCCTTAGAAAGAGATTGCCCCTTCAAGACTGCGCAGACAGGGTCTGCATCACCATAGACGCTCTCACTCGTCTAGGTCGGATAGTGATCCTGCGCAATTCCTTTCCAGCCCCGTCTCAGAGGATCCTCGTTTCAGGCCTGGACACTTCCCGAGTGTTGATAAATTCCCCTTCAGGAAAGATTTCACTAATTTAGGAAGCTCAGAAGTTTCCTCTCGGCCGTCACCTTTCCCTGAAGTCTGGAACGCAGGTCTAGAAAAAAAAAAAAACTGTGCCGACAATCCATCAGTACCACTCCCTCGACTACATCTCTGTCCTCTGTGGCAGACATTGCTACCAGCGTGGGACCGATCTTCATCCTCTCTGGACCGCTATTTTTCGCCAGTCCCTCCGGATCAGGCGCCTCTGAGGTAGTGGACGTTGTTGTCCTTATTGATTCAGACACAGTACTTTCTTCCTGACCCCGCGCTTGTGTCGACCACTGACGCCAGTCTCCCAGGTTGGAGAGTGCGCTCCCGTCTCCACATGGTCCAGGGACGCTTGCCCTTTGAGAATCAGGTCTCCTGATCAATTTTCTTAAAATCCGGGCAGTCAGTCTAGTCATCCAGCATTTCTGCCTGCCTTCCGATGTTTATTCCCTCCGGATCCAAACAGTACACGCCACAGCTGTGGCATACATCTGTGGTCAGGAGGGCTCACGACTCACAGGAGCTATGCTTGACATAGCTCGCATTCTGCAATAGGCTGATTCAAAACATTTACCTTTTGGTTGGCAGTTCATGTTCTAGGGTAGGAAATCGGGCGCATTTTTCCCTAAGCCGCCAGAGCCCGACTCCAGAACACAAATTCATTTCCCTGAAAGCCTTTTAACATGCTTTGCAATGCTGGGTAACGCTGCATATAGACCTCAATGGCCTCTATGCTAAACGCCAAAGTCCCGGCATTTCTAGATCCTTTCTGGGACCCATTTGTCCTCGGGTCAGATGACCCGGTGCTTCCGTGGCACCAGTTTTGCTTCCATTACTTTTTCTCCGCCTCTTCTGCTAATTCCAAGTGTTCTCCAGAAGTTTCAAGGCGGAGGGATTCCCACTGTCGGTTTTCGTCGCACCGGACTGAATACGACAAGAGTGGTACGCGGCTCTAGTGCATCTAGACCCCTACCTCTGCGGTTACCAAACCGTCCAGATCTTCTTTTTCAAGAGGCCATCCCCCGCCAGGACTCGAGAGTGCTGGACTCAACAGCCTGGGCTTTCAACACCACACGTAGTGTTCACTATTATCGTCAATGTCCAGAGATTTACTCTCAGGCGTGTTTACCCTCATATTTGAGAAAGCCTTTTTCCCTTGGTGTTTTATCTAACAACCACGTTTGATTCTCGCTTGTGTTTGCCATTTTCATCCATATTGGAGTCCCTCCGAGTGGTTTCCATTCAAGCCTGTCACTGTCCTCTCTCAATGCTTTCCATCCTGTTTTCAAACAATACCTTCCAAATCGCAGTTTAAGATCTTCTTACAGGGAGTGTCGCACCTTATTCCTCCCCCTTACAAGTGGCTTTCGGGATCTTGGGGGTTTTTTTTGATCTGATATCAGGTGCTTTACAAGTGACCTTCTTCAAACTCCTGTAAGATGTATCTATCACTCTTCCTTCTAGGAAAGCTCCCTTTCTTGTGACTGTAACAAACATCACGTGTTTTTTCGCATTTGACGACTTTGTCTTGCAAACCTCCATTCTTGTCTTTCAACAGGGCAAGGTGGTGTTAAGGACTTCTCTGGCCTTCTTGCCTAATGTCGTTCTTCCTTTCCTCTGAATAAGAACATAGTCTTGCCCTCGTTTTGTCCACCTCTGGTTCATTGTACTAGAAAGGCTCTCCACACTTTGGATTCGGTGAAGAGCACTCAGGAAATACACTTCCGGAACAGCGCTTTTCTCCAAATTGGATTTCATCGCTTTTTCCAGAGTGACATAGAAAAGGCCTACCTGCCTTTTAAAAAAAAAAAAAAGGGAGGCTACAGTAGCCTGATAGCTGCTCTCCAATTTAAGAAGCTTTCCGAGTCTGAGGTCTCCTATCCCTCCGAACCTCAGAGTAAACTCCATTACGTCAGTGGAGGCGTCCGGGCTCATTCGGCCCCGGACGTCGATACAGCAAGGTTGCAGGGCTGCAACTTGGTCCAGTCTTACGTTAGTTAGCCATTACGGCATTCATCCTTAAGCCTTTTCAGAGGCTGGCCTTGGCAGATAATTTCTGCATTCGACACAGGTGCATCTGTAGTCCAGATTATTCGTGATGTATATTAAGGTTTTCAGCTGCCGTGCTGTTTCCCACCCATGGACTGCTTTAGGACGTCCCACAATGTGTCTCACAATGAGGCGATGGAGAAACAGGGATTTTTGTGTACTCACCGTAAAATCCTTTTCTCCGAGACGCTCATTGGGAGACACAGCACCCACCCTTTTAGTCTAACGACTTCTGCTTATCTCTTTTATTCAATGTGGTGATCACTAATATTATGTGAATGATCGTACCTTGATATGATTTTAATCTCTCCTACTGCTTTTGCACCGAACTGGTTCAGGCTAGAGCCAGCAGAGGGTGTATACTGCGGAGGAGGAGCCAATTCTTTGTGTATTAATAATAATAATCTTTATTTTTATTTAGCGCTAACATATTCCGCAGCGCTTTACAGTTTGCACACATTATCGTCGCTGTCCCCGATGGGGCTCACATTCTAGATTCCCTATCAATATGTTTTTTGGAGTGTGGGAGGAAACCGGAGAACCCAGAGGAAACCCACGCAAACATGGGGAGAACATGCAAACTCCTTGCAGATGTTGTGTATTAGCTTAGTGTCCTCCTAGTGGCAGCAGCATAACACCCATGGTCTGTGTCTCCCAATGAGCGTCTCGGAGAAAAGGATTTTACTGTGAGTACACAAAAATCCCTGTTTCCAGTGGAAAAGTCAGGCAGGCTTATTAAAGCTGTGCAGAAGGAACTTCACCTGTCGGAGCTGCCTACCACCTCTGAAGTGCCTAGGGCCTTTACTGTGGATGATAAGATCATGGACCTTATGAAGGGTGAAAGGCATCGGTTCAATCTAAATGATTTAAAACGTTCTACCCCCTGTATGAGTCTCAGTCTAAGGACTGGGCGTCTCCCCCTAAGGTGGATACAGCAATCGCTAGACTCTCCAGAAAAACTATTGTTCCTTCCGAAGATGCTGCAAGTCTTCAAGATCCTATGGACCTGAGAATTGAGGTCTCCTTGAAGAGAGCTTATTCCTCGGCAGTTGCACAGTCCTCCATTGTGATCTCAGCCCAAGAAACATCTAGGGCCCTTAGACAGTGGCTAGCCAGACTGAAAGAGGATATTGAGTCCGGGGTCTCCAGACAGGATCTACTTAAGGGGTTTAAGCATATGAACCTAGCTATGGATTTCCTGTTCAATGCTTCAGAACAGATGATAAAGTCGGCGGCTAGGACCATGACTCTGTCCACTGTGGGGAGGAGAGCGTTGTGGCTTATCCATGATCAGGTGACGTACCTTCCAAATACCATCTCTGTAATCCGGAATATTCTCCAGGAAGGTTGTTCGGCCAGAAGTTGGTTAAGGTTAAGTTATGGAGGGCCTAGCCGATAACAAAGGCAAGTCACTTCCTCAAAGATGGTCCTTTTATGGCTTCGCCTCGTCCCATTGGGATCAACTCCGTACTTCACCCCCTAGATTTAGAGGAAGATATAAGTATGGTGGAAGAAGAGGGGAAACCGCATCTTCTAGTCGGGGAGCTTATAGGAATCCCAGAGCAACCAAAAAAGACTTCTGACGCCAAAAAGTTACCGGTGGGGGGAAGTTTGACACTTTTCTTGCAAAACTGGAAAGATTTAATAAAGGACACCTGTGTGATCAAAATTATAGAGAATGGTTATATGATTTCTTTCATTTCTTATCCCCAAGAAAGATATTCGGTGTCCAGTACTCTTCCTCTCTCCAGGCAGAAAATTCTAGAGAAAGAGATACAGAATTTAATTCTATCAGCCTTGGAACCTGTTCCAACATCCCAGGTTCAGGGTTCTTCTCTTTGGGATAACCACCGTGCCCTTTGTCTTCACCAAGGTAGTATTGGCGATGATGTCCAGGCTCCGTATTCAGGGGATACGAATAATTCCATATCTGGACGATTGGCTGATTCTTGCAGTTTCTTTCCCTCTCCTTCTGGAGCACCTACTGATTACCCTGGACCTTCTTACGGACCTCGGCTGGATAATAAATATGGAGAAATCGGATCTGTGCCTAGACACCTTCGTGGGGTTTGTAATCAACTCTCTAGAGATGAAATTGTATCTCTCTCCCCAGCGGAAGATGCGTATTCTCAACGGAGCATGTTTTTTCTTACAGAGTCGCAAGGTCCAGATAAGGACTCTCATGGCGTTCTTATGGGTATTAACTTCCACTACCGAGGCTGTTCCTTGAGCCTTAGCCCACATGTGAACCCTTCAGACGGAAGTCCTAAGGGCATGGGACAGAAGTCTTTCCATCTTGGATGCCATGCATGTCCTTTCTACGGCAACGAGATAAACCCTCTCTTGGTGGCAACAGGCTCCCGACGGCATAAGTCTGGAAGAACCAACCTGGATAATTCTAACGACAGACGCCTCAGGATCAGGTTGTGGAGCCCACTTAGGAAGCAGTACCATCGCAGGAGCTTGGTCCAGTGCTGAATGCCTCCTGGCTTCCAATGTAAGAGAACTAAGAGCCATTTACTTTGCTCTTTAAAACTTCACAGATTCCCTGAGAGGTCAAGCGGTGATGGTCCGCACGAGAACATGGCCTGTGTGTGCTACATAAACAAGCAGGGAGGCACAAGATCTCCCCCTCTCATGGCAGAGGTGGCTCGAATTTTCCAGTGAGTCAACGGTAACCAGGTTATCGGCTATTCATACTCGAGGGAAGCTGAATGTCCTCACCGACAGACTCAGTCAGAATCTAGTTATTGTGGGAGAATGGTCACTGAATCCAGAGCTGTTAAGACTAATTTCACTAAGGTGGGGTCACCCAGAAATCACCTGATGGCAACCAGGGAGAATGCCAAGACTGTGAACTTCTTCTCCCTATATCTGGAGAACAACCCAATGGCAGTAGACGCCATCAATTCCATGGAGTTTCAGACTGGCTTATATTTATCTACCAACTTCCATGATTCCAAGGGTATTGATGAAGATCAGGCAGGATCAAGTGTCTGCCATAGCCATCCTACTGTTTTGGCCAAAGAGATCGTGGTTCACTCTCATTATGACAATGAGCCAAGGCCAGTTCTGGAAGCTTCCCCTCCAACACAACCTGATTTCTCAGGGCCGGTTCTGTGTCAGACCCTGAGAGCTCTCAATTTGACGGCATGGAGGTTGACCGCCCCTTATTGAAAACTAAAGGTTTTTCAAATAGGGTGTTGGATACGCTAGCTCGCTCTAGGAGCGATGCAACCAACGGGTCCTACGCACGGATAAAGAAAATCATTTCCTCTTGGTGCTCAATGAGATCCATCAACCCTGGAGAACCTTCCATCCCACAGATCTTTGAATTCTTGCAGGATGGATTTGACAGAGGACTTAAACTTGGTACCATCAGAGTCCAGGTTGCAGCTATCTCTGCTTGCCTTAGAAGACACCTTACAGAATCTCCAGGCATCAGGGTTTATCTGAAGGCCATTTCAAGAATAAGACCTCGAATTTTTAAACCAGTTACCCAGTGGGACCTCGGCTTGGTGCTCACAGTTAACTAAGCCACCATTTGAACCACTGATCTCAGTAGAATTGAAATTCCTGACTCTCAAGACTGTTCTCTTGCTAGCAGTCACCTCGGCTAAAAGAGTGAGTGAGCTTCAGGCTATGTCGTCCAGGGAACCCTGGATCACACCACCTTTCCCAAATCTTATGGAGCTTCTGGGGACATCCTCTATTTCTGTATAGTATGTTCTCATATGGAATTACATAATTTACTATTTTTTTCCATTGATTAATCGAAGGAGACTTTCTCCCCCTTCCACCCCATCCTTCCACCTCAATTCTATTGCTTTCTTAGACATAAATAGAGCTTCCTGGAGAAATATTCTTTCGTAATGGACCCACATCTCTTCATCCACAACTCCCAGAATACATAACTCCGGACCACATTCAATTGGTATTCCAATTATCCGTTGTAGAGTATTTATTACATCACACCAATATCTTCGTATGATTCTACATTTCCAAATGAGGTGCCAGAAATCCACCCCCAATTCTCCACATCTATGGCATTTATCAGTTGCCCGTCTACCAAATTTATGTAATCTACTTGGGGTCAGATAGGATTGGTGAAGTATATATAATTGGATTAGCTTATTATTTGCAGCTGGTGACACCATCGTATGTGCCTCTAGGGTATCATTCCACTGATTATCAGCAATATAGGGAACTAGAAATAGGCCCAATGCAATCGCATCGGGAATGCGGTGAAACATACACGTCACCGCTATTCCCCACGCAGGCGCAGTAACGACACGGCTGTTACTGCGCCTGCGTGGGAATAGCGGAGACGTGTATGTCACTTGCCCAGGTGCAGTTCATGGCCTTGCAGCCACGAATTGCACCTGCGCATGTGACACTGCCGCAGTGCCTTATGGAATTCGGGGACAGCGGCCGGAAGTCCCAACTGGCAATTATATTATAAGATACTCAAATTGGAGTACTCCTTTAATGTTTGATGCTACAGCACCATCTACTGGGATGGAAAGCAGGAATCCTCTGCAGAGAACCTTGTCTGCTCTCCTCGTGGTGTAGCAGGTTTCCATACTGATATCTGCACATTGGCATCCATGCCAGTGTAAGACTCCAGGGCTGTGGGTGAGCTCATCAGCTGCCCAGCCTCCAGCTCATGTCAGTTCTCGTGCTGTAATCATCCCAGCAGTAGGAGCAGCACTCTCCACCCAGCGTCTCCCATACACTGCAGACTGCCAGCCGCTGCTCTGCAGATCACTACTGGACCAACACAGGAACATACCTCCCAACCATCCCGGATTCAGCGGGACAGTCCCGATTTCGGGTCCCTGTCCCGGCCGGGATGCTTACTGTCCCGCAATAGAAGCGTACATGCGGAAACCCCGGGGACCTCCCACACTTTCTCGCAGCCACACGTCACGTTCCACCGGAAGTGACGTGTTGTAAGTCAGCTGACCGCTGGAAATATACCGCTTACAGCAGCAGGTAGTAACTCGTTCTCGGGAGACAGAACGGCGACGCATCGAGCCGCGGGATCATCATCTGTTGAACAGGTGAGATCCCCAGATCCTGCCTGTCTCGCTCAGTGAGAGCCGGGTATTGTATGGAGCGCTGCATACAATACCCGGCTCTCACTCTAACAGATGATGAGATCCCAGATCCTGCCTGTCTCGCTCTCACATGAGCTGACGCTGCTGCCGCTCCACTCCATGCGCGGCAGCATGTGAGAGCGAGACAGGCAAGATCTGGGAATGAAGCCCTGAAGTAAAGAAAAAAAAGTTTATAACTTGTGGATGGTGAGGAGGGAAAATGTGAGAGCGAGACAAGCAGGATGGGATCATCATCTGTTGGAGTGAGAGCCGGGTAGTGTATGCAGTGCTCACCTGTCCACCCGGGGAGGGATTGTTTACAGCCAGAGAGTGACGCAGGCAGGACTTAGGCACTGCACTGTGCCAGCCATTTGTTTCCACATCATCCTCAATGGCTGCTGGCACAGAGTAGCGCCTAAGCCCTGCCTGCGTCACTCTCTGGCTGTAAACAATCAGTGTCTCACTTGGCTGTGGTATGCATATCCCTCAGGACTGAGAGATAAAATACCAGTGGTATTGTCCTGAGGCTCCTGATTCAGTAGTGTAGAGATCCAGTCATGAAGCTGACTGTCAGCAATTGGCACCATGTCGATGGGTCAGTAGGATTCCTCTGTAAGGCCGGGTTCACATTGAGTCAATGGCAATGCGCTGACGGCATCTGTTACATAGCGGCACTAACGCTATGTAACGGATATGTTAGCGCACCCATAGACTGCAATTATGTAGCACATCGCTAACGCATGTCATATTTGGCATGCGTTAGCGATGTGCCGTCATTCTGTGACAGACCCTCGGACGCGGTCTGCAGCATTAGGCTAGATTCACATTGCTTTAGTGCAGTCTGCTCAACGTATGCGTTAAACGGACTGCGCTAACGCAAGTGCCTCTTAAAGATTGCGTTATATGATCGTGCTAGCGGAGACGGACCCCCGAACGCTGCAGACCGTGTCTGAGGGTCTGTCACAGAATGACGGCACATCGCTAACGCATGCCAAATATGACATGCGTTAGCGATGCGCTACATAATTGCAGTCTATGGGTGCGCTAACGCATCTGTTACATAGCGTTAGTGCCGCTATGTAACGGATGCAGTCAGCGTATTGCTATTGAAGCAATGTGAACCTGGCCTTCGGGGGTCTGTCACCGCTAGCACAGATGGAGCAATTGCATGACGCGATCTTTAAAAGGCACTTGCGTTATCGCAGTCTGTTTAACGCATATGTTGAGTGGACTGCACTAATGCAGTGTGAACCTAACCTAAGATAGAGAAGAATTATGTCTATCTGCTTCTTTCTCCAATGGAGACTCTCCTATATATACAGTGTTGATGTACTGTACGGGGAATATATATATATATAGTGTATAGTGTACAGGGTATATATGTACAGTGTACGAGTAGGGTACCAGGTATATACAATGTATAAGTGCATAGTGTACAGGGTATATAGTGTACACTGTATAAATATGTAGCGTACAGTGTGTCCATATATAGTGTGTATATGTACTGTTATACTGGCACATGTTGGGGGCAGTGTATATGTCACATGTTGAGGTCAGTGTATATACTGGCACATGTCGGGTGCAATGTATACACCAGCACATGTTCTGGGCCTGCACACTTCCTGTCAAGGCTGTCGTGTGCTTCTTTTTGAGCCACTCCTTTGTTAACTTGGATGTATGTTTTGGGTCATTGTCTTGCTGGAAGACCCAGCTACGACCCATTTTTAATGTCCTGGCGGAGGGAAGGAGGTTGTCACTCAGGATTTTATGGTACATGGCTCCATCCATTCTTGGGTATGGTTGGGGCGTGGATAATAGGTGTGACTAGTGAAATAGGCATGGTTTGGGGCATCGCCTAAAATTTGCTGCGATTGCCGCGACGCGCATAGCACGCCGCAGTCTTTGTCCCTCTTTCCCTTCTTCAAAAGTTGGGAGGTATGCAGGAAGGTCATTGCTGCCCACACTGCAGCAGGCACCGCTGCCACCCTGCCAGGCTCCTACCCACACCGCACGCCTAAGAGGAAGGTGTCTGACTGTATCTTAAAGTTCCTGTCTGCGTTCCAAGCCTCACTATCACTGATGGCAGCTGGGCTGAAGGACCTGTGATGAAGTCAGGCCCATGTGACATGTGTGGGCGGAGTCTGACTTCTGGCTGTGCTGCTGCACTGTATTCCGCAAGTGGCACTGCCGCAATGCCTTATGGGATTCGGTGACAGCGGCCAACTGGTGATTAGATAGATTAATTGCCGCCATTTACCCTCTACAGCAAGCTGAGTAAATGCAATTTTGGAATTTAGCAAGAAGGTATATAGGGAAGATATCACACCTGGGTCCCTGAGTTGATAGTACGCCTATCAATGGATATTTAGATATTCGCATTCTAGGAAATGGGAACTGGTACATTATGGCGTGTCTCAATTGCAGATATCTATAAAACTCCCTATGATGGATCCCGAACTGTACATGTAGTGTTTCAAATGATGATAAAGTTTCATGTTCAAAAATCTGATTGAGTGTCATTATTCCATTTTGTTTCCAGAAACTTGGATCTTGCAAACCTTGGAGGTGGGGGAACTCGGGATTATCCCATATCTGAGTCTCCATCTAGATCAGTGAATTTAAAAACACGCTTACTTTCTCGCCAAACCTGTATCGCTAAACTATGTGTAAATAGCAAACCCTGGGGTGGTCTGTATGAATTGTCTAATATTGCCCATGGTGTATGCCCACCCAAAAAATGCATGAGGTTAGCCTCTGCATTGTTAAGTCCATCCCGAATCAACCAATGCCTTAAGTAGCGCAACTGCCCAACTAGGTAATACTAAAAAAGATCGGGCACCGAACATCCACTCAGGTTTTTGGGTCTCTGTAGGGATCCAATACTTACAGTAATTTAGGTCTTGATGAGCTCCATAAAAATGCTGTCTTCATGCCATGCATTTTCCTAAAGGAGCTCTTAGGGACCTTAATTGGTGTATCTTCCAGCATATATAAACATTTCGGGAGAAATATTTTAATGAGGCCAATTCTACCCGCCACAGATAGGGGCAGCCTAGACCATACCTTAAACTTTTTCTTTATCATATCGATCAATGGGTATATATTCTCCCTAAGGTCTTTAATTGGGTTTTGATTAATTATAATGCCTAGGTACTTAAGTTTTTTACTACTTGTAAGCCAAATATCACAGGTAAAGTTATGTTATCTACTAGTGGCGTGACCACAGACTTACTCCTATTAATTTAAAGAGCCGATGACATTATCAATTATTTTGGAGAGTTAATTGCCTTAGGAAGGGATTGCCCCAATCAAGAAAGAGTACCAGGTCATCAGCATACAATCCCACCTTGTCCACCCTGGAATTTATATTATCCTTTCACTAAAAGATCTTGTCTAATCCCAAGTGCAACTGGCTCAATCGCAAGAGCAAAGAGCATTGGAGATAGTGGGCAGCCCTGTCTAGTTCCGCTACCCAGATTGAAATACTCCGACAGCATGCCATTAACAAGTATATTAGCTCTCTGCATACGATAAAGCAATTCAATCCATTTGCAAAATTTATCAGAGAAGACAAATTTCAGAAGTACAAGGTTTCTTATACTTGTGTCCTATCTGCGTGAGAACCTGTACCCTTCTAATATTAGAGGAGGTGGACCTTCCTGGTATAAAGCCCGGATTGATCTTCATGTACAATGCTTAATATTACTGCTTTTAGTCTGTCAGCTATAACTTAGTTTTGTGAGAATTTTATAGTCTGTATTAAGTAGGGATATGGGGCGATAAGAACCACAATCCTTGTCAGGTTTATTTGGCTTTGGAATTACCACAATAGTAGCGTCATAAAATCATTGGGGAAGTGAGTGTCTTGCAAGTGCCTCAGAAAAGGTCTGCAGCAGGACTGGCCCTATCTAATCTACCGTATATACTCGAGTATAAGCCGACCCCCCCTTAATTTTGCCACAAAAAACTGGGTAAACTATTCGACTCGAGTATAAGTCTAGGGTGGAAAATGAGGCAGCTACTGGTAAATTTCAAAAATAAAAATAGATACCAATAAAAGTAAAATTAAAGTACCGTATATACTCGTGTATAAGCCGAGATTTTCAGCACCTTTTTTCGAGCTGAAAATGCCCCCTCGGCTTATACATGAGTTATTGGGCAGAAACCAGCGGGGGAGGGGGTGCCGCGGCAGGAGCCGGTGGCTGGGACATCATACTCACCCCTCCCGTGCCATCGCTGAACGTCCCTGCAATCCTGCGTTGTACCCGGCTTCCTGCAGCTCTCCTGTGCTGAGCGCTGACGTATACCGCTCATTAAGGTCATGTAATATGGACGCGACGCCACTCCCATAGGCGTGGCGTCCATATTCATGGCCTTAATGAGCGGTATTACGTCACCGCTCAGCACAGGAGAGCTGCAGGAAGCCGGGGAGAACGCAGGATTTCAGGAACGTTCAGCGATGGCACGGGGAGGGTGAGTATGATAGAGGAGGATGGGGGGAGCATGGAGGAGGACAATGAGCACAGAGCAGGACAAGGGATGCATGGAGGAGGACAATGAGCACGGAGCAGGACGGGGGGGAGAACGGAGGACGGGGGAAGCATGGAGGAGGACAATGAGCACGGAGCAGGACGGGGGAGGATGGAGGGCACAGAGGAGCACGGAGCAGGACGGGGGGAGAGGATGGAGGGCACAGAGGAGCACAGAGCAGGACGGGGGGATAGGATGGAGGGCACAGAGGAGCACTGAGCAGGAGGGGGGGCACAGGAGGACGGAGAAGGAATGGGGGAGCACAGCGGAGGACGGAGCAGGAGGGGGGGAGTACAGAGGAGAATGGGGGAGCACAGAGCTGGATGGGGGAGCAAGGAGCAGGACAGCAGTTTATACACCCGGCTTATACACGAGTCAATAAGTTTTCCCAGTTTTTTGTGGCAAAATTAGGGGGGTCGGCTTATACACAGGTCGGCTTGTACACGAGTATATACGGTAGGTTAAATGTATTTGAATAGCCATATTGAATCAGGATCTCCATTTGCTGCTCCATAGATTATGCCCCATATGCTGCTCCACAGATTATGCCCCGTATGCTGCCCCATATATTATGCCCCGTATGCTGCCCCATATATTATGCCCCGTATGCTGCCCCATATATTATGTCCCGTATGCTGCCCCATATATTATGTCCCATATGCTGCCCCATATATTATGTCCCATATGCTGCCCCATAGATTATGCCCCAAATGCTGCCCATGTATTATGCCCCATAAAATGCTCCATAGATTATGCCCCATATGCTGCCCCATGTATTATGCCCCATATGCTGCCCATGTATTATGCCCCACAAGATGCTCCATAGATTATGCCCCATATGCTGCCCCATGTATTATGCCCCACAAGATGCTCCATAGATTGTGCCCCCATATGATAGCATAGGTCCCATATGCTGCCGCCGCTGCAAATGAAAAAAATGACATACCTCTCGTCGCTGGGGGCCAGGTGCTGGTGTTCTGAGCAGGCGGGGACAGGTGCCGGTGTCACCGCTGGCTCAGGCGTCGGCACCTGCATTATTCACCTGTCCCCGGTCCACCGCTGCGCGCTGCTGTCTTCCGGGTCATCCGGCAGTGAATGCTCAGGCAGAGGGCGCGGCGCGCACGAACTACGTCATCGCGCCCTCTGACCTGAACATTCACAGCTAGAGGACTCGAGGACAGAGCGGTGCGCAGTGGTGGAACGGGGACTGGTGAATATTGCTTAAACTCACCCACTCCTGGCGCGGTCTCTACAGTCCCTGCTCTTCTCCCACGGTCTCCGGCAGCTATGCCTAACTTCAGTGGTCACGTGGTACCGCTCATTAAAGTCATGAATATATGCATATTCATGACTTTAAAGAGCGGTACCACGTGACCACTGAACACAGGCGCCGGAGACCGTGGGAGAAGAGCAGGGGCTGCAGAGACTGCGCCAGGAGGGGGTGAGTATATAGGACAGCTGCGCTCCCCCTTCCCCGCCGACCCCCTGGTATATGACTCGAGTATAAGCCGAGAGGGGCACTTTCAGCCCTAAAAAATGGGCTGAAAATCTCGGCTTATACTCGAGTATATACGGTAAGTATCTTTATATAGTTCTATGGGCATGCCATCAAGGCCCGGAGTTTTCCCATTAGAGAGAGACATTGCTGCTTACCTAATTTCCTCCAAAGTGATGTCTCTATCTAGAAACACCTGGTCTTCACGAGAAAGTTTAGGAAATTCTATATGGTCTAAGTATTCATCAATTTCTTCTATAGTGTGGGTCAATTGAGAGTCATATAATTCTCTAAAATGTTCTTCAAATCTATTTAAAATTTGGTCAGATTTAAGTAACGGGGTTTCTTCCCTCGTATTAATGGATAGGATAGATGGAGACCTTTGATTTTGTTGGACTATATACGCCAAGAATTTACTCGATTGTTTACCCAATTCGAAATAAGTCTGTCTAGAGATGAAGAGTTTTCTATGGGCTTTTCCTGTAAGTATTTTAAATACTCCCTCCCCTTCCAAGCCACCTATGTAAAGAACTATCAGAGGGGTTGTTTATATATTCAACCTCAAATCATTTACATTCCTCAGCAAGTCTCTGCTCCCCAATACAGGATTCCCTTTTAATATATGAAATCGTGTATCTGATACGGCCCCTCAAATATGCTTTAAGTGTATCCCACATTACCAACTTATCAGGGAAATCAGTATGGTCTGCTATAAACGCCTCTAATTGGTCTATTATTCTATTTTGTTCCCCTATGAGGGATTGCCAAAATGAATATACGCAGAACCTCTTAGGTCTGTTGGGGTCACACAGATGAAAGGACACCACCAATGGAGCATGATCTGATACTGCCCTATGGAGATATTCAATTTCACGTAGATCCAATAATGCAGCATTATTCCCAAATGCATGATCAGTTCTGGATAGACAACGAGTGGCTGGTGTATATCAGGAGAATTCTTTAAGATGATGCTGCTGTCTCCACAAATCAATCCAGCCCAGCTCCGTTATGAAAGCATTGAACATAGTAGTATCTTGGTTATTAGGCCAGAGATTGCAGCACTCAATCTATCTAAATAAGTTTTAAGAACCATATTAAAATCACCCATACATAGCATCTTAGCATCAGGATATTGTGATGCAAAACCGCCACCTCTTGGAGTACATCCATTTTGGCCGGCGGCACCATATCTATAAATGCATATATAAAAATGAATCTACCCTCTGGGTCCCTCTTAACCATTTGAACCGACCATCTCAAGGACCTGTGTATCATAACGGCCACCCCCCTAGAATAGGACGTGTGTGTAGCATGTTTCTGCCATTGTATCCAAGGTTTATTTGTTCTGGACACAGTGTCTGATGTTAGGTGGGTTCCGTGAAGAAATAATACCTGCGCCTGCGTTTTACGTATCTGAGAGAACATCATATTTCGTTTCTTAGCACTCCCCAGCCCCTAATGTTTCATGAAATGATTTTAAGTGATGCCATATAGGCTTTGTAAAAAATTTTTACACAAGTTAGTATTCACATCTGGAGTGTTCAATTCCATGACATACAGACCATCCCTGGACGATAAAGTATAGGTGCATTGCTGATCATTATCTAAATTTCCTACTGAAATAAAAATCATTGACCAATAGTGGCCTTAAAGATATAACAAGGGATGCCCATAAACTTCTTCAAACTGAAGCCTGGGCATAAGTAGAATTCTCATATTCCATCAATCCGAACCACCAATAATAATTATATCGAATTGAATGCAAACCCTTTAAGTTATTTCTCTAACACCTTTCCCCTCCATCCCCCCATCCCCAAGAAAGGCACTTACAGAATTATCGGCCCAGCCACTGAGTTTTTTGCTAAACCCAAAATGGGTAACCAAGTCCCTGGGCCAGGAAACATGACGTCAGCACCCGCAGGAATAGGCGTTCCGCCACCCTCCCATTTCGAATTGCCAATAGTTTCCATTAGCCTCCCAAGGAGCAGGGGCCTGAATGTCTATATACCAGATCACAAACCCCTCCTTCCCCCCCACCCCCCATACACACCGCAACAATCCTTGAGGGCAATACCTCACGGGGAGAGGGAACGGGGGGATGCAACGATATCAAACTAACCGGTATGTCAGTATTTTAACAAATCTATATGGGACTAAGCAGTATTAGAAGTATATATTGACCATCCCAGTAACCCAGCTCAGATACAATTACAAGTATTACAAGAGATTTGGAACAATAGTTTGCAGAAATTAAATCAATTATCTCTATCCGAGGTGTAGAGTTCAGCGCTCATACAATAAATTTAACCATGTTAACATGTATTATCACTGCTGCTTCTGGCGCCTTTCTCTCTTGGAGATCCACTCCTCTGCCTCCGCTGGGATCTGAAACAAAATTACGCTTTCACCATCCACTACTCTTAGCCTAGCTGGGTACGCCATTGAATAAATCACATTAGAACTTTTCAGACGTCTCTTAATTGAAGTAAAAGAGGCTCTCCTTTTCTGTAAATCTACTGAAAAGTCTGTAAACAACATTTGTAGCATCGCTTGGAAAACTGATTGACAGGTTGGTCACACGAGTCAAACAGTGTTTGACTCGTGTGACCAACTTTTTACTATTGATGCCGCCTATGCCGCATCAATAGTAAAAAGATCTAGTGTAAAAATAATAAATCATGGTATTCTCACCTTCCGGCGGCCCCTGCAGCTTTCCCGCTTCTCAGTGACGCTCCTGGCCAATCGCTTTCCCAGTAATGCGACAATGACCCCAGATGACGTAGCATCACGCGAGACCGCTACATCATCTGGGGTGATTTTCGCAATGCATTACTGGGAACGGGATTGGCCGGGAGCGTCACTGAGAATATCACTATTTTTTATTTTATAATAATTGTTTTCACAGGGATATGGTACCCAAGGCCTGGAGGAGAGTCTCCTCTCCTCCAGACCCTGGGTACCATCCGCACATGAACCGCTTACTTTGCGCATGGTGGGCATAGCCACATGCGGAAAGTAAGCGGTTCAATGCAATCCTATGGCGGTGGAATCACCGCGATTCCGGAAAAAGAATGAACATGCTGCTTTTTTTTCCGCGATGCGATTGCACCGCGGAAAATAGCGCAGCATGCGCACATCATTGCGGAATCCCAAAGGATAGAATGAGTTGCATTGGGTAAGCGTTTTTGCCGCATTTTTCGCCGCGAAAAACGCTAAGAATCCTCAGCGTGTGCACGTAGCCTTACGGAGGAGACCCAAGTCAGTGTTTATCTCCTCAATTTTCCCAGTTAGGGAGGCAGTACTGCTTTGAATGGCGACTAGCAGTTGTTCGGAGACCTGTTTCAGAGTGGGCTCCGGATCCATGTCCCCCAACCCTTGTAACATTGACATCTCTTCTTGATTTGATTTATTTGCGGATTTCTGAATTGTTATTGAGTTATACCCCCTGGCATAGGATCTCAACTTGTCAGCTGCAGACTGTGATTTACCGGGACTCATAATTCTTCCTCTGCTCCATCTACCACCTTTGCCCGATCTATTCTAGACTCAGTCTCAATCCCTCCCAAATAAAGAATACGTGCTAGATCCCATATTTGTGCTGCTGTGGACGTAGGGGAAGATTGGATTATTGTGTTAATCTGTTTTCTCCTAGTCCAACAGCAGCACAAAGCTCCCACCCTGTAAATTATGTGTTACTAATGTCGTGCTATTAAACTGATGGCTTCTGGATGCTTCCCCTTTATCCTGGGGGAGATGAGGGGGTGGAACTGCTTAAAATCATTAAATATTCCACTTTGTCCCATTAGCGCACAGGGGCATGGTAACCCATATTGTGCTGCTGTTGGACTAGGGGAAAACAGATTAACACAATAATCCAATCTTCTTGACTATTGTAACTTCACGTTGAGCAGGGGCGGCTATCCGGTCTAGGGGTTTGTTGTTGAATGGGATGGGATTGAGGTATTTTTTTGATGATTGCCATTCTGTATGGGGATTCAAGTATGTGGTCCCTCTTTTGTTCAAATGTTATGCATTATTAAAAATGAGAATCAATAAAAAAAGATTTGTTAAAATAAAATTGATTACTCTTTCATGCAAATTCAACAACTCTTCACTTGCAACTTTCTCAGGTCTACCATGCAGCTGCAATATTCTGTACAACCTATGGATGACCAGAGACTGGTGCTTGTTTTTCGATGTCTCTGGACATATTTGTTCTTCATAGCGGCTGTTTTCCAGCTGACAACTGTGCAATGAATATTAGCATATTTTGAAGAGTACCAACTATAGCATTACCTATTTTCGCTACGCTACTTAACACAATTTACAAAACATTAGTACATATTTGTTTTAGCTATTAATTTACATAAGTAAATTAGTAGTAAGTTAATTTACACTATATTATATAATTTATTTTTGGGGGTTAGTGAGGCTACTCTGTTATAAAATATTTTTCTTTGTGTTTGCTTTTGTTTAGGGGGGCAAACTGTCATGGCCCAGCCATTACATATGCAGCCATTGTTGAAATTAAAGCAACATCATCCTACACAGTCCCAGCAACAGCAGAAGACTCTTCAGACACAGTCCACATTGGGTCCACAGAAGGTAAGCATTAACGTTAGCCCTTGTAAGAATATGTTCACACACTGCATTTTTTCAGCACAAAAAAAACAAAGTGGTGACAGGAAAAACGCTGCATTCAATGTGTACGTTTTTGTTGCCGTTTTTTTACGTACCTTTTTAACTGTTCATTTTAATGGGCAAAAAATATCGAGATTTGTTGCAGGTTATTTTTAGCTAAAAAGCATAGGTACGAAAACGAAAATTTTCTTCCCTTTACAATTTTTATTCTTTTTTTTTATTCTTTTTGCTTCCATTGTTTATCTTAAACTTAGAAAGTGCATCCAATGTGAATACATGAATTTTGTGGGACTAACATTAATTAGGTTGTAATTTTAACCCTTTAATTTACGCCAAAGCGCTTTTAAAAATGTTCAACTTTGCATTTTACTTGTTAAAGGTTTTCTCCATTGCCAAGGTTGTCGGTTACCACTGCAGTCTGAGTGGTCGTGTCCTAGGCAACATGTTAAAACACTCAATTTGGACCAGTGATGCAGACAACTGTTAATTTTCAGGAGCTCACCGCACTTGGCAAGCAAGAAGCTAGGAGGTTGGGAAGCGTTGTTTCCTGAAGAAGCATAAGAACACACTGTTTTGTCATGCCAAATTACTTTAGATCATTCCTGCCTGCTATTTACCGTAGTCCCGAGATTGTCTTGTATTTTTTGACACTTATAACTGTGTAATTCATCTGCAGAGAGTTGACAACAACTCTGTTCAAAAATTAGACAGTCACCTCACATACATGTTTGCTGGATTTAATGGGCTTTTTGGTATAAATTTCATGCTAAAAATCCACAACAAAGTCAAGAACATGTCTGTTATAAAAAGAAAACTTTGAAAATCCACTTCATTATTCTGCTTCAGATTTTCATCTGTCACATCTGTTTTGCTGCAGAAACTAGCCATTGTCTGCAAAGGATATTTCTCTGTCACTTCATTGGGTGGTGGGAATATGGGAGCCCCATTTAAAGTTTACAGCATTTAATGCACAGAATGACTTTTAAGGGTACGAGCACCCGTTGAGTATTTGTTGTAGATTTTTCTGCCCCAAAATCCAAAGTGTTGGCAGGAAAAACACTGTGTAAAATGCATGCATTCTTACTCGAGTTTTTCCATTCATTTGAATGGATGAAAAACACTGAGTAAATTGACATGCTGCAGATTTGGAAAAAAAATGCTTTTGTTCAAATTCACAAGGAAAAAATGTGCATGAGATTTCAAAAATCTAATTAACTTTGCGGATACTGTAAAGTGCAGTATTTTTTTTACCCTTGAAAAACGTGGCAAAAACTGCAGCATGTGTACAAGATCCAACAGGTTCTATTAAAATAGGGGTTCTTTGCTACTATTCCTTACATGCATCACATATCATTATTGTCAAAGCCTTTTAATGTTTAGTAAACCCACTTTCTGGCTTAATGTGTATTTATTATAGATTATTTATTGATATTTTTTTGCTATAAAAACTGGTTTCTGACACCTTGCTCCATTTAAGGTTACCTGAGCTTGCAGATGTAACCCAATGGTCAATATTATTTTTTTCTATAATATTAAGACTGTGCCGTAAAATGCTAACAATCAGAATGTTATAGCACTAATATACAATAATGTATTTTGTATTTTTTAATGGCAGTTACGTTGATCTCTTCCTGTCTGCTTTCTCCCTGGGCTTTTAATGCTCAGCCTTACCTCTCCCTTCAGATAACAACACCTCAAGTGTCCACTGCATCACAGCAGCAAAAAGTCACCTACACCAACCAGCCAGCAATAAAAACTCAATTCCTGACAACGTCCTTAACTCAGGCACAAAAGGCACCTGGAACCCAGCAAGTTCAAGCTCAAATACAGGTAAACGCCTCTCGTGTAAAAACCTACAGGGTTTCTTCATGGATGGTGTAATCAGGCAGCCATTGCTTGTAGACGTGATATGTTACAGGGTTTAATTTTAGGACATCTTGATTTTATACTTCATTCACGTTGAGGCTGAGATACGACTTGCTGAGGGGTGCAATTTGGTCACGACGGCAACTGAAAATAGCTTCATTGTTAAATTACTTAATTTTTTCTCTATTATTCCTGCTACTCCCGAGTTTTCTCTTTTTTTAGTTTTGTTGTTTTTAATCCACCATATGGTTTCAGAGATGTGTGCTTTTTATTTAGTGGTCACTATGAATAATTGGAAGCAGCATGAATAAAATAAATGCTGAAAATGGTACTTTTCACCTGGTGATGGGTATTATTAATAGCAATACAATGAACATCTTTTCCTTTGTGTAGCTGCACCACTCCAGCGTTTTTGTTTTCTTTTTACTGCAGGAGTGTTGCCACTAATGTAAATTCCTCCCTGCCCTAGTATTATGCTTAGCAGCCGCCGTGTTCACCTGATATCGGTGCCGCCCCGGTAATCTTCTCCTAGTTATGACTGGCTGCATCACTCAAGTGTTTGCAGGTGCCCTGGAGTTCACTTCTCTCAAAATTCTTTTTATTAGGGGACTTTTACAGTATAGGGGATAATGGGTCAGGAAAGCAATGAAGGGAAAGGAAGGCAACCAAACATAGGAAAGGGGTTAGGGAGGAAGAGGAGAGAAGGGAAATGTACATAATCTTAACATAGTTGCACCACAACAATTAACATACGAATTGCAAAAACAACATAAAATAAAGTATAGATTAAAAGTATTCTGGCAAAGTAATAAGACATCAAATAAAGAGGCTTTTCTTGCTTGGAAAAAAAATTACGTTCCAAGAGGACCATTTGGAATTACGGTATATTTAGGTAGAGAGTTATTCCTTAAAGCTAAGGATATTTCAAATGAGTTATGAGAGAACATAATATCAAATATGTCAGAAATAGAGGGAATATTTATCAGATTTCCACATTGATGCAAGTTTTTATGACAGAAAAAATAAGTAAAGAAACTTGTCTAATTTTTTGAGGGAGGTCATCAGCTTCCAGAAAAAGGAGAGCCAATTGGGGAGAAATTTTGACGGAAGACTTATTTATTTTTTGCAATAGTAAAGACGCATCTTTCCTAAGTATCAAAAGTTTGGGACATTCCCAGAATGTGTGACGGAAATTACCTCTTTGACCACAATTACTCCAGCATAAATCGGATTGATCGGGAAATGCGTTTTTAAGTCTAGTGGGAGTGTAGAATCATCTAGATAAAATTTTTAAATAATTTTCATGTAAGTTTGCGCTAATAGAAGATTTGTTAGCTAGTCCCACCGCTTTTCCCATTTATCTAGGAGGAAACTATTAGATCATTTTCCCATCTCCACATATAATTCAGTTTTTCAAAAAAAGACATCAGAGTTTAAAAAAAATTGAACAGATATTCTTCATATTCCAAATTGAGTTATTCTCTTGAAAGGGTCAAAGGTAAATAGAATTTATTTCTAATATATTTCCTTAACTCTAGAAAATTATAGAATTCTTCATCAGGAAGATTGTATAGGATTTTTAACCCCTTTCTCCATTGGACTTACTAATAGCCCCTCTGCATTTGGATCGGAGACCCCTCGGCATGGTGCGGGATCCTGATCGCTGCCATGGAGACCCATTGTCGATGACGACATCCAGGTCTCCAGACCTGAGAGACTTCCTGTCATGCGTATCTGCATGCTATAGAAGTAATCAGCCTGCAGTAATCAGGAGAGCTTTAAACTAGAACAATGTGGGAAGGGAAGCAAAACGCCAGCAAAAGCCATACACTTGACAAATACTATTGAGATTTCTGCTATTAGAAGAGAAGGGGAAGAACAAAGACAAAAAAATTTACATAATAAAAATATTGAAGGAAGAGAAACCAATCACAAACTAAAGTGTTTCTATACGAATGCACAAAGCATGGGCAACAAACAAGGAGAACTGGAGCTACTAACGCAGGAGAAGAAATATGATGTCATTGGAATCACTGAGACTTGGTGGGACGATACACATGATTGGAATACAAGGCTAGAAGGATACAACTTATTTGCAAGAAACAGACTTGATAAACGAGGAGGAGGTGTTGCATTGTATGTTAGAAAAGCGTATATCTGCACAGAGATTGACGCTTCAGAGACTGGGAGTTCTGTGGAAACTGTTTGGGTAAGAATACAAGGACAGAACAATGGAAAGGACACCATTGTAGGCATTTACTACAGGCCGCCTGTGCAAGCTGAAGATATGGATGAACTCTTTATGCATCAAATGGCCAAGTTCTCCAAAAAATATGACATAGTGGTCATGGGAGATTTCAACTATCCAGACATTTGTTGGGAATCTCTCTCAGGCAAAACTAACAGGTCAAGGAAATTCTTATCCTCTCTTGCTGACAACTTTATCTTCCAAAAGGTAATGGAGAAAACAAGGGGATCTGCTACCTTGGATCTAATCCTCATAAACAGGGAGGAAATGGTGGAGGAGGTAAGAGTGGCTGGGACTCTAGGAGGTAGTGACCATGCTATTTTAGAATTTTGGATAACAAGAGGAGGAAGACCTGTGAAGACTCAGACGTCAAGGTTAGATTTCAGAAAGGCAGATTTTAAGGAACTCAGAAAGAGAATTGGAGGGATCCAATGGCTGGATATCCTTAAGGACAAAAATGTCCAGGAAGGATGGAAAATCTTGAAAAATGAGATTCTCAAAGCACAATCGTTAACAATTCCGAAAAGAGGGAGAATGGGAAGCATTTAAGGAAACCAGGATGGATGAACATAGAACTTAAACACATGCTAAAAAGGAAGAAAGAAATGTTTATCAAATGGAAAGAGGGAGGCATATCTAAAGAAGAATATAATGCCGTCTGCAGAACCTGCAGGGCACAAATCAGATTATCTAAAGCTGACAATGAATTAAGGCTTGCAAGTGACGTCAAAAGCAACAAAAAAGGATTTTGGGGATACGTCAAAAGTAAAAGAAAAGTCAAAGATGCTATAGGATTTTTACAGGATGAAAATGATGAAATGGTAAGTCAGGATGTTGAGAAGGCTGAACTTTTAAATTCCTATTTTGCATCTGTTTTCTCTCAGAAAGGAAATGTAACATCAACTGATCTTCACTGTCCTATTAAAGGAATAGAAGAATCCAGGATATCTATAAACAGAAAGACAGTGAGGAAACACTTAGCTAACATAAATGAATTCAAGTCTCCAGGTCCAGATGAATTACACCCCAGGGTACTGAAGGAGATAGCAGAAGAAATTCTTGAACCACTGTCCATAATCTTTGAAAATTCTTGGAGAACAGGAGAAGTCCCAGAAGACTGGAGAAGAGCAAATGTTGTTCCTATCTTCAAAAAGGGGAAGAAGGTGGACCCAGGGAACTACAGGCCGGTGAGTCTGACTTCTATACCAGGAAAGATCTTTGAACAAATTATTAAAGAACATGTATGCAAGTACCTGGATAAGAATGAAGTGATTAAACAGAGTCAGCATGGGTTTGTAACTAATAAGTCATGTCAGACTAACTTAATTTCCTTCTATGACAGAATCACTGACTGGGTGGATCAGGGAAATGCTGTAGATATAGTATATCTTGACTTCAGCAAAGCATTTGACAAAGTATCTCACACAATCCTTATTGAAAAAATGACTAAGTATGGAATGGACAAGGCAACTGTTAGGTGGATTCATAACTGGCTTAGTGATCGGACCCAAAGAGTGGTTGTAAATGGCTGCACATCCAGTTGGAAGAATGTCTCAAGTGGGGTACCACAAGGCTCTGTTTTGGGCCCTGTATTGTTCAACATCTTTATCGATGATTTAGATGAAGGAATTGAGGGTAAACTGATCAAATTTGCTGATGACACAAAGCTAGGAGGGGTAGCTAATACTAGAGAAGAGAGAGAGAGGATTCAAAAAGATATACATAAACTGGAGCAGTGGGCAGCAACTAACAGAATGGATTTTAACAGGGAAAAATGCAAAGTACTACATGTGGGCAATAAAAATGAAAAAAGCATATACAAAATGGGAGGAATAGGGCTAAGTAACAGCACATGTGAAAAAGACTTGGGTATACTAATTGATCACAGACTTAACATGAGTCAACAGTGTGATGCAGCAGCAAAAAAGGCAAATGCAATTCTAGGATGTATCAACAGAAGCATACAGTCTAGATCACGTGAGGTCATTATTGCCCTCTACTCCTCTTTGGTCAGACCTCATCTGGAATACTGTGTCCAGTTTTGGGCACCACATTTTAAAAAAGACATCAACAAACTGGAGCAAGTTCAGAGAAGAGCCACCAGAATGGTGACCGGTCTGCAAACCATGTCCTATGAGGAACGGTTGCAGGATTTGGGAATGTTTAGCTTGCAAAAAAGAAGACTGAGAGGAGACTTAATAGCTGTCTACAAATATCTCAAGGGCTGTCACATTGTAGAAGGATCATCTTTATTCTCATTTGCACAAGGAAAGACTAGAAGCAATGGGATGAAACTGAATGGGAGGAGACACAGATTAGATATTAGAAAAAACTTTTTGACAGTTAGGGTGATCAATGAGTGGAACAGGCTGCCACAAGAGGTGGTGAGTTCTCCTTCAATGGAAGTCTTCAAACAGAGGCTGGATAGACATCTGTCTGGGATGATTTAGAGAATCCTGCTTTGAGCAGGGGGTTGGACCAGAAGGCCCAGGAGGTCCCTTCCAACTCTACCATTCTATGATTCTATGAGTGTCCCATAGTGGGACAAAATGTAAAAGTAAGAATGAAATAAAAATAAAAAATTGAAATAATTGTAAAAATATTTTTAAATAATAAAAAAATCAATATTTATTCCATCAATAAAGAAATATTTGAATTTAAAAAATCTAAACAATAAAAGTACACATTTAGTATCGCCGCGTCCGTAACGGCCCGACCTATAAAACTGTCCCACTAGTTAACAAAAAAAACAATGCTTCATCATCATACCGCCGAACAAAAAGTGGAATAACATGCGATCAAAAAGACTGATATAAATAAACATGGTACCACTGAAAACATCATCTTGTCCCGCAAAATAGTTTTTATTGTATAAAAACGCCAAAACATAAAAACAGATATAAATGAAATTCATGAATTGCTGGTTTTTGTTCATTCTGCCTCCCTAAAATCAGAATAGAAAGTGATCAAAAAATGTCATGTGCCAAAAAATGGTACCAATAAAAACATCAACTCGTCCTGCAAAAAACAAGACCTTAAATGACTCTGGGCCAAAATAAGAAAAAATTATAGCTCTCAAAATGTGGTGATGCAAAAACTATTTTTTGCATTGGCGAGTCTCGTCCGAGATACAAAGGCAATAGCTCTCAGAATGCTACAATTTTCTTTCTCAGTCCGATCTCGGCTGACAAAAAAATCGCAGATGAGCAGGGACTCTTAGATTAATTAGCATTGGTCAGAGCGCAATCCGATTTTTTTTTATTTTATTTTTTTTTATTGGATTGCATGCATCCGTTGTCCTCGCAGATAAGTATGAGCCCTTTCACTCAACGTGGAGTTGGCTCAGTTCATTCACCACTGTGTGTATAAACAGTAGTGTCTGTAACCATGCCCCTAGCACGAACTGACAGCCGGTCCTAATGCTGATCTTGCTGTCAGTCAGTGCTGGGATGTGGTTACAGATATTGATCTCTATACACTGAACGGTGACTGAAACCGTGCTTGTGTCACCCATACTGAAGCTGGGGGGAAAGTCCATTTCCTCCCAACAGATGGTCTCATTGCGGCGACCGCAGTGTCAGAACGCTATTAACCTGCAGATTTACCCTAAATCTGCATGTTCAGAGTTATCCTTTTAAGTACGCTTAAGGTGTTTTGTTCAGTCTCAGAAGAAAAGTCTTCAGGTGCTCTAAGTGACGTTAGATTGTCAAATCGTGAGTTTGTAATTCACACACTGTCAGGATTCCTCTGTATTCCTTGCGCGGATGTGTAGTTACATGATGGCATGTATGAGATTTGCACACCTGCAGGACCTTTCCAACTAGTCCCATCCGACTTCTCTCTATTTTCTTTTATTTTAAAGCCAGATGCGACTTCTCACCCGGACTGGGAATACAGGGGGATGATGACAGCAAACACATTACATATTTTCATGATTCAGCAGATGTTACTTCTGAGACCGGACAACCATTTTAAAAATTATTTTTCCTGACTAATAAGCGTTTTGTGTAACCTGTTTAGACTGGCCAATAGGAAGCAAGCAGTCGTAGGAACACACGTTCACGATTAATGGCTTATGAAATGGGCTTAGACGTTGTCCAATACTCAGACAACACCACTTCTCAAATGCTATATTCTTTACTGCAAAATAAAAACAGCACAGTTCCAGCATCATCGCACCTGGTCTCCTGAGGCTCGCCTGATTTTATGCCACATAAGCCCTGCAGCCAATCGCCACCTGCTTCACTCTCTCTTCCTTCAGTTGAAACGGACATCCGAATGTCAAATACGTCGTAAGGAAGTGAAGACTAATGCGGTTGCTGATTGGCTGCAGGGCTTATGTGACATAACGTCACACGAGCCCAGGTAGATCAGGTGTTTATGATGCTTTAACGCTGCCGGCACCAGAGGGTAGTATAGGCTATTTCTCCGACGCCTCATTGGGGGACACAGGACCATGGGTGTTATGCTGCTGCCACTAGGAGGACACTAAGCAAATACACAAAAAAGGTTAACTCCTCCTCCTGCAGTATACACGCTTTGCTGGCTCAAGCCTGAACCAGTTCTTGCTTAGTGTCTGTAGGAGGCACTAGGGCAGGGGTGGGCAATTAATTTTGCCAGGGGGCCGCATGAGAAATTGGGATGGTTTTAGAGGGCCGGACTAATATAATTAACTCCGTTCTACCCAATACTGTATATATACATACATGATAATGAGCAGGTATGTATATATACAGCATATATATATATATATATATATATATATATATATATATGCTGTATATATACATACCTGCCCATTATCATCATCTTCTCCCCATCATCATCAGTGCCTCCCCATTATCAGCAATGCCTGCCCATCATCATCTTCTCCCCATCATCAATTCCTGCCCATTATCATCAATGCCTGCCCATTATCATCATCTTCTCCCCATCATCATCAATGCCTCCCCATTATCAGCAATGCCTGCCCATCATCATCTTCTCCCCATCATCAATGCCTGCCCATTATCATCAATACCTGCCCATTATAATCATCTTCTCCCCATCATCATCAATGTCTGCCCATCATCATCATCATCATCTTTTCCCCATCATCAATGCCTGCCCATTATCATCAATACCTGCCCATTATCATCATCTTCTCCCCATCATCATCAATGCCTGCCCATCATCATCATCATCATCTTCTCCCCATCATCAATGCCTGCCAATACCTGCCCATTATCATCATCTTCTCCCCATCATCATCAATGCCTCCCCATTATCAGCAATGCCTGCCCATCATCATCTTCTCCCCATCATCAATGCCTGCCCATTATCATCAATGCCTGCCCATTATCATCATCATCTCCCATCATCATCAATGCCTCCCCATTATCAGCAATGCCTGCTCATCATCACACACAGACAGCACATAAGCACTCTCTCACATACATACATACACACACACACAGCACCGCACTACATAGACACAGAGACACGTCTTACCTGTCCAGCGTCCCCGCTCTCTGACACAGCCGGCCGCTGAATGATGACGTCATTCAGCGGCCGGCTCTGAGAGGAAGCGCCGGTGGAGCCCGGAGCTGCAGCAGCGGAGGCACGGGAGAGGTAAGTATTGTGCCAGCTGATGCCGGGGCCCTGAGACTGCCGGAGCGCCTCCGCAGGCCGGTCACTGACAGCCGGCGGGCCGCCCCTTGCCCGGGTCTGCACTAGGGTCTGGTATCAGACCCAAATTTTCTATTTTTTATTTGTTTTTTTTCTAAAGTTTTTATATTTTTTCCTCAAGTTATGGAAGGGCGACCGGGTCTTTTCAAAAGTCCCGATCTCCCAAAATCAGTAACAGGCGGGAACGTGGAGTGTCGCCTCCCAGTATCCACTCCTGCTAAGTTTACGGCCTGGGCTCTTATCGGGGCGACGGATTCCTTTAATGGGTCTGCTCTCCCCCCACCATCAACGGACGGGAACGTTAGGTGTCGCCCTAATGTACCCTCTTCCGGAGCCAGGTCTGCAGCCGGACAGAATTACCGGCGAAAGCTCCCAGAGGACAGCATCTGTGTGGCCCATAGCACCACCACTGCAGAAAGTGGATGGTGCCTGGAATATAAGGAGCCCTCCCCACCTCCCTACCAAAGGGATAGTGAATTGATGGTGGTCGATCGATCTCCCTGTGAGCCGTGCTCCCGACTCTGCCCCACCGTGAGTACTAACCCTGGGGTCCTCGTGGTCTCCGGGCCCCCGGGAGTAGGGGGGGAACCTGCACTGCTGCACTCCTATCTCTAGCCGCCTCCACTAGCCGCATCCATCCCTGCTGCGGCTGCCACACTCTATAGGAGCCTCCGCTGCGGCCGTCACATCTGCCGCTGACGCGGCCTTCCTCTGCGCTACCGCGGTTGTGCCCCCTCTCCGCTGCGTCGCATCGCCACCGCGGACGTTTCCAGGGGGAAGCGCCGTGGCCTTCACCGCCCGCGGCCGTCCCCGCTACTTTAGCCCCCGGCTCTCGTCCATGGTAGGCCCCAGTCCGCCTTCCCGAGAAACCCCGCCCTCCTCTGGAAGCTCCGCCCACGTACAGGGCGCCCCTCTGTATTCGGGAGCACTGCGCCTTCTTCCCTGCCCTCCTGCCTGTATACGCCCACATTTTCTGGCGCTTCTCGCTCTTCACGAGAAGCGCCAAATTACTCTCGGCCTCCATCTTCTTCCTCTGCCTGTCACTGCAGTGTCACTTCTCCCTGGGAACTCCAGCTAGTCAGATTCAAGGGGGCACGCGACGTGAGACCGCTGGACCAAGGCTCGCAGTCTTCCTCTCGGTGGGCACAGACACAGGACCTGGGTGAGATTACACTGTGCTTAACCCCTTCCCTGCAGCAGTCCCCAGGCTCCATTTGCCTTGCAATATGTCCCAATCAAAGTGCACCAGAAGGGCTGACAAACCACACACAGTGGTGTATGCTTTATGCTCGTCATGCAATGCCTCACTACCGCGGAAGCATGCTTCCGCAATCTGTACGACCTGCGCCTCTGCATGCCCCCAGGAACCCCCTGCTAATTCCGACTCTAGTGGGCCTATTCCCCCCGAGTGGGCCACGTCCCTGGCACAGTCCGTGGATTCCCTGAACAAGACGTTAGAATCTTTCCGTGGTTCCTCCTCAAGCCAGGGTTTTCCCTTGCCCGCAGAGGGTCCTTCAGCCTCCAGAGAGTCTTCCTCAGATATGGGCCGGTCCGCGGCAGCAGCTAGGCAATCTTCTAGGAAACGTCCCCATGATTCGTCTCCCAAACACTCTAGTGGTTCGGCAACCGCTAGCTTGGCCTCTTGCTCCCCTCTCCGGGAGCTTGCAGCGAACACGACTCTGAATACGAATCAGATGTGGCAGTAGACCCAGACTCGCTAGAGTACCAGGAGTCCTTAGATTCTCTCTTTGAAGCGGTTAATAAGGCTCTGAGAGTAGATGAAGAACCTGGGTCTAATCTGGATTACGCTGTGTATTTCAAAAGGGCCAAACGTTCTCACAGGGTTTTTGCTAACCACCCTGAGTTTGCGGACATTGTCCAGAGACACAGGAGTCGCCCAGACAAGCGATTTACAGGGCAGAAGCCGCTGGAGGCTCGGTACCCCTTTCCAGCCGCGTTGACGAAGGAGTGGACTGAGTCCCCTGCAGTGGATCCGCCAATATCCCAGTTCGCTTCCAAGACTCTACTGTCCTTGTCGAACGCCTCTTCAATTAAAAATCCCACTGAACATCAGATTGACAATCTCGCGTGTTCTGTTTTCGAAGCTGCTGGAGCAGCTCTCTTTCCCTCCTTCGCCGCCACCTGGGTGGCCAGAGCTATGGTGGCCTGGGCAGAGGCTCTAGTCAAGACTGGTCGCGACAATCCCCTCCCGAGGCGGTTAATCTCGCCTACCAGATTTCCTGTCCGGGGGATTACGTCGTGCATGCTTCCCTAGATGTGGCTAATTGTGCTGCGCTTGCAGCCGCAAATGCCGTTACCATCAGGAGAGCCCTATGGCTCAGAGAGTGGTGGTCAGACTCTGCTTCAAAGAAATCTTTAACTTCCCTACCGTACCAGAGCGGGCGTCTGTTCGGGGATAAACTTGACCAAATCATCTCCGAAGCTACTGGGGGAAAAAGCAAGTTCTTCCCTCAGCGTAGACCCAGCCGGCCCTTTCGGAACCAACAACAGGTTTGCTTCCGGCCTTTTTGTAGTACCTCAAACTGGTCTTCCGCAACCACCTCCTCTCACGCTGCCCGCCGCAGAGACAGGGACTCTCAGCCCTCGTTCAAGCCCTCTCAGTCCTGGAGAAACAGATCCTCCCGGTCCAGACCCAAGGATTCCTCTTCTCGCAAGTTCTCCTCTCAATGACTCCTTGCCGTGTCCGGAGGACACAAACAGGGTAGGCGGCCGCCTACTCTTGTTTCACAAGGTCTGGTTGTCGGTTGTTCACGACCAGTGGGTCTGAGATCTCGTAGCCTCCGGATACAAGATCGAATTCTTATCCCTCCGCCAGGGCATTTTTTCCAGTCTCTTCTCCCAAAGTCAAAGGCTCTCGCAGTTCCCTTTTATCAGGCCTTAGACACTCTCCGCAACAGCGAAGTCATCGTCCCGATTCCTCACGCGGAAAGGTTCAAGGGGTTTTACTCAAACCTACTCGTGGTCCCATAGAAGGACGGAACCATGCGCTCAATCCTGTACCTAAAACTGTTAAACAAATTTGTCAGGGTGCGCCATTTCAGAATGGAATCCCTCCCTTCTGTCATCGCTTTGTTGGAAAAAGGGGAATACCTTGCGTCTGTCGACATCAAAGACTCATATCTCCACATTCCAATTTTCGAGGGTCATCAAAGGTTTCTGCGCTTTGCTATTGGAGACGAACACTTTCAATTCACCGCTCTGCCTTTCGGTCTCGCCACAGCCCCCAGAGTGTTCACAAAGGTCATGGCGGCCGTCATGTCAATATTACACTCTCGGCGCGTGGTGATCCTTCCCTACCTGGACTACCTGCTCATCAAGGGTCCGTCCTTTCGGGCCTGTGCAGAAAGTGTCGGAGTCACAGTGGACACTCTATCCTGCCTAGGTTGGCTGGTGAACCTGGACAAATCCTCCCCTGTTCCGTCTCAGAAACTCTCCTTTTTGGGGATGATCTTGGACACCTCCCGAGGGTTGGTGATTCTCCCTCCGGAGAAGATTTCTTCTCTATCTCGGGGAGCCCAATTGCTATATCTGGGCCGCTCTCACTCTCTACGGTTCGCCATGCAGGTCCTGGGGAAGATGGTAGCATCCATCGAGGTAGTACCTTTTGCCCAATTCCATCTCCGCCCCCTGCAACAGCAATTGATCTGTCTGGGACAAAAACCCAGCTTCCTTGGGTCGCCGCTTTCACCTGATGCCCTCAATCAGGCGGTCCCTCAAATGGTGGACCGCAACATCATCTTTGAATCCGGGGAGGTCTTTTCTCCCTGTGCACTGGTTGGTGGTGACCTGGGGTGCGATCTTTCGCAACCACACGGCTCAGGGATACTGGTCTTCTCAGGAAGCCCGCAGACCGATCAATATCCTCGAGATCAGAGCAATCAGGCTAGCTCTTCTTCGCTTCCACCGCCTCCTGGCCGGTCCTCCCATCCAGATCCAGTCAGACAACGCCACGGCCGTGGCGTACATCAATCGCCAAGGGGGCACGTGAAGCAGAAGAGCGATGCTTGAAGTGACGCACATTCTGCGATGGGCGGAGACAAACCGCTCATCTCCGCGGTTCACATTCCGGGAGTAGACAATTGGGCGGTGGATTTTCTCAGCCGCCAAGGGCTAGCCTCGGGAGTATGGTCTCTCCACCCGGAAGTGTTCCTTCAGATCTGCAGGCGGTGGGGCACTCCGGATGTCGACCTCATGGCATCCAGGCTGAACCCCAATGTCCTGGCTTTCATAGCCCGATCCCGCGATCCGCTAGCCATCGGCTCGGATGCTCTCGTGCTTCCTTGGAACCAATTTTGCCTTCCTTATATCTTTCCTCCGCTCCCTTAATTCCAAGGGTCATTCGGAAGATCAAGGCGGAAGGCGTTCCAGTGATTCTCGTCGCGCCAGACTGGCCGCACCGGGCGTGGTATGCAGAACTAGTTCATCTAGCCGCCGACGTCCCTTGGAGGTTACCGGATCGTCTGGACCTACTCTATGGGTCCCATTTGCCACCAGAACTCGACTGTACTGAATATGATGGCTTGGCCATTGAATCCTGGATTCTAGCCCAGGCTGGGTTCTCGCAAAAGGTTGTGGCTACCATGATCAACGCTAGGAAGCCTGTTTCCATGCACATTTACCATCGGGTTTGGAATACTTTTTTCTCCTGGTGTAAGGATAAGGGTTTTCCACTCCCTCCATTCTGGAGTTCCTCCAAGCAGGGTTGGATTCGGGTCTAGCGCTGTCTTCCCTCAAGGGACAAATCTCAGCTCTATCCGTGCTTTTCCAGTGAAGGATAGCGTCTAAGCCCCAGATTAAGACTTTTATTCAGGGAGTGTCTCACCTTGTTCCGCCCTACAAAAGGCCTTTAGAGCCTTGGGACCTTAACTTGGTCTTAAGTGCCTTACAAGACACCCCTTTTGAGCCAATGCAAGATGCTTTCCTATCTCTTCTTTCGTGGAAGGTCGCCTTTCTTGTGGCAATCACCTCTATCAGAAGGGTTTCGGAACTGGCGGCTTTGTCCTGCAAGCCCCCCCTTCCTGATTTTTCACCATGACAAGGTGGTGTTGAGAATGATTCCCGTCTTTTTTGCCTAAAGTCGTCTCGACTTTTCATCTTAATGAGGACATAGTTTTGTCTTCGTTCTGTCCAGCTCCGGTCCACCGTACTGAGAAAGCCCTTCACACTTTGGATTTGGTGAGGGCTCTCCGCAGGTACATTTCCAGGACTGCGTCTTTTCGCAAATCGGATGCCCTTTTCGTGCTTCCAGAGGGACACAGAAAGGGTCTTCCTGCCTCTAAGGCCACAATAGCCAAATGGATACGATCTGCGATTCAAGAGGCTTACCGTGTCAAGGGTCAGCCCATCCCGGCGGGGATTAAGGCTCACTCCACTCGGTCAGTGGGGGCTTCCTGGGCCATTCGGCACCAGGCATCGGCACAGCGAGTGTGCAAGGCTGCGACTTGGTCCAGTCTTCACACCTTTGCTAAACATTACAATGTTCATTCTCAGGCCTCTTCAGATGCGGCCCTCGGCAGACAGATTCTGCAATCGGCCGTTTCGCATCTGTAGGCATTCATTTATTCATTTAATTTTTTAAGCATTGAGTGCGTGAGGTTTCCCACCCAGGGACTGTTGTGGGACGTCCCATGGTCCTGTGTCCCCCAATGAGGCGACGGAGAAACAGGGATTTTTGTATGTACTCACCGTAATATCCTTTTCTCCGAGCCACTCATTGGGGACACAGCACCCACCCTGTTAGCCGTTCGCTGTAGTTGTTTGGTATCTACATATTGCACTTCTGTTGTGAGCTCCTACTGCTTTGGCACCGAACTGGTTCAGGCTTGAGCCAGCAGAGGGTGTATACTGCAGGAGGAGGAGTTAACCTTTTTTGTGTATTTGCTTAGTGTCCTAGTGGCAGCAGCATAACACCCATGGTCTTGTGTCCCCAATGAGTGGCTCGGAGAAAAGGATTTTACGGTGAGTACACACAAAAATCCCTGTTTTACTTTACATGGGGGAATATAGCCATTGAGAGGGGCTTGTTCATGTAGGGGACAACCTTTTAATCCAAGCCAAATTTTTAAACGAAGGGTCCCCCCGTCATTTTTAAAAAATGTTTTTTCATGACCATTTAAATTTTTTAAAACTGTAAAATTTTTTTGAAAAGTTTCGTTTATTTTTTAAAAAAAAAAAAAAAAAAAAAAAACCCCCCCCCCGGGGAAAATTTTTTTTTTGGGGTTAAGGGGGTTCAAAAGGCTTTTTTACCCCCCTTTTCGGGGGTTTTTGGGGGCCTTGGGGGGGGGGAAAAGAAGGGGGGAAAAAAAACTTTTTTTTTTTCCCTTTTTTTTGGTTCCCCTGGGGCCCCCCCAAAAATTTTTTTCCCCTTCCAAATTTTTTTCCCCCTTTTTTTTTTTTGGGGGAAAACCCCCCCCCAAATGGGGGGCCCCCCTTTTTAAAAAAGGGGGGGGAAACGGGGGTTTTTTTTTTAAAAAAAATTTTAAAACCCCGGTTTTTTTTTTTTAAAAAAAAAAAATTTTTTTTTTTCCCCCGGTTTTTTTTTTTTCCCTTTTTTTTTAAAAAAAAAGGGCCAAGGAAAAGGGTTTTTTTTTAAAATTTTTGGGGGGGAAAAAGAAAAATTTTAAAAAAATTTTAAAAAAAAGGGGGTTTTTAAAAAAAAAGGGGGAAAAAAAAAAACCCTTTTTTTTCCAAAAAAAACCAAAAAAAAAAAAACCCCCCCAAACCCCCAAAAAAAATTAACCCCCCTTTTTAAAAAAAAAAAATTTTTTTTTGGGTTTTTAAAATTAATTTTTTTTTTTTAAAAAAAAAAAAACCCAGGAAATTTTTTTTCAAAAATTTCCCTAAAAAAAAAAATTTTTTTAAAAAAGAAAAAAATTTTTTAAAACCCCCAAATAAAAAAAAATTTTTTTTGGGAAAAATTGGAAAAAAATTTCATTTTTTTAAAAAAAATTTTTCCCCCCCAAAAAATTTTTTTTTCCCCCGGGAAAAAAAAAAAAAAACCCCCAAAAAAAATTTTCCCCCAAAAAGGGGCCGGGTAAAATTGAACAAAAAAAAAAAGGGGGGAAAAAAAACCCCCCCCGGGGGGTTTTTTTTGGGGAACCCCCCCCAAAAAGGAAAAAATTTCCTTTTGGGGAAAAAAATTTTTTGGGGGAAAACCCCCCAAAAAAAAAAGGGGAATTTTGGGCCCCCAAAAGGGGGGGCCCCCTTTTTTTTGGGGGGGGAAATTTTTTTGGGGGTTTTTGGGGGGTTTTTTCCCCGGTTTGGTTCCCAAAATTCCGGGGGGGGTTTTTTAAAATTGGGGAAGGGGGTTTTTGGGGGGGTTTTTGGCCCCGGGATGGGGTTTTAATTTTCCCCCCTTTTTTTAAAAAATTTGGGGAAAACCGGGGGGTTTTTTTGGTTTAAAAATTTTTTCCCCTTTAAAAAAAAAAACAAAAATTCAAAAAGGGGCCAAAAAAAGGGTTTTTTTTTTCCCCCCCCCCCTTTTTTTTTTTTTTGGGGGGGAAAAAACCCCCCTTCCCCCCCCTTTTCGGGGAAAAAAATTTTCCCCCGGAGGGTTAAAAAGGGGAAAAAAACCCATTTTCCCTTTTTCCCCCCCCAAAAAAAATTGGGGAAAAAACTTTTTTCCCCCTTTTAAAAAAATTTTTTTTTAAAAAAAAAGGGGGGGGGGTTTTTTTTAAATTTTTTTTTAAAAAAAAAAATTTTTTAAAAAAAAAAAAAAACCCCCCCCTTTTTTTGGGGAAAAAATTTTTTGGGGGTTTTTTTTTTAAATTTAAAAAAAAATTAAAAAAAAAAATTTTTTTTTAAAAAATTTTACCCAAAAAAAAAAAACCCCCTTTTTAAAAAAACCCCCGGCGGGGGGGGGAAGGGGGGAAAAAAAAAAAACCCCCCCCTTTTTTTCCCCCTTTTTTTGGGGGGGGGGGGGGGGGGGGGGAAAAAAAAAGGCCCCCCCCCCAAAAAAAGGGGAAATTTTAAAAAAAAAAAAAAGGGGGGGGGCCCTTATTTTAAAAAAAAAAACCCCCCCTTTAAATTTTAAAAAAATTTTTAACCCCCCCAAAAAAGGGGGGGGTTTTTTTTTGGGGGGGGGGGGGGGGGGTTTTTTTTTTTTTAAAAAAACCCCGGGTTTTTTGGGGGGGGTTTTGGGGAAAAAATTTTTTTTTTTTAATACAAAATTAATTTTTTTTAAAAAAAAATTTTTCAAAAAAAAAAATTTTAAAAAAATTAGGTTTTTTTTTTTAATTTTTTTTTAAAAACCCTTTTTTTTTTAAACAAAAAAAAATTTTTAAACCGGGGTTCCAAAAAAACCAAATTTTTTTTTTAAAAAAAACCCCCTTTTTTTTAAAAAAAAAAAAAGGGGGAAAAAAAAAAAAAGGGAAAAAGGCATTTTTTTGGGATTTTTTTCCCTTTTTTAAAGGCCCCCTTTTTTTTTTTTTTTGGGGTTTAAATTTTTGGAAATTTTTTTTGGGGGAAAAATTGGGAAAAAAATTTTAAAAAACCCCCAAACCCTTTTTTTAAAATTTTTTTTTTTTTGGGTTTTTTTTTTTTTAAAAAAAAAGGGGGGAAAAAATTTTTTTTTAAAAAACCTAATTTAAAAAAACCCCAAAAAAAAAATTTTTTTTTTCCAAAGGGAAAAGGGGAAAAAAAAAAATTTTTTCTGGTTTTAAACCCTTTTTTCCCCCTTAAAAAAAACCCCCCCCCCGGGGGTTTTAAAAAAAGGGGGTTTTTTTTTTTTTGGGGGTTTTTTTTAAAAAAACCCCCCTTTTTGTTTTTTTGGGGAAAAAAAGTTTACCTTTTTTTTTCCAAAAAAAAATTTTTTTTTTTGGGGGGAAATTTTTGGTTTTTTTCCGGTTATTTTTCCAAAAAAAAAAAAAAAATTTTTTTTCCCCTTGTTTTTTTTTAAGGGGGAAAAAAATTTGGGGGGGGGGTTTTTGGGTTCTATTTTTTTGGGGGAAAAAATTTTTTTTGGGGAAGGGAACCTTTTTTTGGGGTTGGCTGGGGAACCCTTTTAAAAAATTTTAAAAACCCTTTGGGGGGGGGGGGGGGCCGGGCCCCCTTTTTTTTTTTTTTTTTTTTTTGGGGGGGGTTTTTAAAAACCCCGGGGGGGGGGGGTTTTTTTGGGGGGGGGAAAAAAAATTTTTTTTTGGGGGAAATTTTTAAAAAACAAAAAAAAAAGGGGGGGGCCGGGAATTTGGGGGGGGTTTTTAAAAAAAAAAAAGGGACAAAAGGACCCCCCCCAAAAAAAAAAAAAAAAATTAAAAAATTTAAAAAAAAAATTTTAAAAAAAAAAAAACCCCAAAAATTTTTTTTTAAAAAAAAAAAACCCCCCCCCTTTTTGCCCCCAAAAAAAAAAAAAAGGGGGGCCGTTTTTTCCTTTTTTCACCCTTTTTTTTTTTTTTTTTTTTTTTTTAAAAAAAAAAAATTTTTTGGGGGTTTTTAAAAAATTTTCAAACCCCCCCCCCGGCCAAAAAAAAAAAAATTCCCCCCCCCGGGGGGGGGGGGGAAAAGGGTTTATTTGGGGGGTTTAAAAAAAAAAAAAATTTTTTTTTTAAAAAGGGTTTTTTTTTTCCCCCGGGGGAAAAAAAAAGGCCCCCTTTTTTTTAAAAAATAAAAATTTTTTAAAAAAAATTTTTTTAAAAAAAACCCTGGGTTTTTCCCAATTTTTTTTTTTAAATTTGGGGGGAAAAAAAAAAACCCCCCCTTCATGGGGAAAAAATTTTTAAAAATTAAAAAATTTTTTTTTTAAAGGGGGAAAAAAAACCCCAAAAATTTTCCCCTTTTCCCCCCCAAAAAAACCCCCCCTTTTTAAAAAAAAATTTTTCCCCCAAAAAAAAAACCCCCGGGGGGGCCTAAAAAAATTTACAACCCTATAGTTCCAACCCCGGGGTTAGGTGAAACCTTGGGCGCCTCAGAAAGACCCTTTTTTTAACCAGGGCTACCATCCAAAAAAAAAATTGAAAACCAAATTAAAAAGAGCCACCCGAATATCAAGGAATCACCTGCTTACATTACAAAGCTAAAGAAGAAAATAACCGGGTGCCTCAAAGTGGTCACCTACAATCCAATTTGGGAAAAATGCTAGGGGAGCTCCCAGGGAAACTACAACCTTTACTACAAAAAGTTTGCCCGATTACAATCGTATTTCCAGACCCCCACTACTATGTTTTAGGAAAGCCCCCAAATCAAAGAAGAAATCATTGTCAGAAGCTCCCTGCCCTCCCCAACGCTGCGGTACCTTTCCTTGCAAACAAAAGAAATGAAAAACCTGTACACTTTAAGGGACCACGGACAGGATAAGATCCCAACTCCATCGGACTACAAGATACCGTACTTTCAGCTGCATCACATCTAATGTGGTGTACCTAATTTATGTACTAAATGTCCAACTGGGGGTCTGTATGTGGGGGGGTACCGGCAAAAACTGGAACAAGGATGAATTCTCATCGCCACAAATAAGAGAAAGGAGAATGGATTTACCTGTGGCAAACACTTTTGTAATGCCCGGTCATAGCATGACGGAAAAGGAATTACTTGTATTAAAATCTAACTTCAAATCTGAGAAGGATAGAAAAGTCTGGGAATATAAATTTTGATGCCCTTTGACACTCTTAGTGCTGGGATGAATTATATCCCAGAGTTTTATGTCTTTCTAAAACAATTAAGGAATCTGCTTCCCTGCCCTTTTAGGGTCATCACAACACAATACCAGCCCCCAATCAGAGGTAATAAAACCTTCACTCCTTATCTATGAACTAGTCATATTTATTTTAAATTCCCTCGCCATAAGACAGTTCTGCTTCACGTCACTTGTCTTACCTATTGCCTTATTCCCGTGTCCCCCTTGTGTATAAATATGTGATTCTTCAGCTTTTGTTTTAGTCTTTGCCCGATGAAGAGACCTGCGTAGTCTCGAAAGCTTGCAATTTGCTACCATCTTTTCAGTTAGCCATTAAAAGGTATCAACCACTGAGGACTCTCAAGTCTAAATATTTTTCTATCTACTGGCTAACACGGTACGAAGATACACATCTTTCCTATATGATAACAGTATATTTTTAAAAAAATAAAACACTCAAAATGCATGTTCCAAATTATTATGCACAGCAGAGTTTTCAACCTTTTCATTTTAATAAAGAACAAAAAAATGGTCATTTTTGAAATTATAAGCATTAGCAGGTTATTACAAACTGAAATCAAACAGTTTTCAACTCAAAACTTTATTCTAGGTGATGTTACATTTGCACATATGACCCCTTGTTCGAAAGGAGCTTCTGAACTCTCTCGTCCATTGAATTTGTCAGGTTTCGGATGGTTTCTGCTTCAATTGTTTTGCATGAGGACAGAATACCCTCCCAGAGCTGTTGCTTAGATGTGAACTGCCTCCCGCCATCATAGACACTCCTTTTGATGATGCTCCAGAGGTTCTCAATGGGGTTGAGGTCAGGGGGAGCATGGGAGCCACACCATAAGTTTGTCCCCTTTTATGCCCATAGCAGCCAGAGATGCAGATGTGTTATGTGCAGCATGAGACGGTGCATTATCATGCATGAAAATGATCTTGCTGCGGAATGCACGGTTCTTCTTCTTGAACCATGGCAGGAAGTGCTGTTTGAGAAACTCAACATACACTATGGAGTTCATCTTTACCCCTTCAGGGATCCTAAAGGGGCCGACAATTTCTCTCCCCATGATTCCAGCCCAAAACATTACTCCACCTCTTCCTTGTTGGCGCCGTAGCAGTGTCTGTATGGGGTGTCCATCAACCAGCCATCCTCCACTCCATCCATCTGGACCATCGAGTGTTGCACGGCACTCATCGGTGAACAAAACAGTTTTGAAGTCAGTCATCATGTATTGTTTGGCCCACTGGAGCCGTTTCTGCTTGTGTGCAGTGGATAGAGGAGGTCGACAGGATGGCTTATGCACAGCTGCAAACCTCTGAAGGACCCTGCATCTTGTTCGGGGGACGTTGGAGGCACCAGCAGTTTAAAAACTTGTCTGCTGCTATGACAAGGCTTTTTTGCCGCTGCTCATTTAACCTGACGTAATTGCCTGTAGGAAAGAGTCCTCAATTTTCCCTTATCAGTACGCACACATGTGTACTGTGATTCAGCTACATACTTCTTGAGTACTGTGATTCAGCTACATACTTCTTGATTGTGCGATGATCACGATGAAGTGTCTTGGCAATGTTGATTGTAGTCATGCCTTGACCTAAACACTCCACAATTTGTTGCTTCTCAGCAGCCGACACATCCTTTTTCTTTCCCATTTTGGCAGAAAAAGTAGGCTGCTTAAGGCTATGTGCACACGTTGCGGTTTTGCCGCGGTTTTTCGCGGCGAAAACGCCGCGAAACCGCGGCAAAACCGCTTACACAATATAACTCATTAAGGCCTATGAGATTCCGCAATGCTGTGCACATGCTGCGGGTTTTTCCGCGGCGGAATCGCATCGCGGGAGAATCCGCAGCATGCTCATTCTTTTTTGCGGAACCGCGGCGATTCCGCCGCCATAGGAATGCATTGAACCGCTTACTTTCTGCATGTGGCTGTGCCCACCATGCGGAAAGTAAGCGGTTCATGTGCGGATGGTACCCAGGGTCTGGAGGAGAGGAGATTCTCCTCCAAGCCCTGGGTACCATATCCATGTAAAAACAATAATTAAAATAAAAAAATAATGATATTCTCACCTTCCGGCGTCCCCGCAGCTTTCCCGCCTCTCAGCGACGCTCCCGCCAATCGCGTTCCCAGAAGTGCTTTGCGAGATCACCCAGATGACGTAGCGGTCTCGCGAGATGCTACGTCATCGGGATGATTGCCGCAAAGGACTCCTGGGAACGGAACTTGCCGGGAGCGTCGCTGAGAGGCGGGAAGGCTGCGGGGACGCCGGAAGGTGAGAATAGCATTATTTATTATTTTTTTTATTATTTTAACATTAGATCTTTTTACTATTGATGCGACATAGGCGGCATCAATAGTAAAAAGTTGGTCACACGAGTCAAACACTTGTTTGACTCGTGTGACCACCCTGTCAGATAGCTTGTAAAACGCTAGCGTTCTGCAAGCTAATTCCGCTTTCAAAACGCTAGTGTTTAGCGGGAATACGCATACCTATAATATGCGGATTTCCCGCGGCAGGGAGGTGCGGAATTGCCGCGGAAATTTCCATGGCAATTCCGCAACGTGTGCACATAGCCTAATAATGTGGGACAGCCTTCTTAAGTAGTCTTGCCTTTCATTGGACTCACCTGCAAAACTAATTAGCACAGGTGTCTGCAATTGCTTACAGTGATATAAAGATCCCTGACACACATCACCATCAATGAGTTTAACTGACAAAAAAATTCTTACCTTATCACTCCTAAACAATTTTTGCATAATAATTTGGAACACAGTGTAGAACTGTCCCACTAGTTAACCCCTTTAGTGAACCCCTTAAAAAAAAACACCAAAAAATCAATGCTTTATCACACCGCTGAACAAAAAGTGGAATAACACGCAATCAAAAAGACCGATATAAATAAACATGGTACCACTGAAAACGTCATCTTGTCCCGCAAAAAACGAGCCGCCATACAGCATCATCATAGAAAAAATAAAAAAGTTATAGCTCGCAGAATAAAGCGATGCAAAAATATTTATTTTTTTATATAAAACTGTTTTTATTGTATAAAAGCGCCAAAACATAAAAAAATGATATAAATGAGGTATCGCCGTAATCGTACGAACCCAAAGAATAAAACTGCTTTATCAATTTTACCACATGCGGAATGGTATAAACCCCCCCCACCCCCCCAAAAGAAATACATGAATTGCTGATTTTTGTTCATTCTAACCTCCCAAAAATCGAAATAAAAAGCAATCAAAAAATGTCACGTGCTCAAAAATGGTACCAATAAAAATGTCAACTCGCACAGCAAAACATAAGACCTCACATGACTCTGTGGGCCAAAATATGCAAAAATTATAGCTCTCAAAATGTGGTGATGTAAAAACTATTTTTTGCAATAAAAAGCATCTTTTAGCGTGACAGCTGCCAATCATAAAAACCCGATATAAAAACCCACTATAAATAGTAAATCAAACCCCCCTTTATCACCCCCTTAGGGAAAAATAATAAAATTAAAAAATGTATTTATTTCCATTTTCCCATTAGGGTTAGAGTTGGGGCTAAAGTTAGGGTTAGGGTTGGGATTAGGGTTAGGGGTGTGATAGGGTTAAGTTTGTGGTTAGAGCTATGGTTAGGGTTGGGACTAGGGTTAGGGGTGTGTTGGGGTTAGGGTTGGAGTTAGAATTGGGGGTTTTCCGCTGTTTAGGCACATCAGAAGCTCTCCAAATGTGACATGGCGTCTGATCTCAATTCCAGCCAATTCTGCGTTGAAAAAGTCAAACGGTGCTCCTTCACTTCTGAGCTCTGCCATGCGCCCAAACAGCAGTTTTCTCCCGCATATTGGGTATCAGCGTACTCAGGACAAATTGGACAACAACGTTTGGGGTCCAATTTCTCATGTTACCCTTGTGAAAATAAAATATTGGGGGCGAAAAAATCATTTTTGTAAAAAAAAAAGATTTTTTTATTTTTACGGCTGTACGTTATAAACTTCTGTGAAGCACTTCGGGGTTCAAAGTGCTCACCACATATCTAGATAAGTTCCTTGGGGGGTCTATTTTCCAAAATGGGGTCACTTGTGGAGGGTTTCCACTGTTTAGGCACATAAGGGCTCTCCAAACGCAATATGACGCCCGCAGACCATTCGATCAAAGTCTGCAATCCAAAACGTCACTACTTCCCTTCCGAGCCCTGACGCAGGGCCGGCGTCAGCACCCGGGCAAGTGCCGGGGCCCTGAGCAGGCGGGGGGGCCACTCGCCGTCGGGCACTCCGGCGCCCGTTAGCGGAGGAGAGCGGTGTCAGCGCCGCTACTGGGCCCCCCCTCCCCGCTTGCTCAGGGCCCCGGCAGCAGCTGGCACAATACTTACCTCTCCCAGTGCCTCCGCTGCCGCAGCTCCGGGCTCCAGGGGCGCCGGCGCTTCCTCTCACAGCAGCGTCGCTGAATGGCGTCATCATTCAGCGGCCGGCTGTGGCAGAGAGTGCGCGGACGCCGGACAGGTGAGATGTGATATGTGTGTGTATGTAGTGCGGTGCTTTGTGTGTGTGTATGTATGTATGTGAGAGAGTGCTTGTGTGCTGCGGTGCTGTCTGTGTGTGATGATGGGCAGGCATTGATGATAATGGGCAAGCATTGATGATGATGGGGAGGTGATGATGATGATGGGCAGGCATTGATGATAATGGGCAGGCATTGATAATGATGGGGAGGCGATGAAGATAATGGGCAGGCATTGATGATGATGGGGAGGCGATGATGATGATGGGCAGGCATTGATGATAATGGGCAGGCATTGATGATGATGGGGAGGCGATGATGATGATGGGCAGGCATTGATGATAATGGGAGGCCATGATGATGATGGGGAGGCAATGATGATGATGGGGAGGCGATGATGATGATGGGCAGGCATTGATGATAATGGGGAGGCAATGATGATGATTAGGGAGGCAATGATGATGATGGGGAGACAATGATGATGATAATGGAGAGTCTTTCCACAGCGCCCTTTCCTGAGCCGTAACAGTGCAGAACACAGCGCAGAGGAGACCTCCATATTTTGTATGGAGCATTATATGGGGACCAGTATCCTGTATGGAGCATTATATGTGGTCCAGTATTCTGTATGGAGCATTATTTTGGTTCCATTATTCTGTATGGAGCATTATATGGGGGATGGGGGATGACATCCTGCATGGGGTATTATATGGGTGATGAGGGGGGAGACTATGTGGTGCCCATAATATTGTATGGAGGACTGTACTGCCAAGTCTGTACTGTGCACTGTGAGGATTTGGCGGTTTTTGAGCTATTGTACAATTTACAATAGATATCAGTCATGTAAAGGAAGAAGTGAAGTATTTGGCATTGTACTGTACATATATTTCTCTGCTGTATCTGTGCATCATGAATTGTGGTCTGTGTTAAAGGAGCCCACTGAGGCTCTTTCGCCCGGGGCCCATAAAAACCTGGAGCCGGCCCAGCCCTGACGTGTGCCCATACAGTAGTTTTCTCCCACATGTGGGATATCAGCGTACTCAGGACAAATTGGACAACAGCTTTTGGGGTCCAATTTCTCCTGTTAACCTTAGGAAAATAAAAAGTTGGGGTCTAAAAGATCATGTTTGTGGAAAAAATTATTTTTTTATTTTCATACTTGGGCGTTATAAACTTTAGTGAAACACCTGTCGGTTCAAAGTTCTCACCACACATCTAGATAAGTTTCCAAAATGGTGTCATTTGTGGGGGTTTCCACTGTTTAGGCAGATCAGGAGCTTTCCAAACACGACATGGTGTCCAGCCAATTCTGCATTGAAAAAGTCAAACGGCGCTCCTTCCCTTCCGAGCTCTGCCATGCACCCAAACAGTGGTTTACCCCCACATATGGGGTATCAGCGTACTCAGGACAAATTGCACAATAACTTTTGGGGTCTTATTACCCTTGGGAAAATAAAAATTGGGGTGAAAAGGTCATTTTTGTGGCTCTACGTTATAACAGCTCTACGTTGTAAACTTGTGTGAAGCACTTGGGGTTCAAATTGCTCACCACAGATCTAGATAAGTTCCTTAGGGGGTCTAGTTTCCAAAATGGGGTCACTTGTGGGGGTTTCCACTGTTTAGGCACATCAGGGGCTTTCCAAATGCAACATGGCGTCCAATCTCAATTCCAGCCAATTTTGGAAAAAGTCAAATGGTGCTCCTTCCATTCCGAGCTCTGCCGTGCGCCCAAACAGTGGTTCTCCCCCCCCCACATATGGGGTATCAGCGTACTCAGGACAAATTGGATAACAACTTTTGGGGTCCAATTTCCTTGGGAAAAATCAAAAAAAATTAATATTTAACTTTTTAGTCACAAAAATTATCTTTCAGCAGCAGATGAAGGAAGGGAGACACACTAGTCATTACTAGTGGGTAGGCGGAGCCCAGATGGGATAGACACCTCAGATTAAAAAGTGTTGACCGGCCCCTCCAGCTCGGGCTCCTCCTACTCCAGCTCTCCAGTCTAAAATTTGAGGTCTCAGAGGATAGTCGCTGCTGAAGCAGCTCCTCAGAAGATTTTATTATTTTTATCGGACAGAGACTTGGACTCAGGGTCTAGAGGTCTCAGGGGTCTCAGCGCTGCTGGACCCCCACCTCTCCCTTGGCGTATCTGTATACCCTGTATGGAGGTCCCTGCAGAACCCTGCCGGCCCTGGAGGATGAGGATTGCTTCCCTGGCGGGGACGCAAACCGCGCATCTGGGGTCACTGCGTTCCCCGCCCTGGGGGGAAGCGATGGGCACAGCGCCACAAATCCCTGGGGGTCCCTGTGGCGCTCAGCTGGGTGAGTACTCCACATTTTAATGTGTTTTGAGTGCTTCAGCGACTGCTGCGGCAGCCGCTGTTACATGTATACATGTTGGTGACTAGTGTTTTTTGTCCGCAGGTAGATGCCTGCAGGACATAGGAGCGGGGGAGAGGAGTTGCGCGCCTTTTTTTGAATTTTCGTGGCGCTCTGAGCGCGCGCTTTACTGCTGTCTCATCTTCCGGCTTTTCTACTTGGAGCACATCGGAGGCACAGCGCGGCGGCCATTACTGAAGCAGGGAGCGGAAAGCTTCCTCCGGCTCCCCACTCTCCCCCCCTCCCGACAAGACGCTACACCGCGACCAGCTGGGTGAGTCGCTTCTGCAGAGCAGAAGCTTAACCCCCTCACCCACACAGTGCAGGCGCCTTTCTGAGGCACAAATGGTGACAGACTGCGCTGTCCTGCAGCTGTTACCTCATAAGAGGGGCTCGCACACCCTTTCCATTAAAAAGGTTGTGGGGAGTCTGCGACATTAAAGTTGCCGCCGCTATGCGTTCCCGCTGGCGATCCCGGTGGCGACGCGTGCTGATGCGATCGTTTGTGTGATCGTTTGGATGTCGCTGGTGCCTGCCAATCTGGGCAATCTCATTGGCGGCGTATGGGCGGTTAGCGATCTCCTTGACGACTTTGGCGGTCGTTGCGATTTACTGTGGCATAGCTGTCCTGCAGCTGCTGCCTTATAAGAGGCACTTGGGGCTCGCACACCATTTTCATAAAGAGGTTGTGGGGAGTCTGCGATTTTAACCCCTTCTTAGGCGGTTAACTCTTAATGGGGGACAGCTGGGGTAGCTCTCTCTTTAAGAGCTTTAACCCCTTCAGCGTTCGTTTCTTCTTTAAGAAACCACACTGTCCTAGTTACTGACAGGTTTAACCTGCCATATACTGTGTGAGGACATGTCAGATCAGGGTCCAGGAGGTGCGGACCGTCTTCCAGATCCGCTACAGGATCAGTCTCGCGTTTCTGACACGCAGACCTCGACGACGTCACAGCGGTCGGAGGTTCCAGTGATGTCAAAATGGAGGCCCTCGCTAGTTCTATTGATGGCCTGTCTGACCTTCTAGGTTATTGGGTGTCAGCTAGATCTTATCATGGCAGGAAGCGACACAAGCCGGTGCCTTCCTTCCCGCGTAAAGATGTCCGATTCGGACAAGGAGGATTGGCAGGGACACTCTGCCTCTCTTTTGGGCCGTACGAAAGCTTTTATTGGTGCCATGAGGGCGTTACAGTTACCGGAGGAGGTAACTAGACGTCCTGGTAAGTCGGCCCGGATGTTTCAGACTGTATCCGTGTTCTACGGAGTTGATTGATAATTGGATTTCTTCTCCTGAAGTGGATGCCCCTTTATTCCAGCTTAGCGAGGGAAGGCGAGTCTGCAGGACCCGCTGGACAGGAAAACGGAGATGGCAGAAAAATCCATCTACGAGGCCGCAGGTCATGTATTCAGGGCATCATAACATAGTAACATAGTTATTAAGGTTGAAGGAAGACTTTAAGTCCATCTAGTTCAACCCATATCCTATCCTAACCTGCCCTAACATGTTGATCCAGAGGAAGGCAAAAAAAACCCAAGTGGCAAACAGTAAGCTTCACATTGGGGAAAAAAATTCCTTCCCGACTCCACATACGGCAATCAGACTAGCTCCCTGGATCAACGCTGTATCTAGGAAACTAGTGAATATAGCCTGTAATATTATACTTTCAAAAGAAAGGCATCCAGTCCCCTCTTAAATTTTAGTAAGGAATCACTCATTACAACATTAGACGGCAGAGAGTTCCATAGTCTCACTGCTCTTACAGTAAAGAATCTGCATCTGTGATTATGGCTAAACCTTCTTTCCTCCAGACGTAGAGGATGCCCCCTGTCCCCGTCACAGGTCTAAGAGTAAAAAGATCATTAGAAAGGTCTTTGTACTGTCCCCTCATATATTTGTACATTGTAATAAGATCACCCCTAAGCCTTCGTTTTTCCAAACTAAATAACCCCAAGTGTAATAACCTGTCTTGGTATTGCAGACCCCCCAGTTCTCTAATAACCTTGGTCGCTCTTCTCTGCACCCGCTCCAGTTCAGCTATGTCTTTCTTATACACCGGAGACCAGAACTGCACACAGTATTCTAAGTGTGGTCGCACCAGTGACTTGTATAGAGGTAAAATGATGTTCTCCTCATGAGCATCTATGCCTCGTCTAATGCATCCCATTATTTTATTTGCCTTGGCAGCAGCTGCCTGACATTGGCCACTAAATGTGAGTTTGTCGTCCACCCATACACCCAAGTCTTTTTCAGTGACAGTTTTGCCCAGTGTTTTACAATTAAGCACATAATTATACATCTTATTTGTTCTACCCAAGTGCATGACCTTACATTTATCCCCATTAAAGCTCATTTGCCATTTATCAGCCCAAGCTTCTGGTTTACATAAATCCTCCTGTAATATAAAATTATCCTCCTCTGTATTTATTACCCTGCAGAGTTTAGTGTCATCTGCAAATATTGAAATACTAATAATAATAATAATCTTTATTTATATAGCGCCATCATATTCCGCAGCGCTTTACAGTTTAACAGTTTTAAAACACAAGTCATAAGTAACAACGTTAACAATACAGTAATTAAAGCAAAATAAGACGGCCCTGCTCGTTAGAGCTTACAATCTACAATGAGGTGGGGGAGATACAAAATACAGGTGTGTATATACAATGGTGCATTTACAATGATGGTCCAGCCATCTTAAGGGAGTGAGGGATGGATGGAGATAGTGAATGGGCTACACCACACACTTACACATAGAATGACTTTGATTAGTGAATGTGATAGGCCGCTCTGAACAGATGTGTTTTGAGGGAGCGCCTGAAACCATGCAAATTGTGGATAGTCCTAATTTCTTGGGGTAGAGCATTCCAGAGGATTGGCGCAGCGCGGGAGAAGTCTTGGAGTCGGGAGTGGGAGGTACGGATTAGTGCAGAGGTTAGTCGAAAGTCGTTTGCAGAGCGCAGCAGTCGGTTAGGCCGATAGAAAATGAGGGAGGAGATGTAGGGGGGTGCTGCAGTGTGGAGAGCTTTGTGGGTGAGAACAAGTACTTTGAATTGGATCCTATAATGAATGGGCAGCCAGTGTAAGGACTGGCGAAGAGCGGACGCGTCCGAGTACCGATTAGCCAGATGGATAACCCTGGCTGCTGCATTAAGGATGGACTGGAGAGGGGATAGTCGAGTAATGGGGAGGCCAAGTAATAGAGCGTTACAGTAGTCCAGGCGCGGAGTGGATCAATGCTACAGTGAGGGTTTTTGTTGTTTCCATGGTGAGAAAAGGGCGGTATGCCCCCTACAAGGTCATTAATAAATATGTTAAAGAGAAGCGGCCCCAATACTGACCCCTGTGGTACCCCACTGCTAACCGTGACCCAGTCCGAGTGTGCTCCATTAATAACCACCCTTTGTTTCCTATCCATGAGCCAGTTCTTAACCCACTTACACATATTTTCCCCTATCCCCATTGTTCTAATTTTATGTATCAACCTTTTGTGTGGCACTGTATCAAAAGCTTTTGAGAAGTCCATGAACACCACGTCCACCAAGCATCATGTGTGCTTGTAAAGTTTCCCTGAGCTGGTTGGACCGTCTACGGACGGCGTGGCAAGATGGATCCCCTCTATCGAGGTAGATGGGCTTTTCAAGTTGTTGGAGGATACTGCGTCACTGCTGTCCAGGGCGCAATCCTCGGCGCTCACAGTCAAAAGAGCACTGTGGCTTAGACAGTGGACCGGGGACGCGGTTTTCAAGCAGGTGGTCAGCTATTTGGATCTGACCTCACGGAGCTGAGTGCCAAGGCAAAGGCAATAGAAACGGCTTTACTGCAGCGAAGAGCTGTGACTTCTGCGTCTGGCAGGACTAGTGCCGGTAGTAGTCGGCGGTCTTTTCGGTCCAGGGGACGGTTCGGTCAGCCTTCTTGGGGATCGGGTCGTCCCTCTTTTTCAGGAAAAGAGACCTCTCAGAAATCCCGCACTCCCTGGAAACAAAGTTTCCGTCAAGACAAGTGAGAAGCTGACAAAAAGCCCGCTAAGGCGGACTGACGCCAGAGTCTCACTCGAGGGCTCTCGAGTGGGGGGTCGCCTGCTCCAATTCAAATTGACTTGGGTTTCCCGCGTCCCGGACGCCTGGATGACGCGGGTTGTATCGGCAGGCTACTTTATAGAGTTTTTTTCTTGACCCCCAGACAGTTTTTGCCAATCTCGCATTCCGTCAGAGCCCGAGCTATTTGCCGCTCTACTGCGAGAGGTCGATTCCTTTCTGCAGAAGGGTGTGGTGGTACCTGTTCCGCAAGAGGACCGGGGAAGAGGGTTTTATTCCAACCTCTTTGTGGTCCCCAAAAAGGAGGACAAATTTCGCCCCATTCTGGATCTCAAAAGATCGAATCGGCATGTCCACACCCGGAAATTCCGCATGGAGTCGCTTCGCTCCGTTGTGGCAGCCTTGTCACAGAATGACTTTTTGGTGTCAATCGACATTCGCGACGCTTATTTGCATGTTACAGTCGGAAGGGCTCACCAACGCTTCCTTCGTTTTGCCATAGGTCAGGACCATTACCAGTTTGTGGCTCTGCCATTCGGGTTGGCCTCAGCGCCAAGAGTTTTTACAAAAATTCTGGCGCCTCTCATGGCAATTCTTCAAAGACAGGGGGTTTCGATTCTCCCTACCTGGACGACCTTTGATGGTGGCGTCCCCAAAGGAGGAGGCGGTGATGGCTCGCAATCTATCCCTTCAGCTCCTGGAGGACTTCGGGTGGCTGGTCAATTGGGAAAAGTCGTCTTTGGAACCGTCGCAGTCAATCCTGTGTTTGGGGATGCATTTCGACAGAAGTCTCTGCGTTTCGGTACGAGCAGTGGTGTCCCTGCCTCCAGACAAGCAAGCATGTCTCCTTCGACATGTACAGATTATGAAGTCTTCGACAGCAATGTCCCTGCGAAGGTGTATGCACCTTCTGGGTTTGATGGCGTCCATGGAGGCACTTCTGTTTGCCCAGTTTCATTCCAGGGTCCTCCAAAGGCTCATTCTGAGCCGTTGGGATCGATCGCAGGCTTCCCTGGATTGCAGTGTCATCATCTCCCACAGGGTGCGGGAGTCTCTAGAAAGTCCGGAAGCGTTATCCCTGGGGAAGTCATTTCTCCCTCCGAGGTGGTCGGTCATAACCACCGATGCCAGCCTGACGGACTGGGGGGGTGTCTGGAACGATCTCTGGATTCAGGGAATATGGTCGTCGGAAGAGTCTGTCCTACCGATCAACATCCTGGAATTGAGGGCAATTTTCCTTTGCCTCCAACACTGGACGGTCACTTCAAGCGGTCTACCAGTCCGAGTGCAGACAGACAACGCGACGGCGGTCGCGTATATCAACCATCAAGGCGGGACGAGGAGTTCCAGGCTCATGGTGGAGGTGTCTCGGATCCTGGTATGGGCCGAGGCCAGGGTACCGGCCATCTCTGCGATTCACATTCCAGGAGTCCAGAATACCACGGCGGACTTCCTCAGTCGCGAGAAGATGGATCCCGGAGAATGGAGTCTTCATCCGGAGATTTTTGCACTGCTGTGCTCCCGTTGGGGAACTCCCCAAGTGGATTTGATGGCATCCAGGTTCAATGCCAAGTTACCGACCTTCATGTCCAGGTACAAGGACCCGAAGGCTGCGGCGGTGGATGCTCTGGTGGCTCCGTGGAGCCAATTCGAGCTAATCTATGTGTTCCCGCCGATATCCTTACTTCCTCTGGTGTTGCGTCGGATCAGACTGGAGAGAATCCCGGCTATGTTGATAGCCCCAGATTGGCCAAGGAGGACGTGGTTCTCGACACTGGTGTCGCTTCTGGCAGCACCTCCATTTCCACTTCCTCTTCGCCCGGACCTGTTGACCCAAGGGTCCATTTGTCATCCGGACTTGAAGTCTCTGCGTTTGACGGCGTGGCTCTTGAGACCGAAATATTGACCCGTCAGGGTTTTTTCAGCCGAAGTCATTGCCACTCTGCGAGCTGCCAGAGGTCCGGCTACTACTAGGATTTATCACAAGACTTGGGAAGCCTTCTTTTCGTGGTGTTCGGGTTCTTCAAGGAACCCGAGGATTTTCTTCCATTCCCAGTTTGTTGGCCTTTCTGCAGTACGGGCTGGACAAGGGTTTGGCAGTTAGCACTCTGAAGGGTCAGGTTTCTGCTCTGTCCTTGCGGTTTCGGAAGGCTATCGCCTCGCGTAGGGACGTACGTTCCCTTTTTTTTTTTTTTTTCGCGGAGTAACCCGTCAGTTTCCGCGCGGAAGGCGCCTGTGTCTCCTTGGCGGCTCAATCTTGTTTTGGAGGCTCTCCAACATGGGCCTTTTGAGCCTATGGATTCTGTTAACCTTTCTTTGCTTATTGGAAGGTTGCCTTCCTAGTGGCGGTCACCTCTTTGAGAAGGGTTTCTGACTTGGCGGCTCTTTTTTGCTCGCCTCCTTTTCTGGAGTTTCACCCGGATCGCGTAGTACTTCGCACACGAGGCGACTTCCTACACTAAGGTGGTGTCACAATTTCATGTTATCCAGAATATTGTGTTGCCCTCGCTCTGTTCAGAGCCGAGGGATGCGAAGGAACTGGCCTTGCACACATTGGATTTAGTGCGGGCTTTGAAGTTCTATTTGCCTATTACTCAAGGTTTTCGGAAGTCGGACTCTCTGTTTGTGATTCCAGCAGGTCGTTGGCGTGGTCAACGAGCTTCCAAGGATTCTATAGCTCGTTGGATTCGGTCGGCCATTTTAGAGGCCTACCGATTTAAGGGCAAACCTTGCCCGATTAAGATCCGAGCTCACTCACGAGGGCTGTGGGTTCATCGTGGGCTTTTCATCAAGGGGCCTCGACAGCTCAGCTCTGCCGGGCGGTGACCTGGCGCTCTGTCCACATGTTTACAAAATTTTATAAGGTGGACTTTAGTGCTTCCGCTGATGCGGCCTTAGGACGTAGGGTCCTGCAGGCGGCTGTAGTTTAAAGTTCTCGTTAACTTGTATTTAGCGCTAGTTGTGCGTTTACCTAGGTTGTTGGGATCTGCCTTTTTTTTTTTTTCCCACCCTTAATTTTTGGACTGCTTTGGGACGTCCCACTAGTAATGACTAGTGTGTCTCCCTTCCTTCATCTGCTGCTGAAAGACGGATTTTGGTAAGAACTTACCTGTAAAATCCTTTTCAGCGAAGAAGGAAGGGAGACACACATCCCTCCCATGGCAGAAGTGTGTTGTTGTGTTTTCAGATGCGGCGTGACCCTTCTCTGATAGCGATGATCTGGGCTGAGGTCGGCGCGCTAAGGCTCTGTTCCAGCATCGCCAGCTCATCGCAGTAGTCAGGTTCAGTGAGTAGTACCTGGAACTGTGTGGTTTTTTCCTGTTACATGCATAACCTGTATTCTTGTCTTTTCTCTGAAGTCCTTCAGAAGGGGTTATGTTGCTCCGTTGGTGATATTTGCTCTTCCTTAGCTTGTGTACGACTGGAGAGCTGGAGTAGGAGGAGCCCGAGCTGGAGGGGCCGGTCAACACTCTTTTTAATCTGAGGTGTCTATCCCATCTGGGCTCCGCCTACCCACTAGTAATGACTAGTGTGTCTCCCTTCCTTCTTCGCTGAAAAGGATTTTACAGGTAAGTTCTTACCAAAATCCGTCTTTTACAAACTTTTTTTTATTTTCACAAGGGTAAAACGAGAAAATGGACAGATAAAGTTGTTTTGCAATTTCTCCTGAGTACGCCAATACACCATATGTGGGGGAAAACCACTGTTTTGGCGCAGGGCAGAGCTCGTAAGGGAAGGAGCGCCGTTTGACTTTTTCAAACCAAAATTGGCTGGAATTGATATTGGACACCATGTCGCGTTTGGAGAGCCTCTGATGCGATGGAAACCCCCACAAGTAACACCATTTTGGAAACTAGACCCCCTATGGAACTTATCTAGATCTGTTGTGAGCACTTTGAACCCCCAAGTGTTTCACAAAAGTTTATAATGCCTGGGTGTGAAAAAAAAAAAAACAATTTTCCACAAAAATGATTTTTTAGTCCCAAATTTTCCTTCCATGTTGCTTCAGCTCCTGTGAAGCACCTGAAGGGTTAATCAACTTCTTGAGTACCTTGAGGGGTGCAGTTTTTAGAATGGTGTCACTTTTGGGTATTTTCTGCCATATAGACCCCTGAAAGTGACTTCAAATGTGAGGTGGTCCCTAAAAAAAATGGCTTTTACATTTTGTTGTAAAAATGAGAAATCGATGGTCAACTTTTAACCCTTATAATTTTCTAACAAAAAAAAATGTTGGTTCCAAAATTGTGCTGATGTAAAGTAGACATGTGTGTAATGTTATTTATTAACTATTTTGTGTGACATATTTCTCTGTTTTAAGGGAATAAAAATTCAAAGTTTGAAAATTGCACAATTTTCTAAATTTTTGCCATATTTGCGTTTTTTAAAAAAAATAAACACAAGTTATATCGAATAAATTTTACCACTAACGTGAAGTACAATATGTCACGAGAAAACAATCTCAGAATCGCGAAGATCCGTTGAAGCATTCCAGAGTTATAACCTCATAAAGAGAATTGGTCAGAATTGTAAAAATTGGCCCGTCATTAACGTGCAAACCACCCTTGGGGGTTAAGGGGTTAATTATGTTTATTAATGCTTTTTTGTATATAAATATCATTGTCGCATAATTATGGCCTGCTTTCTCATGATTGATTTACTTTATCTTAATAGTATAGTTCTAAATAACTATTTTCCTATAATACTATGCCTTCTGCTACAGAAGAGACCTTTAAGTTGGGAAAGGCATTAGAAAAAAACATCACTATAAAGGAGTATATTTCCAATTTATACTACATTCTGCAGATGTGAACTACTTAGTGTTTGATTCCTCTTTTCATGTAACTTTTTAAGGTTGCCAAACTCCCTCAGGTAGTCCAGCAGCAAGCGGCAATTGCTACACTCCAGCAGGTGGTATCGGCATCACAGCAGGTGAGAAACGATTTGCATGAAATATGTTACCTTTTAAATTATAAAATTCTGTGACACACCCGTGGTGTCAATATGATCACTGCACCCCTACATGAATTGAGAAGTGTAGTTTGTAAAATAGGGTCATTTATGGGGGGGGGTCTGCTGTTCTGGCACCTCAGGGGCTTTACATCAGTATGGCGTTGCTTCCCTTCTGAGCTTTGCACTGTGCCTCAAAACTAATTTTTGACCACGTATGAGGTGTACTCAGGAGAAACTGGACCCCAAAATTTGTTGTGCAATTTCTCCTGTTACTTTTGTGAAAATGCAAAATTTAGGTCCAAAAAAAAAAAAAAAAATCATTTTTGTAGGAAATATGTGAATTTTTTATATTTTCATGGCTCATTGTTATAAACTTCTATGAAGCACCTGGGGGTTCAAGGTGCTAACCACACATCTAGATAAGTTACATGAGGGGATTCTAGTTTCCAAAATGCTCTGACTTGTGGGGGGTTTCCACTTTTTAGGCACACGGGCTCTCCAAACACGACATGGCATCCGCTAATTATGTCAGCAAATTTTATATTCAAAAAGTCAAATGATGTTCATTCCCTTCTGAGCCCTGCCGTGTTCCCAAACAGTGGTTTTCCTCCACATATGGAGCATCTGTGTGCTCAGGAGAAGTTGCATAGCAAATATTGGGGTCCATTTTCTCTTGTTACCTTTGTGAAAGTAAAAAAGTCTAAAAGGAAAGTCTAAAGGAAATTTTTTTTTTAGTTGTTTGTTTATTCCTTCCACATTACATTAATTCCTGCGAAGCACCTGAAGTTTTAATAAACTTCTTGAATTTGGTTTTGAGCCCATTGAGGGGTGCAGTTTTTATAATGGTGTCCCTTTTGTGTATTTTCTGTCACATAGGCCCCTCAGTCACTTCAACTGTGATGTGGTCCATAAAAAAATGGTTTTATAAATTTTGTTGTAAAAATGAGAAATCGCTTTTAACCCTTATAACTTCCTAGCAAAAAAAAATTGTTTCAAAAATTGTTCTGATGTAAAGTAGATATGTGGGAAACCTTATGTATGAACTATTTTGTGTGACATTACTCTGATTTAAGGGCAAAAAAATTAAAAGTATGAAAATTGCTAAATTTTCAAAATTTTAGCCAAATTTCCGATTTTTTTCAGAAATAGACGTAAGCCATATCAAAGTAATTTTAACACTATGTTGAAGTACAACATGTCACTAGAAAACAGTCTCAGAATCAGTGGGATCTGTTGAAACGTACCAGAGTTATTACTGCACCTCATAAAGTGACAGTGGTCAAAATTTTAACTAAATTGGCTCATGAAGGTGAAAAAAGGCTTCAGGGTGAAAGGGTTAAGAATGAGTACAGCTATGGCTTGATATAAGAAGTCAAATTTTCTTCTCTACCAGACACTTTTTCACTGAAATCCAGCATTATTTTTCACTTTTTTTACCATATTTACATTTCTGTTTTTTATGTCTTTCAATTTGTGGGTTAGAATTTATTTTTACGTTTTAATTTTTTTGTTGCTACAGATCCAACCACAGACTGTGACCTTGACCCAAGCAACCGCGGCAGGACCTCAGCAGGTGCAGGTGATACCCGCTGGTTCAGCTGCAGCTCATGTAGTGCAACAGAAACTTCTTCAGCAACAAGTTATGGCAGCTGCCGCTTCACCACAGCTCCAGTCTCCAGCCAGTCAAAATACAGTACCTATATCAGTTGTTGCTGATGCCCAGAACCAGCAAGCGAAGTTGCAAGTCCGAACCCAGACTGTCAGGATCAAAGCACCGACCAAACCAAGCTGAGTATCTTTGGACAAGTAATGGATTGTAGCTCCTGAGCCTTTTTCTGGGAATGCCTTGCAGAATGACTCACAGATGACCCTTTAAACTTCCCATTTTAAGGACCAGGAAACACTCCGCTTTGAAGAAAAAGCTGGACGGATGGTGTATTCTACAACATTGGCCCACTTTAGTTCTTTGCTTAAACTGAATCAGATCAAGTTGGTCTCTTTTACCTCTTGGTTGCACCTTGTGAACATTAGCAGAGGGTTTGGCTTGAGACAGCAGACTTTTTTTTTTAAGTTAACAACTATTACTGTATGAACAAATTTTAATTACCGGTAGTAACCACAATGGCACAACTTATTGTAACATGCTTAGTTATAACCTACATCTGTGTATATGAATGTTTTGGGAGTTATGTACACATGACCCATAAAGTCAGAAAGGGGTGCACTCCCATCTGTTTTTTATAGAGGGGAAAAAGCCATAACTGGAATAACAGGTTTTACATATGTGGCCTTTGCGGGTGTAAATGCAAAAAACATCAAAGAGCTAAATGAAAAGTAGCAAAAAAATAATTGTGTTTTTGCTCGATTGCATCCCACAGCCTCATTACATAGAGGTTTCTTAAAATCAGGTTAAAATATAGAGCTTGGGTATCTTGCCTATTTTTGTACAAACATTAATAAATGTTCTACATCGAGACTTTATAAAAAATGTATTTACAATATTAAGCCTTTTACTGCTGGATAAAGAAGCAACTCATTGCTCTGGATAAGTTTGACGAACGACATAATCATTTTTTATTAACTAGCAGTTGTGAACCCTCTGCTTTTCAGTGCACAATTCCATGTCTACTAATATGTTTAAATGTAATTTATACCAATATTTTCTAAACATGTGTACCAACCTGCAGCTGTGTATTTTTTTTTCCTGTACAGAATAAATTTAGTTTTAGTAACCGATATTACAACTCGGATCATGAGAAGATTATGACCAGACTTATTGTACAGTCATCTTGTGTATGTTTCTACCAAGTTTTCCCTCTTTATTTTCCCCTTCTCTCCTTCCTTTATCAGTTGGTATAGCAATGGGCATCATCCAGTTTTATCAGCAGTAATACTATTGCAGGTGCCTAGCAGCAATTTAGGGTTCATTGCTTGCACAGTATCTTCTTTTCGAAGTTAACCAGCAGGTATATAAAAAAATTAAAAAAAAGATATGGGGTCCAAAGACTTATCAGATTTTCTCTTGCACCCTTCCAAAGAACCAAGATGAAAATCTTAATGTGAACATCATTGCTTAAAATTGTATACGTTTTGATCCTCCTATTTTTTTTTTTTTAAGAATTTTTTTCTTTTTTTTTTTAAAAACAAAGTATATTGTGTCCTTGTGAGTTTGTGTTTCTGCTCATCTTTGATAAATGTGATTTATTGAATATTTATGCAGTAGATCATTTGGTGAATTTAAAAGCCGCCTTTGATACTGTTTACTCTTCTTATACGTGCACTTGTTCCTGTTTTAGCGATATCGTAAAAGAAAGTCATTAATTTGTCCATGGTTTCCTTCGATGACACTAATTTTTAGTAGGATGCAGTATTGCGTGCACGTTTTCTTCCTTGTTCACTGCCATAAATCTGGGGTCCCCGGTCAGTAACATTCTCATGATACAAGTAGTTATTGTCAAATAAGTTGGGTATTTTAATCATTGGAAACAAAAGGATTTGTCATTCTAGCATGTTATTTTCACATAAGGTAGTTGAGAGATATAGAATCAATCTGTCATTAATCACTAGGTTACTTAATGGTCAATATTATTAAGGTTAAAAATATATTAGGAAAATCTGCTTATCTGAAATTTTTGTTTTTAGAAGATGGGGGGGGAAGGTTGGGTGATTAATGTTTTTTGTTTTTTTTTATACTTCAACATAAGATCAACTGAATGCATGTAATACGTACTGCAATACCAAAGTATTGCAGTATGTAGTGAATATTGTAGCTGGTCTTCACAGAAGTGCCAAGGTGACAGCAGCAGGAACATTCAACAGGCCCACAGCCGCCATTGTAACATATTGGTGCACTGCCATCATGGTGTGTATGTGTCATTGGGAGCCAGTGCACACAACCTTCAAAATAACACGCAGAGTATTATAGGTAGAAGCTTAATATACACTGGTTATCCTAGCAGCAACAAAGCAAAGGGATAAGTTTCACTTCGCCTTAATGAAGTTGTCCACTACTTGGACAAGCCCTACTCGTACCCCTCGTTTGGCCCCGATAAAAAAAATTTAAAAAAACTTTTACTCACCTCCCGCTGTTCCAGCGGTGTCAGCACTCAAGTTCCTGGGGCTTTCGTGCAGTTATTGTGACACATGAGTCTGGCATCCAATGCAACGCTGGCGTCACTGTCTCTGCCTTCATATGGTTAAGTAATTAACAGGAAGTGAGGGCTGCTGCTGCTTTCTTGGGCCAAACTAGGATGACTGATAGTTCTTGTGTTTTCTCTCTCTTGATCTACTCTGATAATCTTGGAATCATTGAAAATTGAGGAAAAGCAAACCGGAACTTTGCTTCCCAATTGATGATTCAGGGGGCAAAGTTAGGCCTCTTTCACACATCAGGTTTTCGCCGTCAGGCAGCGTCGTGCCGGATCCGTTTTTTTTATGTAAAACCGGATGAGACGGATCCGGTTTTCGGCCGGATTCATCGAAATTTCCTACAGAGCCCACAACAGAGAGTTGATTGAAATTGCAGAAAAGTTTGATTATGTCAGTTTCCTAATTGCACTGTGCGCTGTGGACGGGAAACATATCCGGATTGTCAAGCAGCAGGATCTGGTCGAATATTTTATTACAAAAATATTTTTCAATTGTCCTCATGGCATCGCTGACGCTGAATACAATTTTTGGTTGAATAGGAGCGCCTATGCGCAGCTCCATGACTTTCGGATCAAACTATCAGCAATGGGCTCAGCTTTATGGAACACCTTCAGTTCCCACCCCTAGACAACACCTCAAAATTGGCTATCCGATGCCTTTATTCTGTGTAGGGATGAAGCCTTAGCTGTCAGAACACTGCTAAACCGTTACTCCAGCAGAGGATTGACTCTACCAATAAGAATTTTCATTACCGCTCATAAGAGCCAGATGAATGGTGGCATGCGCTTTTGGGATTTGACAGCCATAATGGACTGTTCATTGGACTGTGATCATCTAAAAACTGAATAGTGGACGAGGTTATCAAAGCTTGTGTGGTTTACACAATTTTGTTCACAAGGAACAATTTTCCATTGACGGAACACTCTGAAGAAACCACCTTGCATGATTACCAGGACGTTACCAATAGAAGTTCTGTGACTGTTTCCCGTATGAGGGACAAATTTGCCGAATACTTTGTCCCCTGAAGGAAGACTAGACTGGCAGGATGACAGAGTTTAATAAATTGCTCTGTGAACTTTGTACCTTGTGTACCCACAGTATACCTTTGCCAACCAAAGTGGTGTACCTTGTGTATTATGTAAAGTATTTTACCTTTTAGCCAAAGTTGTGTCCCTGGTTGTGTATTACCAAAGTATTTCACCTTTTAACCAAAGTTCTGTACCTTGTTGGGGATTACCTAACAATGTACAGAACTTTGGTTAAAGTGAAATGCTTTGGCTAATACACAACCAGGGACACAACTTTGGCCAAAAGGTAAAATTATTTTACCTTTTACCCAAAGTTATGTGCCTAGTTTTGTATCCCCAATAAATGTTACCTTTATTTTACCTTTGCCAACCAAAGTTTGTCTACAACCAAAGTTTGTCTACCTTGTTGTGTATTATGTACAGTATTTTACCTTTTGGCCAAAGTTGTGTCCCTGGTTGTGTATTACCAAAGAATTTCACCTTTTAACCAAAGTTCTGTACCTTGTTGGGGATTACCTAACAATGTACAGAACTTTGGTTAAAAGGTGAAATACTTTGACTAATACACAACCAGGGACACAACTTTGGCCAAAAGGTAAAATTATTTTACCTTTTACCCAAAGTTAATGTACCTGGTTTTGTATACCCAATACATTTTACCTTTATTGTACCTTAGAGATAAATGACAGACACCAATTTTAATCAATTTTACATTTATTGTATTAAAATGTTTAATAACATATATAACTTTTTTCAATGTGAAATCTTTATTAACTTTTTTCAATGTGAAATTTTTATTAACTTTTTTCAATGTGAAATTTTTTTTTTCAAAGAAATTATTTTTTAATAAAGAAAATTTTAGAAATAAATTAACACATCTACAAATTTGTGTAGTGTCAGGTGGAGATACTACTGGAGGGGCTGTGGGACCCTTCGACAGTGGGAGTGTGGAGAGCGGACTGGGATGGTGGTGGGGAAGGATCAGGTAAAAGAGGTGAAGGGGTGGAAAAAGAAATGGAATGGGTGGAGAGGTGGGAAGCAGAACAGGTGGGTGGTGGAGATGAGGATTGGGCAGGGAGTAGAGGAGCAGATGTGGTTGGGAACTAGTAGGGGAAGGATGTTGATATGGGGGAGGTTGTTGGAAGGGGGAGGTTGCTGGAAGGGGGAGGTTGCTGGAAGGGGGGGTTGTTGGTACTGGGGAGGTTGCTGGTATTGAATAGGAGGGGGAAGAGGGACGGTGGCTGGAGGTGGGGCAGGTGTGGGAGGAACAACTGGGGTGGGTGTAGGAGGTTGGGAGGTAACCTGCGCTAGAGCAGCGTGGCAAGTATGCATTACATGCATCTGCTGGCTAGGAGATAGCGTATCCATGCGCTCTGCTACAGACCGGAAAAAACTGGTTTGGCAAACTTCTTGCTTCTGAATGCATGGTTTGCAGAATTGTCTTAACCTCCAGAATGCTGGGGTTGAGCTGATTAAAGCCTGCAGCCATTTGCTTTGACAAGACTTTAAGACAATTCTGAAACAATGCATTAAGATGCAAGAATTCGGGCGCATAGCTCCTTTCCTGACCCCTCTGCCGCAGCCGCCAGTAGCCACTGGTGTACTAGAGGTGGCAGAAGGGTGGGGTAAGGGGAAATCTATCTCCTGACCAGTAGCCTCATGCAATGCACTCGGCCACGATGCTCCAGCGCTGGTGGAGGGGACAGAGTGCTCACGTGTCTGGGAAGGTGTGGATGGGCCAGGGCTGTCGAAGTGTCCCTCGGTGGCGGATTCCTGAGGGATCGCTCTAGAAGGGTCCAACTCTGCAGGCTCCCAAGTTCTGGTCATCGTTTTGTGGAATAAAGAGAAAAAAATACAATTAATATACTGATATTGAATGACCTGGCTGAAAAAAAAAAATTATGCTGCATCGGGAACACGCTGCCTACACACCGGAACTCTCTCTCATCGTGGGTGTTTTACACCCGGACCCCATATGACTTCTCCGGTTCTCTTTGAGCTAGCTATGTGACGTTCCACTAGCAGATGACAACAGGACATATTCTGATAGTAATTTACAGACAATTGTTCTTGATAAAGGCCAACTGGCCGAAACGTTGATATTTTTGATTATTTGTCTGGATACCTTTTTGTCAGAAGGAAGTCGAAATTATTGTGATGCACGAACTGGTTTAATAAACATTGTTTTGTATATACTTTTTAAGTGTGCCGGAGTTATATTATTTTTGAAAAAAAAAATTAGTTAGACATGTTAGCATTTTTTTTTTTACATGGGGTGTGTAATATTTACCTTCTGGTGACCATTGTTACCCGGAGGAACGACAGGGCTTCTGCGTACTTGTATTTGCTCCTGCGTCCTTTAGATCCACTCGGGGCCCGCATCTCCTTGTTGAACTCCTTCTTGAAGCGATCCCTCACAGACCGCCACCGCTTCACAATTCTCTCCCCTGAAATGAGGAAAGCACAAATTGGTTAGTATACAACATCAGTGTTTTCCAAACTCCAGTCCTCACGGCCCCCACGGGTTATGTTTTCAGGATTTCCATAGTGTTGCACAAAATGAAATCCTGAAAACATGACCCGTGCGGGCCACGAGGACTGGAGTTTGGGAAACACTGCTTTACATCCAGCAACCTGAACTGTGTATACTTACGCATTTTACTCCCGGCCCGAGCATCCAGGTCCTCCCAGCCGTCCACAAATTGATTAAAGATTTCCTCCCAGAGCCGACGGGTCACTATGACATCAGCATGGCGGCGGTCCCCCATGTTCCACAGCGGCTCCCTTTCTCTGACCAGATCGATGAGGAGGTCTACGTTCATCAGCCCTCAACGTCAGAGTCGGAAGCACGCTGTGAAGCCTGTTTAAAGAAAAAGAGAAAAAATATACATTAGTCTCCAAACAACCAGGGAAAAAAAAAATAAAGCAAAAATGTTTAAAAAAAAAAAAGATACGTGAGGGTGACCGCCGCGTCGCTCACGCCGACGACCCTGGGAGGCACTGCGAGGACCTCTTTGCCGAGCACCAGATTCAGAAGACTATAAAAAAAATTATGTGCTTGGATGTAGGCATATGTGTTTGGGTGCAGTGTGATGTCTGTACTAAATTGTTTTCTATGTGTTGTGTGTAGTGTGATGTTGTGTTTCAGCGATGCATGCAGGAAACTTACGAATTGCAAGCCCACTCCGGGTATCTCTCCACCCCTTCGTTCTTCTGGGAGCTTCTCTTCAGCTTCAATTTCCTGGTATAGATAAAAAGTAATGCAATTAATATATGGATCACAGAGATGGATTGTGAAAAAAAAAATACTTTTTACCTGTAAACGCTGACGATGCGTGGGAGGGCTCCCAGAAGAAGACTTGTCCTGCAGTGCTGCTGTTGTTGGGTGGCTTCTGTGGAATAAAGAGAAAAAAAGGCCATGCATGTATTGATATTGCATGGCCCTGGCTGGAAGGGTTTGTGAGTGATATTTACCGTCTGGCATCTGCTGACATCGTGTCCTGCTCACTCCCAGACCCTGTATCTTGGGGTGCTGCTGCAGGAGTTGAGGGATGGCTTCTGCTGTGGAATAAAGAGAAAAAAAGGCCATGAATATATTGATATTGCATGGCCCTGGCTGGAAGGGTTTATGTGTGATATTTACCGTCTGGCGTCTGCTGGAATCGTGTCCTGCTTACTCCCAGGCTCTGTATCTTGGGGTGCTGCTGCTGCAGGAGTTGAGGGACGGCTTCTGCTGTGGAATAAAGAGAAAAAAAGGCCATGAATATATTGATATTGCATGGCCCTGGCTGGAAGGGTTTGTGTGTGATATTTACCGCCTGGCGTCTGCTGGCATCATGTCCTGCTCACTCCCAGGCTCTGTATCTTGGGGTGCTGCTGCTGCAGGAGTTGAGGGACGGTTTATGCTGTGGAATAAAGAGAAAAAAAGGCCATGCATATATTGATATTGCATGGCCATGTTTGAAAGGGGTTGTGTGTGATATTTACCGTCTGGCCTCTGCTCCCATACTCTCCATCATCAGGCGCATTTGTTGGAGTCCTGGTGGTGTAGGTGCTGCTGATGACGATGCTGCTGTTGGGCGGCTTGTGCTGTGGAATAAAGAGAAAAAAAGGCCATGCATGTATTAATATTGCATGGCCCTGGCTGGAAGGGTTTGTGAGTGATATTTACCGTCTGGCGTCTGCTGACATCGTGTCCTGCTCACTCCCAGACCCTGTATCTTGGGGTGCTGCTGCAGGAGTTGAGGGATGGCTTCTGCTGTGGAATAAAGAGAAAAAAAGGCCATGAATATATTGATATTGCATGGCCCTGGCTGGAAGGGTTTATGTGTGATATTTACCGTCTGGCGTCTGCTGGAATCGTGTCCTGCTTACTCCCAGGCTCTGTATCTTGGGGTGCTGCTGCTGCAGGAGTTGAGGGACGGCTTCTGCTGTGGAACAAAGAGAAAAAAAGGCCATGAATATATTGATATTGCATGGCCCTGGCTGGAAGGGTTTGTGTGTGATATTTACCGCCTGGCGTCTGCTGGCATCATGTCCTGCTCACTCCCAGCTCTGTATCTTGGGGTGCTGCTGCTGCAGGAGTTGAGGGACGGTTTATGCTGTGGAATAAAGAGAAAAAAAGGCCATGCATATATTGATATTGCATGGCCATGTTTGAAAGGGGTTGTGTGTGATATTTACCGTCTGGCCTCTGCTCCCATACTCTCCATCATCAGGCGCATTTGTTGGAGTCCTGGTGGTGTAGGTGCTGCTGATGACGATGCTGCTGTTGGGCGGCTTGTGCTGTGGAATAAAGAGAAAAAAAGGCCATGAATATATTGATATTGCATGGCCCTGGCTGAAAGGGGTTGTCTGTGATATTTACCGTCTGCCTTCTGCTCCCGGCTGCATCATGGCCAAAATGTCTTGGGGTGGTGCTGGTGGTGGTGGTGCTGGTCTGGTCTCCTCGAGTCCTCTCCTGCGGCTGGCTCCTGTCCTCTTGGCTGGCTGCATGATTATGGCTGAGGGTGGTCCCACTGGCATGGTTTATATAGGTTTGCTGTGGGCTGGGCTACAGAGAGCATGCTCAGACAAAAAAGCCGGATCCGGCGCATTGCGGCGCTCATAGACTTTCATTGTAACAAAAAAAGGAATGTTACAATAGCCGTTTTTTCCAGACACCGGAATGAGACAATTAGTCGGATCCGGCAAAAAACGGACGCGCCGCATGGTGCCGCACAGCCATGCGGCGCGATTCGGCTCTGTTAGGCAATGGGAAAAAACCGGATCTGGCATTAGATTTTGCCGGATCCGGTTTTAAGAAAAAATGCCGGAACTCGCCTGATTGCAAAATCCTGATGTGTGAAAGAGGCCTTAGGCAGCCTCTGGTTTTCTTTCAAGGTCATAACATCCAAGACTAATTTTGCAAGTGATCTATAAGAAGATAAAACGTGGTTCAGAGTCCCTTCTACCTTATTGAGAATATTGCAGCTGAGCCAGTCTGCCTCCGTATTTAAAATGCCCTTGATGTGGTCGGCTGACATTAGCACATGGAGCTTTGTTTTGACTGTTAGTTCTGATGTAATTGCAGCGTTGTGTGTGATTATTCTTAGTTACATCTTGGAGTTGGGAATAAAGATGCCTGGAGGAAAGTTCTTGAAAGCTGGAGAATACGCTCCACAATTAAGTTACTCAGGCTTCGGAGAAAGTAGATGACCAGTGATGAGAAATTTAGGCCAATCTTTCCTCAATCGGTAGAGGATGACTTCTGGTGTCAAAAGTTGGGTTTGGGCATAGTGGGTCTTTTTTTTTTTTTTTTGAATAGGATTAGGCCAGTGTCACACACAGAAATACATGCAGCCGCACGCTTACGCTCCGGTCCGGGTCCTGGCGACAGTGTCTGGTATTGATGCGAGAGAGTTAAATTGCTTTCTACTAAAATATCTTCTCTTAATCTGAAGGGACCATTTCCTGTGAGTTTGAAAACGACAAAAAGAGAATTGAAATTCCTTTTCCCTCACTCACACAAGATTTAAGAATTTATTCTAATTGGGACCTAAAAAAGAAAGGAAAGTTAGAGAGGGGTAGGTCACAAAAATAAAGAAATTGAATTTAAAAAAATTGTATGGGCTCTTGTATAATTTTCATAACCAGCAGAGAGAAAGCCCATTGCTGGGGCCCAATGTTAATAATCTGGGAAAAGGGAAAATATCCCAAAAGGTTTCAAGGCTAGTAATAACCTTTCCTTTCCTGGTTAATTTATGGGGGACCCCAGAAAAAAGTGATGTAGGGTCTCCCTATAAATTCAAACCAACAAAGGCTAAGCAGCTGTCAGTTGATATCGCCGGCCTTTTCCCAGGCTATTAATATTGGAATCCTTCCCAGGCTACCAACATCAGCCCTCAGCAACCCCAGATATGGGGCATCCTTAAGATGCACCAAATCTGGTGCGTAAGCCTGACTCATCACTTGCCCTGTAGTGGTGGCAAATGGGCTAATAGGGTTGAGGTTTATGTTACCTTTGTATTGTCAGGTGTCATCAAGCCCAGGGGTTAGTAATGGAGAGGCACCTATATGATGTCCCCCCATTACTAACCCCATAGTAAGTATTGAAATAAAGGATTTTGTTGCTGTATGTTTATTTGAAATAAAGCTCAAGGAGAGGCGTGGCTTAGGACTGCAATGGCGTGAGACGTGCAGTCCTGGAGCTCTGAGGTAACATCCTCACAAACTTGCTAATAGCGACAAAAAAACACTTTATTTTCTCTCATTTGCAGTCAAACTATATACACTTTAATTCTAAGATCATTTTGGGACCTAAATTGCCCATTTTTGATATGGTATTGCATGAAAGGCAATTCCTGTCAGACACCTATAATAGGAACTCTTGGACTATTGCCGCAGTGAAAGCCCCACAATAAAATCTTTTTTCTATTTTCCTTCATCCCACAAGAATCACTGGAGTGACTTTGAGATATATTCCTCTCATAAAATCCCTCAGTTCATGTCGGCTTATTTTCTTGAACTGCCGACGTCTGAGGTAATAGAATCTTAAGCGGCTATTTTAGACTGTGTTGCAGCTGGGCACACACAGCAGAGGCAAGAGGCTGCTGTCCCTGAGCGGGTTTGTGCTCGCACTCACCGCATTACAGAGGAGGATTCAAATCTTCGGCGGGAGCGGCTGACGTGAAAATCTCCCTTGTGCTGCTGTGTGGCTCCCTGAGATTTGCCATGCAGCTGGCCAGCATTGCTTTGAGCACGTGCAGCAGCGGTAGAGGCAGCCATACCTGAACGGGTCTGTGCATTGGCGTGCGCTCTCCACATCACTGTATAACAAAGCAATGGAGGGCACCAAACAATACAATATCAAAAAAACAAATGGTCAACCTGGAGTATGTCAAAGATTATGCGAAAAAACCAAGAGAAAAAGAAACATACCACCACCAGGGACCATGAGAATATTTATAATAATATAAATGTTTATTGAACACCTGAAAAAATCACACCAAAGCGATTAAAAAAACAATTAGAAACAGCAGAAAGAGACCCATGATAGGGAAAAGGTCCCCTGAACCCAAATATATAAGTACAATTCACAAACATGTCCTGGCTAAGAAATACATAACCCTCCCTCATAACACAAATATAGTGCAGTGAGGAAAATACATATATCAGATATAAACCAGCGTAGCTGGAGGAAAAATGCATAGACCAGATGAATATCTATAGATCACAGAGTCAGATACCACAAATGACATAAATGGATACAATACCTACACCTGCCTAAACGCTGCCTCACTGCATGAGCTGGAATTAAAGAGGGCAGGGGTGCCGAATAGGAGGCTCATGTGATGAACATGACCAGGTTATCAAGTCTAGAGGGTCAGGATGGACCGTGCCCACATCACAGCGGAGGATTCAAATACTTGGGAGCGGCTGAGGCGAGAGCGTCCTTCCTTGCGCTCCGGTGTGGCCCCTTCTGTATCTCACCCTGACGACAATCAACCTTGTATGGATCTCATCACTTCCTCCTGATGTATTAGACCGAGAAATTCCTGGAGTCTGTGGCGGGTCCAGCGCTGAGAGAAAACCCAGCGGCCGGCTGCTGATAATTCGGTGCAGCAACGGGAGCATCACTGTGTGAGGAGAAAGTTTGTGTACTCTGCAAGTGCTTTTGACTCATTTGATAGCTTCTGAGACTTTAACAATTTGTTCCCTTAGTGCTGGAGTTTATTTTGAAGTGACACATCAACATCTTTATTGTTAAAATACATATGGGTGCCGTGGCTGGTGTTTCCCGGTGTTGCCCTGTGACTCATTAAGAGGCAGGCGACGCTGGCAGGGACTCTTCCACGGTGGCTCTCTGTTAACGATATACGCTCCTAGGATCCTTTTCTCCATATTGCCATTGGAAACTCATGACGACATTGTTACACCATTTAACACCATACGGATTCCTTTTCAACAAAAGTGTAAGACTTTGAACTTGACTTTATTTTGGTTTTCCTGACAGGTGGGATTGCTGGGGCTTGTTGTCCTCCCTGGCCTCCCTTATCCTTTTATGCTTCTCAGAATTCATGGTTGATGTTTGTTAGTTGTTAATCTCACTGCCTGCTGTCTAATCTTTTTTATTACAGCATCTTGAGTTTGTCAGCCACATAGTCAACTTACTATCTTTACTACTGGGTTATTGTAATATTATATTACCTTACCCAAGTTCTCTATAAGTACTCATTGACTAATTACTTATTAATACTGAATCTATTTAGTGATCTCAATACCGATTATCACTACTTAACTAGTTATCTGTTTGCCACTGCCTTAGCCATAACTTTATAATATTTGTGAGGTTTCTCTGCTCCTGCTAATTAAACCTTTGTTCTAGGCTTTTATTACCTATATCACTAAATAGATCATTTGTATTATACCTAATACCTAAAGTAATAGCCATGTCTTCTTCTGGGGTTCAAAAACCCCAAAGAAATAAGGGACTTCACTGTAACCCCTCTAAGACTATAGTTAACACTTTGAGTCCCCAAAGATCTAGATCCCCAATAAAAAATGGGAACAAGCATAAATCTCATAAGCCAAACTCGTTTGGCCAGACAGATGATAGTAAGAAATTAATTGATCCTGCCAAATCCATAAATAATTTTCCCAATCTCGCAGGTGACATGGATCTCTGTCTCTCCCTGAAAAGAAAGGGTCTGAGAAATTTGGGGGAGCATTGCGCTTCTCAAGTTGGTGCCCAAGATGATGACTCTTCAGACTCTTCTCCTGGTTCTGGCTCTGAAAGGGTCCGGTTGGTGCGCTGGGCCCCGCTAATACATTGTACATGAATTGTACATGTCTTCTCTTGTTAATAAAATCAACAATAGCATGCAGCTTAACTTTGACAGGCAGGAAAAAATGCTCAAAGATACGTTTGAGTTATTTAACAAGAAACTTGAAAATCACGAGGAGAGACTGTCAGTTGTAGAGAGGAAAACCGAAAATTCATCTAGAGACTACTATGAACTCAAATCTGAACTAGTCAAACTTGATTAAATTGGCAGATATGGAGGATAGGAGCAGACGAAACAACGTCAAGATCAGAGGTATACCTGAGACTGTTCCTGCTAGCAAACTAAGTGATTTTGTCAGGGGAGTATTCAAATCCATGATCCCGACACTATCTAGCTATGATCTCACCATAGATAGAATCCACCGCCTACCTAAGCCGCCCTCTGTACCAAAAGATCTCCCACGTGACACTATATTACGAATTCACTTTTTTCAGGTCAAAGAGCAGGTTCTAAACTTTGTAAAAGAACATAAAGGCTTTCCTGAGCCATATAAATACTTGAAGATTTTTGCCGATCTTTCCAAGGAAACTCTGGAAGGAGGGAAAATGTTCAAATCCGTTACGACTGTCTTGAGAGATAGGGGAATTAACTACAAATGGGGTTTCCCATTGAAGCTGATAGTTATTTATAAAGGAAAAACCACAATTTTATTTTCCTCAGAGGAAGGTCAAAAATTTCTGTCTTCATTTAAGACCTCATCAAACAGTAATATCTCTAGTTCCTCACCAACAGGAGATCCAACCTGAACTTTCCGCTCTCCGGGCCTAATCCTGGCCCTAATGGTCCTAATGTCTTTATTTAAAACTATTGTTAAAACTACTGTTAATTTTAGATATTTGACTTTTGCTTAAATACTACTTCGCAAGGATGTTCTCTGTGAGCTTTTATCCACAGACTATCCCCGTAGAAGGAGTAGAGTCTACCTGGTTAGACTCTTTCCGGAGGATTTCTCCCTTTTCTCATATATTATTGAGCTTGGTGTTTGTTTGTTTTTTTCGTATTCTGTATTAATAAGCACCTTGTTATACGGTTGTTTTATTTCCTTGTTTTTGTGACAAGTAAATTTTTTCCATCCATATTCCATACTAAATTGGACTAACTTTTTGTTTGTAATGAAGCTAAAGTTGGTTACCTACAATGTTAGAGGACTCAACAGTCCAAGAAAGAGGTTCACTATCAGTTCAGAAATTAACCGGCTACACCCTGATAATGTATGCTTGCAGGAGACCAAATTTAAAGAAAGTAATCATCCCCCTTTTTCTGATAAAAATTATCCAAATATTTTCAAATCCTCTAACCCCAAAAAGAAAGCAGGAGTGGCTACAATGATTCATAGCTCCCTTTCTTTTGAATTGCTAAATGAATATAAGGATGATAGAGGTAATTACCACATCCTGGTATGCAACTTAAATTTTCACACTTATACCATCGTAAATGTCTATGTCCCCAATACAGGGCAAATTAAATTTTTAAACAAATTAAACAAAAAATTACACTCTATCAAGAGAGGCTCTTTGTTGATTCTGGGTGATTTTAATGTGGTCCCGGATGCAACAATGGATTCTTCTGCCGTAAACAGACACAAGTATATTACCCTTAGCAATTGGATATTTAAATCAGAATTCTTTGATGTGTTTCGATGTTTAAACACGACCTCCAGAGAGTGTAGTCACTTTTCCGCTCCCCACCAATCGGCTTCTGGAATAGATCTAATCTTAACAGATGTATTGTCATGTATAGTGTACAGTTCCTATAGCGTCTTGTGCTTGGGTGCGAGGAAAACACATGAGACATAGGTTGATATGAAATGACTTGTATTACTTCATACAAGCATGCAGAAAAGGTCACACAGTTTGCAGGAACAGAGGCAGGAGAACACAGCAGGCCAGAGTAACTTCAAGCTCTACAATAACTCTCCAAGCAGGTTCAGGATCTCTTCTCTGTACCGTAATTCCTCTGCAAACATGGATTCACCAGACAGCAGGTTTCCAAAGTCCAAAAGTGTTCCAAAGTTCCTCAGTAGGAAATAGCTGGAGTCCAAAATCCTAGGTTTCCAGGAGTCAGGTCACAGGCTGACTGAGGCTTGATTCAGGAGCACTGATTGTTCAGCTGAGGCTGATTAAGAAGCAAGAGGGAGAGAATCAGGGCGGGAACATGAAAACTGGAAACTTCATATTAACTGAGGGCAAGAGCTGCAGAAAGACAGAAAGCAAAATGGCCGACGGAAAACTGAGTTTCAAGGAACAAGAGACAAAGAACCTTACATGTATTTTCTTTGCCTAAGTTAGTCTCGGTTGAGATTCTTCCCAAAACTGTTTCTGACCATGCCCCAATTGTGGGGGAAATGTTAGTTGGAGCACCAATTAATACCCAGTCTTTATGGAAATGTAACTCCTCCCTTTTCCAGTATCCTGATATAAAATCAGAAATAATACTGCCCTAGTTAACTATTTCAAAGAAAATGACACACCTCTCCTTAAACCGTTCTCTCTCTGGAATGCTCATAAAGTGGTTCTGAGAGGAGTTCTGACTCATATTTCTTCCAGATTCAAGAAATCCAATAGAAATAAAATTAAATCTCTACAATCTTCCATCAAGGAAAAGAACAGATTCACACCTCCAGGTCCAATCCATGTCCCATAATACAAACTGAACTCTCTAATCTCCGGCAAGAATTGAAATCGACTATTTTTTCATTCTATGATTCAGCCCTGAAATCTAGATTTAAACAATATACCTCACTCAATCGTCCCAGCAGGTATATGACTAATCGTTTAAATAAAATTAGAATCCAATGATATTGCCAACTTATTTGCAGAATACTTCAATAATTTATACAACCTCCAACAAACCCACTGGCTCAACCAACTAAAGCAGATATCGACTCCTTTCTTTCATCAATAGACTTGCCTAAATTAAGTGCTGAGGATCTGAATTTTCTTTCTTTGCCTTTTAATAAAAGCAAAATACTGGAGGTGATTAAATCCTTAAAATCTTTTAAATCCCCAGGGCCTGATGGCTTCTCCAATGACTATTACAAGGCCTTTGGTGATCTTCTAGCCCCTCAATTAGAAAAAGTCCTTAATGTAACTTCTAGGCTTGGTAATTTCCCTGATGAGATGTTGGAAGCCTCCATAATCCTTATAACCAAACCCAATTCTGATCCTCAAAATGTTGCCAGTTATCGTCCAATCTCCCTTATAAACACAGACTGTTATGTTTCGGTAGCTGAGGAGAAAAAGCAAAAACGGCAATACACCAGAGAGGCTGGAACCTATTGGATTGCAGTAACCTGAACTAACCACACAACTAGAGGTAGCCGTGGAGCGTTCCTACGTTGATCCTAGACGCCTCGTCACAGCCTGAGAGATAACTACACCTAAAGGCAGAAAGATGAAAGCTATCTGCCCCGGAGCAGATCCCCAAAGAAAATAGGAAGCCCCCAAACATGTAATGGCTGTTAGACAAGAAGAAGCACGGACACAGACAGAAAATAGAATGAGCAAACGCTGGGGCCCAATCTGTCTAGACAGAAAAGTACAGGAAAGAATTCTGACTGCAATCCAACAAAAAACCCTAAAAAATACCAACTCTTCTGATTGCAAAAACACCTGAGATCCCACGATCACCACCTAAATCAGATCTCTGGTGTAACAAAACTAAGCCGCAGCCACTGAAAAAACAGGAAAAAGCAAATGAACAAATAACAGTGGCTACAGATAAACTGAGAGGAGCACAGGCCCCAGGAGGGGACCCGGCTGACCTTCACAAAAGTGCAGAAAACAATGCAAAAAGCAAGCACAAAAAGAAAAGCAGAAAATATCTTATCTGAAAGCAGCAGATGCATGCAAGACTCCAGCAGGCTTCCAAATGAACCAGGAACCACAATTGAGACAAGAACAATTGATCACTGGCGACCATCATGGGAGGGAACCTCCCTTATATCAGTCCAGTCCGTGATCCCAGATTGCCATTCCTCGCTGTAAGGTTCAGTACTGTCTGCAACCACCAGAGGGAGTCTCTGCTCAGAAACCATCTCCAGCACATTCATAACAACAGACGTAAAGATCTACGCAAAAATACTGGATAATCGGCTGAGTCAGTTCCTTCCTAAATTGATTTCTAACGATCAGCTTGGATTTCTTAAAAACAGGCAGTCAACAGATGGGACGAAGAAGGCTCATTAATTTGATGAAAATAATTTCTTCCCAAAAACTCAGTGCCACAGTCATATCTCTTGATGCCGAAAAGGCGTTTGATCGTCTTAACTGGACGTATCTACGTGCCGTTCTCCAGAAGTTTGGGAAACATTCTCATTTTCTTTCTAACATCTTAACCCTATACGCCAAACCCACAGCAAAAATTACTTAAATAACTGCCTTTCATCTCCTTTTACATTACGAACGGCACTAGGCAAGGCTGCCCTGTTATGAATGTGCTAGATGGTTTCTGAGCAGAGGCTCCCTCTGGTGGTAACAGACAGTACTGAACCTTTCAGTGAGGAGTGGCAATCTGGAATCACGGACTGGTCTGATATAAGGGAGGTTCCCTCCCATGATGGTTGCCGGTGATCAATTGTTCTTGTCTCAATTGTGGTTCCTGGTTCATTTGGAAGTTTGCTGGAGTCCTGTCTGCATCTCCTGCTTTTAGATATTTTTTGCTTTTCTTTTTGTGCTTGCTTTTTGCATTGTTTTCTGCACTTTTGTGGAGGTCAGCCAGGTCCCCTCCTGGGGCCTGAGCTCCTCACAGTTTTTCTGCAGCCACTGTTATTTGCTCATTTGCTTTTTCCTGTTTTTTCAGCGGCTGCTGCTTGTTTTTTGTTCACACTGAGATCTGATTTAGTGGGAGGCGAGATCGTGTGAGCTCAGTATTTTTGAAATCAGAATTGTTGGATTTTTGTAGGGTTTTCTGGGTTGCAGAAAGTAATCTCTCCTGTCCAATCCTATTTAGTCAGCTTGTGGCCCCAGCGTTTGCTCAGTCTATTTTCTGCCTATGTTTGTATTTTCATCTTGTCTAACCACCATTTTATGTTTGGGGGCTTCCTATTTTCTTTGGGGATCTGCTCCGGGGCAGATAGCTTTCATCTTTCTGCCTTTAGGTGTAGTTATCTCTCAGGCTGTGACGAGGAGCCTAGGATCAATGTAGGAACGCTACACGGCTACCTCTAGTTGTATCGTTAGTTTAGGAATCTGCAACCCATCAGTTACCAACATCTCAGGTGTTCTGCTGCCCTGCTGTTGTTCCTGTTCTCCTCAGCTCCCGAAACATAACAGTATCACCGGCCCTAACTGAAAATTATATGGTACTCACAGAAGGGAAAAAAAGTGTGAAAAGAAAAACAAGTTGTCAGAGATTTTTTTTTTTTTCCTGTCTGTTGCATTTTTTCCCTCTTTTTCTCTGTGTGCTGAGGAGGATTTTTTTTCTCTCAATGGAGTTTGCACAGTTGTCTGGCCGTGTGGATCAGCTTGCCACTGAGGTTCGGAGTATTGCTACCTATCTTGCTGGGTTGCCGGTTGTGGAACCTAGGATTCCCATGCCAGATTTGTTTTTGGGGGATCGGGCTAAATTTCTGAATTTCAAAAATAACTGTAAGTTGTTTTTTGCCTTAAAGCCTAAGTCTTCAGGTAACGCAGCACAGCAGGTTCAAATTGTCATCTCTCTCCTGCGCGGCGATCCTCAGGACTGGGCTTTTTCCCTGACACCTGGGGATCCTGTTTTGAATGATATTGATGCATTTTTTCTAGCTCTGGGTATCACGGGGAGGATTGCAAGAGAACTCACCAGTGCAATCTCCCGGAAGACGAGTGCAGAAGAAAGCTTCAGGCTCCTAGGAAGGAAGGGTGAGCAAGGCAGGAGAGAGATGGTTTCAGGGCCTGAATCACCTGACAGTTGAGGGGCGTGGCTTCAGCTCCAGGGAGCTAGAAGCTGAGGGAAAACTCCTAGAAAGGTAACTACGGGACAAAGTTACCCAGGGGCACAGACAGAGACGTAAATCTGAACAAGCCAAGGTCAAAGCACGAGAAGACAGTATAGTACCAAGGATGAGACAGAACGGATAGTCGGGGACAGGCAGAGGTCAAAACCAAACAGACAGCGAAGGTACAGAAACAGAATCCAACAAGCAGTATCCAGAGATCAGACCGAGTCAAAACCAAAGTATCAGGCAAACCAGAACACAGCACAAACACACTCAGGGGTCAACACACTCTGCCAAGGGCAAAAGTATAACTGACAGGGATTGGAGCTTCCTAGGGCTATAAGAAGCTCTCCCCGAACCAAGGAGAGGCCACAATAATAAGCCCCAGGTGTGCAGGTAAGAGCTTGCACTGGGATCAAAACCTTAACCCCTAGCGTGCAGGTCAACCCTGAACTGGGATCATGACAGTACCCCCCTCTCAACAGGGGGCCTCTGGACCCCCAGGCTTGCCCGGGAACCTGGCATGGAAAGCCCGAACCAGGCGATCCGCATGCATCAAACGGGTCGGCACCCAGGATCTGTCCTCCGGTCCATACCCCTTCCAATGAACCAGGTACTGTACCGACCGCTGCACCAACCTAGAGTCAACGATATGCTCAATCTCATTCCATGTGTCCCTCAACCAAAACAGGAGGAGCAGCGGACTCAGACTCCCCCGGACTGCCTCAAACGGTTTCAGTAGGGATTTATGGAAGACGTTAGGGATCTTGAATGAGACTGGAAGACACAACCTGTAAGCCACTGGATTGATCTTTTCCACAATCTTGTATGGGCCAATGAACTTGGGGCCCAACTTGGCTGATGGAACCTTCAACTTAATGTTTCGCGTGGAGAGCCAAACTTTCTCTCCAACTCGAAACATAGGACCTGATGTTCTTTTCCTGTCAGCGAAAAACTTGTACCTGCCTTGAGACCTGGATATATTCCGCTGGACCTCCGCCCATGTATTCTTTAATCGCTGAACAGACCCCTCTGCCCCTGGACACCCAGAATCCAAACGAGAAAACTCACTAAAATGAGGACTAAAACCATAATTGATCAGGAAAGGAGACATACCAGTAGATTGGCTCACCCGACTATTGAAGGCGAATTCCGCCAACGGCAGTACAGCACACCAGTCATTCTGGCTTGCAGAAGTCAGACATCTGAGGATCTGTTCCAGAGACTGATTAGTGTGTTCCGTCTAACCATTGCTCTCAGGATGGTATGCAGACGAAAAAGACAGAGACATCCCCAATTTCTTGCAAAAAGCACGCCAAAACTTTGCCACAAACTGCACTCCACGATCAGACACCACATTCAGGGGTACCCCATGCAACCGGATAACATGCTGTACAAACAATCTGGACAAAGTCTCAGCTGAGGGTAGTGCGGATAAGGGTACAAAATGAGCCTGCTTCGAAAACCTGTCCACCACTACCCATACCACCATATTGCCCTTGGATGGAGGAAGATTAGTAATAAAATCCATGGACAAGTGAGTCCATGGCCTTTCAGGAACTGCCAAGGGCATCAGTTCCCCAGCCGGCCGGCTATGTGAGTTTTTAGAACGAGCGCAGACCCCACAACCAGAAACAAATTTTTTTATGTCAGAACTAAGAGTAGGCCACCAAAAGATCCTAGCCACCGCCCGACGTGTGGCAGAGATACCAGGGTGAGCACTGAGCTTGGATTCATGGAACTCCTGGAGGAGTTTAAGCCGAAGCTGCTCTGGGACAAACAACTTACCTCCTGGCTTGGCAGCAGGGGCCAGAGACTGGGCCCCCTCAATCTACTGTTCCAACTCAGACGAGACCCCTGCCAACACAACCCCAGGGTGAAGAATGGAGGAAGGTGGCTCAGGGGGAGACACCGGATGAAAACTGCGAGATAAGTAGAGTTGAGCGATACTTCCCGATATCAAGAAGTATCGGATCGGAATGGGTATCGCCGATACTCAAAAAGTGTCTGCGATACCCGATTCCGATACCGGAAATCCAATGCAAGTCTATGGGACAGAAATATCGGAACTAAAAAAAACCATTTCTTTCCTTGTAAACACTAAATATGCACACAACAGAATACAATATATATATATATATACATGTAATTGTGACATATATATATATATATATATATATACATATATTTATAGTTCATATACTTCTACATAGCAAAATAGCCTCTGATTCAATTGCCGGGTAATGCCGGCCGATACCCGATATACCCGATAGTATCGGAATGCTCAACACTAGTAGGACTTGATATTCTTTGACCCCGGACGAAACGTAATAGTAAACTGAAAACGGGAAAAAAAAGTGACCAACGGGCCTGTCTGGGTGTTAGTCTCTTAGCAGACTCAATATATGATAAATTTTTGTGGTCGGTAATCACAGTAACCGAGTGACTGGCCCCCTCCAAAAAGTGCCTCCATTCTTCAAACGCTAACTTGACCGCAAGAAGCTCTCTATTGCCAACATCGTAATTCCTCTCAGCAGCAGAGAATTTCGGGAAAAAAAAGCACATGGCCTGAGGTTGGTCAGAGTGGCAGGACCTTGGGACAACACAGCACCCACCCCCACCTCAGAGGCGTCCAATATCACGGGGAGGATTGCAAGAGAACTCACCAGTGCAATCTCCCAGAAGACGAGTGCAGAAGAAAGCTTCAGGCTCCTAGGAAGGAAGGGTGAGCAAGGCAGGAGAGAGATGGTTTCAGGGCCTGAATCACCTGACAGTTGAGGGGCGTGGCTTCAGCTCCAGGGAGCTAGAAGCTGAGGGCAAACTCCTAGAAAGGTAACTACGGGACAAAGTTACCCAGGGGCACAGACAGAGACGTACCGTATTTTTCGGGCTATAAGACACACTTTTTCCCCAAAAAAATTGTGAGGAAAATGGGGGGTGCGTATTATAGCCCGACCGCAGCTTACCGGGGGGTTGCGGCAGCGGTGTGGCGGTGGCAGAGATGCGGCGTTGCAGAGGCGCGGTGGGCAGCGTGCACCTGAGCAGGGTCCCTTCCTCAGGTAGTGAGGTGACACCTCGGCACCGAGAGCAGACAGGACAGCAGAGCCGGGATTGCCGGTGGTGGCGGCCATCTTCCTGAGGCGGCACGTGCGCAGATACAGTACTCTGCTTCCTGTGGCTTCAGGAAAATGGCCGCGGTAGGCCGCGCATGCGCAGATAGAGATCGCGGCGGCCATATTTCTGAAGCCCCAGGAAGCAGAGTACTCTGCGCACGCGCCGCCTCAGGAAGATGGCCACCACCACCGACAAACCCGGCTCTGCTGTCCTGTCTGCTCTCCGTGCCGCGGCGTCACCTCACCACCTGAGGAAGGGACCCTGCTCAGGTGCACGCCGCCCATCGCGCCTCTGCCACCGCCACATTTGCCACAAACCCAGCTCTGCTCTCCGTGCTGCGGCGTCACCACACCTGAGGAAGGGACCCTGCTCAGGTGCACGCCGCCCACCGCGCCTCTGCCACTGCCGCATCTCTGCCACCACCACACGACAGCCACAAAACCGGCTCTGCTCTCCGTGCCGCAGCGTCACCTCACCTGAGGAAGGTGAGTACAGTATCAGCATCACCGCACCTCTGCCACACCACTGCCGCAACCCCTGCTGTACCACCGCGGCCCACAGGTACCTTAAAATTCGGACAACAAGACAGACCCACATATTGTAAAAATCTTTTTTTCTGCTATTTTCACCCCAAAATTTGGGGTGCGTCTTATGGTCCGGTGCGTCTTATAGTCCGAAAAATACGTAAATCTGAACAAGCCAAGGTCAAAGCATGAGAAGACAGTATAGTACCAAGGATGAGACAGAACAGATAGTCGGGGACAGGCAGAGGTCAAAACCAAACAGACAGCGAAGGTACAGAAACAGAATCCAACAAGCAGTATCCAAAGATCAGACCGAGTCAAAACCAAAGTATCAGGCAAACCAGAACACAGCACAAACACACTCAGGGGTCAACACACTCTGCCAAGAGCGAAAGTATAACTGACAGGGATTGGAGCTTCCTAGGGCTATAAGAAGCTCTCCCCGAACCAAGGAGAGGCCACAATAATAAGCCCCAGGTGTGCAAGTAAGAGCTTGCACTGGGATCAAAACCTTAACCCCTAGCGTGCAGGTCAACCCTGCACTGGGATCATGACAGTGGGGTTATTGTACGATGAATCTAATGTCACTGATCAAGCTGAAAAAACCTTGTTGGCATTAAATCAGGGTCTTGAAGACGCTGAGTTGTACTGTCAGAAATTCCGAAAGTGGGCAGTCCTGACCAAATGGAATGATGATGCTTTGGCAGCCCTTTTTCGGAAGGGGCTGTCAGAGAATGTAAAGGATTGTAAGGTTCTATGTATATATTCCTGAAACTCAGTTTGTTCGTCAGCCATTTTACTTTCTGTCTTGCTGCAGCTATCTTGCCCTCAGTCAAAATGGAGTTTCCAGCTTGCATGTTCCCGCCCTGATTCTCTCCTTTGCTTCTTAAGCAGCCACAGCTGAGCAATCAGTGCTTCAGAATCTAGCCTGCAGTGAACCTGTGACTTGACTCCTGTAAGCCTTGGACCTTGTACTCCAGCTATTCCTACTGAGGAACTCTGAAGCACTTGTGGACTCTGAACCCTGCTCTTTGAAAGACCCACGTTTGCATGGACTTACGGTAACAGAGAAGAAAGATCCTGAATCTGTATTGGAGAGTGATTGCTGAGCTTGGATTACTCTGGCCTGCTGTGTCTCCTGTTTCTGTGTCTGCAAACTGTGTGACTATTTCTGCCAACTTGTATGAAGTAATACAGGACTTTTCTATATCAAACCTGTGACTCCTGTGTGTTCATCGCACCCAAGCACAAGACGCTATATGAACTGTACTACATACATTACAAGATTCTGAAGCCAAAACGTTAGTGTCTGCTGGGTCTGGAAGGCTGTGTCTGCTGTACTGTGGATATCAGACGTCCGGTTGTACTTTCTGTGATGACAGTGGTTGTGACTTCTCACAACCATTCCAGGTGAGCAATTCCCTTAAGTTTTTTCTTTTTGCAGTGTTACCACAGGTAAACACTATTGTTTTTTTTTTTCCTTTCTTTTCTCTTTTTTGTCTGCTGTAACTCTGGATATCAGATGTCTGGTTGAAACTTTCTGTGATGATAGTGGTTGTGACTTCTCAAACCATTCCAGGTGAGCAGTTCCCTTAATTTTTTTTCTCTCTGCAGTGTTGCCACAGGTGAACACTATTGTTTTTTTTCTCTCCTCTTCTTCCAGTAATCCTGTCTTAAAAGATCTGGAAAATGGAGGCCCGCATAAAGGAACTTTGCGGAGTGACTGATAATATCCTTGCAGATTTGCAGAATATAAAGACCCGTTTTACAAATCTACAGGACCTCAATAATCACAATTTGCAAGTGGTTGGACAGACTACCCAGGATTTGCGAGCCAGGATTGAGGTTCTAGAGGGGCGAGTCCAGGCTCCTGCCGTAGCCCCGAGTGCTGGGATTCCCAAGTTGCCCCCTTTTCGTTTTGGCGGTGAACGTGAGAAATTCAGGGGATTTATTAATCAATGCAATCTTTTTTTTTCTGCACATGCTTCACAATTTCCCACTGAACGATCTAAGGTGCTTACTATAATTATGTTGCTTACCAACAAGGCTTTAATGTGGGCAAACCCTCTGATTGAGACTGAGGATGATTGTTTGAATCACCTTGATGATTTTATTTCAGCCATGGGGCAGGTGTTTGATGACCCCAATCGAGGTGCAACAGCTGAAGCAGCCATGTTAGCTTTGCGCCAAGGTAAGCACTCGGTAGCTGAATATGCCTTGGATTTCAGGAGATGGGCCCTTGATACCACCTGGGACAGTTCCGCCAAAAAATCTATTTTTCGAAAGGGGTTATCTCCACTGATTAAGGATGAACTTGCTCGTGCCGACCCTCCCACTGCGTTAGGTGACTTTATTAACTACTGCATCCGTATTGATACTCGTCTGACTGAACGCAGGCAAGAGAGATGGTTCGAAAGCAATCGTACTAACCTTTTCCTACCTTCCTCTCCAGCTAAGGAACCTTTGAGTAGGATTACACGGGAACCTGAACCTGAACCCATGCAGGTAGACTCTTTACAACGATGGGTTAGTGATGCACGCAAGGAACATCGTTTTAAGGAGAATCTATGTTTCTATTGTGGTAAGTCAGGGCACTTCATTATAAACTGCCCCAGCCGTTCTCGTAAGACTACTGCAGCACTCATTCATTGTGAGTGTTGCGAGAGGGGATCTGTCAGGTCCGAGCCTCAGGCTCCAGAGAGATCTGCAGCAACAGATCTTGATTTCTCGGACTTAAACTCCGTTACCTCTGAGGACGTTGACTGTGTAAACGCTGCCATTTTTCAAGTTTCCTCAGCGGTGTCCCAGCTGAGTTGTAAGAAAAACAATTCTCATTGCTTTCTTTCCATCAAACTCTGGGTTGACTCAGCTTGGGTGTCTAGCTCTGCTATGATCGACTCAGGGGCAAGTGGAAATTTTATGGATGTCTCCTTTGCTCTGAAACAGGGAATACGTTCAGTGAAGAAGGCTACTCCAGTACAGATGGAAACTGTGGATGGCTCCCTGCTGACCTCTGGACCAGTGGATCAGGAAACAGAGCCTTTGAGGGTTCTTATGGGTAAAGATCATCAAGAGAAACTGTCCTTTATGCTTATCTCTTCTCCCCACTTTCCCATTATTCTAGGGCTACCATGGCTGCAGGCTCAGAATCCTACCATTAACTGGGAGACCAAGGAATTACACTTTCCAGAGAAACAGATGAGTCCAAAAGTTTCAGCTTGCTCTGTTCCTAAAGGAATCATGTCAGTCCCTGAACTACCAGCTGTATACCAGGACTATGTGGATTTATGTGACAAGAAGAACGCTGACCAGCTTCCTCCTCACCGTCCATATGATTGTCCAATTGAATTATTGCCTGGAGCAGAGATACCTTTTGGTAAGATCTACCCCCTGGCGGGGCCCGAGCTAAAGGCTTTAAAGGATTACATAGATGAAAATTTAGCCAAGGGCTTCATACGCCCCTCTTCATCTCCTGCAGGTGCACCCATCTTCTTTGTAAAGAAGAAAGATGGATCTCTGAGACCATGCGTAGACTATAGGGAACTCAATAAGGTTACTATTAGAAACCGTTATCCATTGCCTTTAATCCCTGAGTTATTGGAGAGAGTGCGACATGCCAAAATTTTTTCTAAACTAGATCTTCGTGGGGCCTATAACTTAGTCCGTATTAGACCTGGGGATGAATGGAAGACTGCATTCAGGTCACGCTATGGACACTTTGAATATCTAGTTATGCCTTTTGGTCTGAGTACCGCCCCAGCCACTTTCCAACACTTGGTGAATGACATCTTCAGGGATCTAGATACATTCGTGGTAATTTATTTGGATGATATTCTAATTTTTTCTAACTCCACAGAGGAACATCATGGACATGTGAGAATGGTCTTGGAACGTCTAAGACAAAATCATCTTTACATCAAACTTGAAAAGTGTGAATTCCATAGGACCGAAATTCAATTTCTGGGGTATGTACTGTCTACACAAGGAATTAGTATGGATGGAAGCAAAACCCAAGCCATCAAGGATTGGCCAAGTCCTAGAAATGTGAAGGAGGTACAGCGCTTCATCGGGTTTGCCAACTTCTATAGACGTTTCATTAGAAATTTCTCTGAGGTAGTGTCACCTATCACTCAACTTACCCGGAAAGAGTCTAGGTTTTCCTGGACTCCCCAAGCCCAGGAAGCATTTTCCCATAAATTTACCACTGCACCTATCCTAGTACATCCCAACCCCGAGCTTGCCTTCACAATAGAGGTGGATGCTTCAGACTGTGCCGTTGGAGCTATACTCTCTCAGAGAACAGGTGAGAAGAATGTCTTGCATCCCTGTGCCTTCTTTTCCCAGCAGTTGTCTTCGGCTGAGAGGAATTACGATGTGGGCAATAGAGAGTTGTTGGCCATTATTGCCGCCTTCAAAGAATGGAGACACCTTCTTCAGGGAGCTGCACAGCAAATAGTCGTCCTGACAGACCATCGTAACCTTGAGTTTATCAGGTCGGCTAAGTGCCTGACTCCTCGCCAGGCTCGCTGGAATCTTTTCTTAAACCAATTTAATTTTATCATCTCTTATAGACCAGGATCGCGCAATGGAAAGGCTGATGCACTCTCTAGGATTTACTCAGCAGAGACACGTCCAATTACTCCTCCTAAGACTATTCTTCCTGACTCTAGATTCCTAGGAGTAATTCATAATCAAGACCTACTTAAGGACATCAAGGAAGCATACCATGCGGATTCCTTTTTGGCACAACCCCCAAGGGACGTAAGTCTTGTCTTTAAGAATGGTGTGTGGATTCAGGGACAACGTCTGTATATTCCTGAAACAGTCAGATTAAGAGTATTGCAACTCATTCACGATTCCAAGATAGCTGGGCATAGAGGAATTCTAAAGACACAGGAATTTCTCTCTCGTTTCTTTTGGTGGCCCACTTGCAGGAAGGATGTTTTGAATTATGTCACTTCATGTGAGGTCTGTGCAAGATGCAAAACACCTCGCTCCTCACCAACTGGTCTGTTACAGCCTCTTCCCACCCCGTCCCGCCCGTGGGGATCCATTTCTATGGACTTCATTGTGGAGTTACCAACCTCTCAGGGGAAGAACACCATTCTAGTGGTGGTTGACCGTCTAACAAAGGCAGCTCATTTTATCCCTTGTGTCGGCTTACCCACTGCAAAACAGACATCAATTTGATGATTAAAGATGTGTTTCGCTTACATGGAGTACCGGATGAGGTTATTTCGGATCGAGGGG
>JARQOD010000001.1:786690760-786825504 GCA_033576555.1 Oophaga sylvatica | reverse complement strand
AAACTGAAGGGAGGCGACACAGATTGATATTAAAAAAACTTTTGACGTTAGGGGATCAAGGAGTGGAACAGGCTGCCACGAAGGTGGTGAGTTCTCCTTCAATGGAATCCAAACAGAGGCTGGACAGCATCTGCTGGGATGATTTAGAATCCTGCTTTAGCGGGGGTTGGACCAGAGGCCCAGGAGGTCCCTTCCAACTTACCATTCTTAATTTTGGGAAAGGGGAAATTTGAAATTAAAGGGATTTTAAAAGGGAGGCTATCACTCCATTTTGCAACCCCTTTTTGCCTACCTGTGGACAGGCTGTTGAGCCAATTTCACCTAAAACAAAACAAGCCCAATGCACCCTCCAATTTATCAAGAACTTTGTCAATGCAACAGATTAGGATTCTATATTATAATAAAAGGAGGACTTTATGCTGACTGACAGTAGTGGCGATGTTGTGTAATGTTTCCTTTTGTTTAAGATAGTAAAGAATTATCTCTTCTGTGTTTGTTTAAACTTTCATTTTTTCCTGTTTGCTGATGCAATGCGTAAGACTGTTATTATTCTTTTACCTCACGTTCAGAGAAGTAAACGCTGTTATCCCAGCAAACTTCTCTTGAAATTTCCCCCTGCAAAGGTGTGGATTCAGAAGCTGTGCAACAGGTTATGCGCCCAGCACCAACCCAGGCACCCAATACCGTACCCAGATACAGAGAACCAGACACCCAATCCCAGGACACCCAAGAATACCAATACCCAGGACATTGGAATTCCAGCAAGACCCTGGTGAATGCAGAAGAATTCTTCAGTGCAAGTCTCTCCAAAAAAAGTAAAATAAGTTAAAAATGATGAATAGCACAGAGCTAAAATCACAGTAGCTAAACGGAAATGATGAGAACTATCAGCTATGGAATTCAAAGTAGAGATGTTATTGTTAAGATGATTTATGGGAAGTAATCACTACAGATAGACTGATGAAGATAATCAGTCATGGGATAAGAAAAATAGACAAGCGAGAGCTACTATCAGCTTATTAGTGGATGATGCTCAATTAATACATATAAGAAATGAAGAAACAGCGAAAGGAATGTGGGAACAATTAAGAAAGCTATATGAGAGACCCAGCTTAAATCACTAGTTATTTCTACTAAGAAAGCTGTACAATATGAGACTAAATGCAGACAGTGACATGCAGAAGCATATATTCTCTATTATGGAAATGATATCACAGCTAAGATCTATTGGTGAAGATATTAAAGAAAGCCATATAGCAGCAATTTTATTGTCCAGTTTACCAGATTCATATACAGCTTTAATAAATGCACTAGAGACAAGACCAGAAACTGACATTACATTAAAGTTTGTGAAAACAAGACTCATAGATGAATATCAGAGAAGGAAAGAGCAAAGCAATGATTCTTCTACTGAAAAAGATAATGGAAATGCTCTTAAAGCTACAGAACTTAAAAAACCCTATAATAAAGAGACAAGGAATGCTTCAGATGTAAGAAAAAAGGTCATTTAAAGAAAGACTGTACTATATGGAAAGCAGAACAAAAGAAATTACACCATAAAGATAATATACAGAAGGTGAAAAACACAATTTCTGATCATGTGAAAATAATTGGAATGGCACATTTAAAGTAACTAATAAGAAATCATCACTTGGTTGGTTTATTGATTCAGGAGCAACGAGTCATATGACAAGTGACAAGAATTTCTTTACTGATCTTGATTTAAATAAGAAAGTAGCCATTTATCTGCAGATGTAAGCAAATAACCGCAGAAGGTATCGGACAAGGTATGCTAAATTGTTCAAACAAGTTCGGACAAGATTCAAAGATACTTGTACAGGATGTGTTGTATGTTCCAGAATTGGAAGGCGGATTATTATCTGTGAAACGTTTTAACAGCAAAAGGACTTACGTAAAATTCAAAGATAATGAAGTGTGGCAATTATTGCAGGAAACAAGTTGATAACCAAAGTCAAGGCAGATGAACAATTATATCATTTTGACAAACCAAAGGAACAGATGAAGGTATGTACACATGATCACAAAAACTGTATTCACATGTGGCATAGACATCCAGGACATAGACACCCACACAGTATAAGGGAACTACAGAAAAAAGAATTGACAAAAGATTTAAAGATATCAGATTGCTCAACTACCATAAGATGTGAATGTTGTATAAAATCCAAAGCCACAAGGATATCTATTCCAAAGGAAAGTGAGATGAAAAGCGAAAGACCACTTGATTTGGTGCATACTGACGTATGTGGACCCAATGAAAGTGGCTAATCAGGAGGCAATAGATACATGTTGACTTTTATAGACGACTACTCAAGATACACCGTCACATACTTAATTAAAAACAAAAGTGAAGTTTTTGATAAACTTGTAGACTATGTAACAAGATCAAGTAGCAAATTTCAAAGAAGCCATTGTCATCAGAAGTGATAATGGAGGTGAATTTACAGGTCACAGAATAGAAGACTACTTAAGAAAAATAGAATAGAACATCAGAAAACTGTTCCATACACACCTGAACAAAAATGGAGTAGCAGAAAGGAAAAACAGAACTCTAACAGAAATGATGAGATGTATGCTGACATATTCTAAACTGCCAGAGAAATATTGGGGTGAGGCAGCAATGACAGCTACATATCTACAGAACCGACTTTTTTCCAGAAAACTGAAGAAAACTCCATAGGAACTGTGGCAAGGTATGAAACCAAGTGTCAATCATTTAAAAGTTTTTGGATGTAAAGTTTTTATATTCATTCCAACAGAAAAACGTTCCAAATTTCAAAACAGATCCATGAAAGGATATTCGTTGGATATAGTGAAAATTGCAAAGGATATCGAATCCTAAGATCCCAAAACAGACAGAGTTACAGTGAGTAACAGTGTGACATTCATTGAAGATTTAAATGAAGACATTATGATTTCAGTTGAAACAAAAAATGAGAAAAACAGTAGTGACATAACTGAAGAAATATCTGATGAGAAAGAAGTAGAAATTAATGATGAACAAAATACTGAAAGTGAAGAATCACAACTACAAACAGACACAGAACCAAGACGTTCAATAAGAAGAACAAAGGAAAACCACCAAAAAGTCTCTCATACAAGACAAGTGTAAGAAAAATCTATGAACCTACCTCTTGGGAAGACATATCTAACTTCCTGAAGAAGAAGCTAATAAATGGATAGAAGCAACAGAAACAGAAATTAAAATCCATGCATGATTCAAATACATGGACACTAACAGATTTGCCAGAAGGAAGAAAAGCCATAGGATGTAAAAAGGATTTTTAAAAGTAAAATACCAAACAGATGCCACACCTGAAAGATATAGAGCAAGACTCGTAGCTAAAGGGTATTCTCAAAAATATGGAGAAGATATGATGAAACTTTTGCTCCAGTTGTCAAACACACTACAATAAGAACTTTACTTACAGTTGCAGCAGTGGAACAGATGGAACTAAGGCCTCTTTCACACTTTCAGTCGTGCAACGTCAGTCACTGTCCGACATCGTGGCGGATTGACGGATCCGCCAAAAATAGAGAAAAACTGAGTCAACGGATCCGCTATTTTGACGGATCCGTTAACGTTTCCGTCAAAATAGCGGATCCGTTGACTCAGTTTCATCCGTTTTTCCATCCGCTTTTTGGCGGATCCGTTATTCAGAAGGGGAGTACTCCATCATGATTGGCTAAAAATAAATAATATGTACTGTGATTGGCTACTGTTACTAGTTGAAACGTATAAATAGGGTGTATTTACACCAGATTATTTGAAAGGGTTTTGAGCTAGTGGCAGTGATGAGATGGAGATTATTTTTGAGAATATGGAGAAGATTTGCGAGGATTTTAGAGTGGAGGGCAATCGTTTGGCAAGGATTGTTCAGAAGAAAGGAGGAAGCCAGACGTCGGATACTGTGTCGTCGGCAGAGACGGATGTGGATCCATCCCATAAATGCCAGGCGGATGACCCGTGGGGTGTATTCCACCTTGTATATGGAGTTGAGGATGAACCCCAGCAAATTTTTTAATTATGTGCGAATGCATGCGGAAAATTTCGAGCTTTTGGTTGCACGAATTGAAGGAAGAATTCGGAGACAGGACACTGCACTTCGGTTTGCAATATCTCCAGCAGAGCGGCTGATGGTCACAATCCGGTAAGTTATTTTTTTAAAAAAAAATCCTTTACAATGTTTTTTTTTTTTTATTTTTTAGGGATTTTTTTTTTTGTTTGTTTTTTTGGTTTAATTTATTTATTTAATTTATTTCTTCTCCTTTTTGCAGATTTCTGGCTACAGGGAATCATTTACATCTCTGCACTTTCAGTACCGTCTGGGATTTCTACTATCTCCGGTTTTGTTAAAGAAACTTGTCAGGCGCTGTGGGATTGTTTGTGCAATGAATTCCTCCCTGAGCAACACAGCAGAGATGGATAGAATTGCAGACCAGTTCATGGATATATGCCAGTTTTCCCAACTGTATTGGTGCCGTGGATGGCAAACTATCCGGATTGTAAAACCCACTGGATCTGGATCTCTTTTTTTTAACTACAAAAAGTATTTTCAATGTACTTATGGGCATTGCGGACGCCAGATGCAAGTTTATTGCTGTTGACATTGGTGCATATGGGCGTTCAAATGATTCGCAAGTATTTAAAAATTCTCCTATGGGACGTCGCCTATATGGGGATACCTTCCAGTTTCCGCCTCCAAGACCACTCCCTGGAACCTGTGGCCCTGCATTGCCCTTTGTTTGTGTGGAGATGAGGCTTTTTCAGCTTTCAACACATTTATTAAAACCTTATGGCAGCCATGGATTGAACCAAAGAAAAAAAATATTTAATTACAGATTAACAAGGGCTAGACGAGTTGTTGAATGCGCTTTTGGGATCTTAACCGCCAAATGGAGGGTGCTGCTGACTGCTATAAAATTACAAAGCGAGACTGTGGGACCATGTTGTGAAGGCATGTGTCATCCTGCACAATTTTGTTATCTCAAAAGAACATGTAACATGGATGAAGATTTGCCTGGGACCACATTGCAGGACTACACGAACATTAGTTTCCGTAGTTCAGATCTGTGGCCAAAATGCGTGAGAAGTTTGCGGACTATTTTATGTCTCCTGATGGAAGGGTGGACTGGCAGGATGACATGGTGTAATATTTTTTCGGTATACTCTGCATTGCTTTACTTACTGAATTAGGTATTGTATGTTTTTACCACTTTTTGTGATGTGTGTTTATCTGTACCCTAATGTTGATTGTGTTATAACCTTTCATGTTGAAAACAGTTATTAAAAAAGACAAGACATGTTTTGCAACAAAATAAATTTTTTTTTCAAAAAAAATGTGTTTTATTTTCACAAACATTTTCAAAAGAATTGGTCAAAAAACTTATATACAGAAATTTACAGAAATATATACATATATTTACAGCACTCTCTACAATATATACATACACAACACTCTATACATACACAACACTCTATACAATATATACATACACAACCTATATACAATATATACATACACAACACTATATACAATATATACATACACAAACACTATATCAATATATACATACACAACACTCTATACAATATATACATACACAACACTCTATACATACACAACACTCTATACAATATATACATAACAACACTCTATACATACACAACACTATATACAATATATACATACACAACACTCTATACATACACAACACTATATACAATATATACATACACAACACTATACAATATATACATACCAAACACTCTATACATACACAACACTCTATACAATATATACATACACAACACTATATACAATATATACATACACAACACTCTATACAATATATACATACACAACACTCTATACATACACAACACTCTATACAATATATACATACACAACACTATATACAATATATACATACACAACACTATACAATATATACATACACAACACTATATACAATATATTACATACACAACACTCTACAATATATACATTCACAGCACTATAATACATTCACAGCACTATAGCAGCACTATAGACATATTTACAAAGAGGTATACTGTTGGGTGGAGATACTAGCGGAGGGGCTGACAGGATGGACCACGTCGATAGTGGGGGATGGATTAGCAGGTTGGATAGGATCAGAATGGAGGGAAAAACATTAGGTTGGGAAGGCAGTTGGGAGCAGAAGAGGTTTGAGGAAGGAATGGTGAAGGTGTTGGTGGGATGGGGTACGGTGAAGTTAACGGTGAAAATGGAAAGGGGGAATTAAAATAATGGGAATATTGAAATGGGGAAGAAGTATTAGGAGGATTGGCTGTAGCTTGCTGGCTGCCAGCTGAATGTGCAGCAGTTGGATAGGCTGCAGCTGAATGAGTGGCAGGTAGATAGGCAGCTGCTGCTGCTGGATGGGGTGGCAGGTTGAAGTGGGGAAGGTGTAGGAATGGGTGGGTAATTTGATGGGCTCGTGATATTGCCTGCACTAGAGAATTATGGCAGCCTTGCATCACATGCATCTGCAGGTCAGGAGTAAGATTTTCCATGTGCTTGAGAACGGACTGAAAAAAACAGTGTCTCGGCTCCATGTTTGCATCTGACTGCATCCTATCAATTTTACTGCTGAGTTCAGCAATGTTTTTGCTCAATAGAGCAAACCCATCTTTAAATTGATCTTTTAAAAGTTTGGTAGTGTTTTGATAGGATGCATTCAGATGCAAAAAATCAGATGCATAGCTCCTTTCCTGACTCGATGACGCTGCCGTCTAGGTGTGGTGGCAGTGTCAGCAGGGTAAGGTAAAGGGAACTCCAACTCATCACCTGCAGCTTCATGTGACGAAGTCTGCCCTGCAACTCTAGTGCTGGTGGATGGGGCGGAGGTACCTGCCAAGAGGGAAGGTGCATAGGGGTCAGGTCTATCGACGTAGTCCCCGGCGGCGGACTCCAGAGGGATCGCTCCAGAGGGAACAAACTGAGAACCAGGCTCTAGAGTGCTGCAGACAGTGCTGTCAAAAAAAAAAAAAAAAAACATTAAATATATTTATACATTCACCTTTCTGAAATTATAAAATATGGTTAGACACATTTTACTTTTGTCATACATAAATGTGTTGTGAAATATTTACCTTCTGCTGACCATCGTTGATCGCAGGAACGCAAGGCTTGGGCGTATTTGTATCTGCTCTTGCGTCCTGTTTGATCCACTCCTTGCCTGCATCTCTTTGTTAAATTCCCTCTTGAAGCGATCCCTGAGTGACCGCCACCGTGTGATAACCCGGTCACCTGGAAATAAAAAGGAAAAAAATTGTTTTTGTATACTACACATAACATTCTTCAAAATTCATTACTCAACTGTGAATACTTACGTGCAAGACCCCTTGTCTCGATCATTGAGTTCCCCCCAGTTCTCCATCACCAGGCTGCATACTTCCTCCCATAGCCGTCGGGTAATAACTTGGTCAGAATGCCTGCGGTCAGCCATATTCCACAGCGCCTCCCGATGTTGGACCTCTTCGATGAGGATGTCTACGTCGATCCCTCCCCCATCCTCACCATCTGTATCGGGAGCACGCCGTGAAGCCTGTGTATAAAAACAAAAAAAAAAAAAAATAAGCTACATCACGTTAAATAAGTAAACACCAAAAAAAAAAAAAAACTTACTTGTGACCGCGGCGACGCTCATACCGATGACCATGGGAGGACCTTGGAGGAACTCTCCTACGAGACCTGGATTCTGAAGACTAGAAAACATTTAAAAAAAAAAAAAATCCAAATTATAAATGACAGTATGTATTGTGTGTGCTGTTATTTTTTTTGGTTGTTTACATTAGGTGATGATCTGCCTATATAAAAAACTTACACTCTGCGCACCCGCTCCAGTTATTTCTCCACCCTGACCGTCTGCTTCTGAAAGCCCCTCTTCTTCAGCTTCCTGTGAAGACATAATACATACATATAGTTTGGAAAATAATTTTCTCAACAGTGAACAAAAAAATAATAATTACCTCTGTTCGCCTACGCTGTTGGCTGGGGGCTTCCAGAAGAAGACATACTCGAACAACTGGGCCTGACTGGGTCCTTCAATTAATCTGTAAGCATAAAGCCTATTAAGCAACAATACAAAAGAGATAACAGCTCAATTGACAATATGCTTACATCACACTCAACTTGCGTCTGGATGACTGTCCTGTGGCTCACTGTCCTCTGTGGCAGACTGTCCTCAAACTGTTGGTGGCAGGACTGTAGTAATCTGTAAGGATAAAAACCATTTTAGCCAATATAATAGTTATATACGCTCAAATGACAATATACTTACATCACACTCAACTTGGTTCCGTGAGACTCTCCAGTGGCCGAATGTCCTCTGTCCGACTGTCAAACTGTCCCAAAAAATCTGTAAGTTAAAGCCGATTTTAGCCTATATACTTGTTATGTCCCCTAAAATGACAATTTACTTACATCACACTCAACTTGGTTCTGTGAGATCCTCCAGTGGCCGAATGTCCTCTGTCGACTGTCAAACTGTCCAAAAAATCTGTAAGGATAAAGCCATTTTAGCCAATATAATAGTTATATACGCTCAAATGACAATATACTTACATCACACTCAACTTGGTTCCGTGAGACTCTCCAGTGGCCGAATGTCCTCTGTCCGACTGTCAAACTGTCCCAAAAAATCTGTAAGTATAAAGCCGATTTTAGCCTATATACTTGTTATGTCCGCTAAAATGACAATATACTTACATCACACTCAACTTGGTTCTGTGAGACTCTCCAGTGGCCGAATGTCCTCTGTCCGACTGTCAAACTGTCCAAAAAAATCTGTTAAGGATAAAGCCATTTTAGCCAATATACTGTTATATACGCTCAAATGACAATATACTTACATCACACTCAACTTGGTTCCGTTTAACACTGGGCCGACTGTCCTGTCCTTGTCTCTGTGCAGACTGTCACACTGAATCTGTAAAAAGGCCAGCACAATACAAGAAAACCATTTGACAATATACTTATCACTCAACTGCAGAATGTCAACCTGGCACTGTCTCCTCAACGATTACACTGATACCCCCAGATAAGTTCATGCACCCCATTGGAATTTATAACCTTTGTATACTCCATTTACTTTTTATATACCCATTGTCTATGTATGCACACAGTCTTTCTATACCTTGTTACACCCAATTGACTTTTTATATCCCCATGTCTATGTATGCACACCATGTACTTTATATACCTTCGTATACACAATTGACTTTATATACCCATTGTCTATGTATGCACACCATTTACTTTGTATACCTTTGTATACACCCATTGACTTTTTATACCCATTGTCTATGTATGCACTACCATTTTACTTTTCTATACCATTCTGTTCTATTATCAACCCAATTGACTTTTTTATACTGTTATTATGCCACCATATTCTATACTGTATACCAATGACTTTTATACCATTGTATGTATGCCCATTTCTTTGTATACTTTGTGTTTTTAACCCCAGTTATTTTTTTGTATACACTTACATATACCATTGAATCACATGACACTTTTTGAACCCCAATACCAATTTTATATGTTTTGAGTATTATAATTTAAAAAGCAATACACCCCTGTGCATTATAACAATTATAAAAATATATGAAAAAATACTACGGACATTTTTGTTGGAGATTTTTTATTTTTTTTTTTTATTTATTTATTTTTTTTAAGTATGAGCTTTAACACACTTTATTTAAAAGATTAAATCACAGTAATGTCAAAATAACACTTTATTACACATGCATGCACACACACTTCAAAAAAATTGAACAGCATGTAATATGTATTAAAAATGACTATTGTGTTTAAAAAATTTAAATGAACAAAACACTATCAAACATGCATGAATACCCACCCACACAAAAAAACACTACATCAAGAAAAGTAATGTTTAAAAAAAAGGAGTTAAAAATACATGCTGGCAAAAAAAAAACATGAATACAATGCATGAAAATACACACACACACACACACACACAACACACACTACAGCATGAAAAGTTAAATGTGTTGCAACTAAAAAAATGTGTTTTAAAAAAAAAAAATGTAGGACACATACTCAAACATGGCAGCAATCACATATGAAGGCATTATACAGTCTATACTCACACCAAGTGTTTGCAGGATTCAGCTGGGCTATCAGACTTTCAGGCAGGGTCTTGTGGCTTGGGTCTTGTGGCTTGATTCCAGCCTCTATAGAGCAGGATCTTCAAGAGCAGGTCTGGTCTTGTCTGGCTGCTTGTCTTCATGTGTGGCAATGAGTCACCTGGCTTGTTTATATTGGTTTTGGCCTGTCTGGAAATGTATCCAACTTGGAGCATGCGCAGTCCAAAAAGGCGGATCCGCCGTGTGTATCCGCCAAATGGCGGATATTGGCGGATCCGCCACTCATTGACACACATTGTAAAATTTTGGCGGATTTGGCGGATCCGCCAAAATCCGCCACCATCCGCCATTTCAACGCAGACAAAAAAACGTTACATTGTCCGTCCAATCGAGACAGCGGACGCCAAATTTTTGGCGGATCCGCCAAAAAGCGGAGTCAGCGGACGACCATCCGCCACGATCCGCCAGTAATATAAGTTTATGGGGAAATTGCGGATCCGCCAAAAGAAAATGGCGGATCCGCCAATTTCAAATTTTGGCGGATTTTGACTGACGTTGCACGACTGAAGTGTGAAAGAGGCCTTAGACATCTGGATGAAAAGACAGCTTTTTTGAATGGAGATTTAACAGAAGACATTTACATGGAACAACCTCCAGGATTCAAAGATGAAAGAAATCCAAACAAAGTTTGAAAACTACAGAAAAGCATATATGGTTTAAAACAAGCAGCTAAAGCGTGGAATGACAAAATCACGGAAGTACTAACAAATGAAAAATTTCAAAGAAGCAAAGCTGATCCATGCTTGTACACAAAAAGGCTAAGTAATAGATGGATTTATGTACTCATATATGTAGACGACATTTTGATTTGTTTTAAACAAGAAAGGGATAAAGAAAACATTCTAAAAATCCTGAAACAAAATTTTGAAATCAAAGACTTGGGAAATGTAAAACAGTACCTAGGAATACAGATAGAAAGAGAAGAAGACGGAAGTTTCCTACTGAATCAAAATCACATGATTCAAGACATAACAGAAAAATTTGGACTAAAGGATGCAAAAACAGTAAAGTCTCCAATGGAAACTAATTATCTCAAAGAGATGAACAGTGAAGAAAATATGCTACCAAACAATGAAAAATACAGAACAGCAATAGGAAAACTACTGTATCTAGCGACCATTACAAGACCAGACATCGCAGCAGCAGTAGGAATCCTGAGTAGAAAGGTATCAAAACCAAATAAAGCTGATTGAATGCCGTGAAGAGAGTAATATGTTATTTGAAAGGAACTAGCAATGTTAAGCTGAAATTACCCACAGGTGATAATTGCATTTTAACAGGATATGTTGATGCAGATTGGGCTGGAGATCCAACTAACAGAAGATCTACCAGTGGACATATCTTTTTCTCTCAGGTGGATCAATAAGTTGGACAAGTAAGAAACAGTCAATTGTGACACTATCTTCAACAGAAGCAGAATATGTTGCAGCAGCACATGCGAGTCAAGAAGTACTGTGGTTAAGACAATTGTTGACAGATCTAGGACAACCACAGTTGGAACCAACAAAACTAAAAGAGGACAATCAAGGATGTCTTGTTCTTGCTCAGATGGAAAGAGTCAATCCAAGAACCAAGCATATTGATGTGAAATATCATTTCTTGAGAGATCATCAGGACCAAGGAGTATTGAAGTTGGAGTATTGTCCTACTGAAGAAATGACAGCGGACATTTTCACAAAGGCGTTGAATGCTGATAAACATCAGAGACTAATAAAAAAGTTGGGTTTGATTGAATAAGTCCTTACTGTTGAGAAAGGGTGTTGTCATATGCAACAGATTAGGACTTCTATATTATAAGTAAAAGGAGGACTTTATGCTGACCTGACAGTAGATGGCGATGTTGTGTAATGTTTCCTTCTGTTTAATTTATAGTATAAGAATTAGTCTCTTCTGTGTTTAGTTTCACTTTCGTTTTGTTCCTGTTTGCTGATGCAATGCTGTAATGACTGTGCATTATTCTTTTACCTCACGTTCAGATAAGTAAACGCTTGTTATCCCATGCAATTGCTCTGTGAAATTTCCTCTGCAAAGGTGTGGATTCAGAAGCTGTGCAACAAGGACTACCATATTTTTCAGACTATAAGACGCACTTTTTCCTCCAAAAAATTGAGGAAAATGGGGGGTGGGTCTTATAGTCGAACGCAGGCTTTACCAGGGGGTTGCGGCAGAGGTGCGGCGATGCTGAGGCGCGGTGGGCGGTACGACGTGCACCTGAGCAGGGTCTCTTCCTCAGGTGAGGTGACACCGTGGCACAGTGTCACGGAGAGTAGAGCCGGGTGAATCTGGGGTTTCTCGGTGGCGGCGGCCATCTTCCTGAGCCGCACGTGCGCAGATTGAGTTCTCTGCTTCCCGGGGCTTAAGGAAAATGGCCACTGGCGTGCGCAGATAGAGATCGCTGCGGCCACTTTCCTGAAGCCTAGTTCACAGATTGAAAGCTCGGCTTCAGGAAAATGGCTGCCGCGATCTCATCTGCGCACGCGCTGCCTCCCACAGCCATTTTCCTGAAACCAAGGGAAGCAGAGTACTCAATCTGCGCACGCGCGGCCTCAGGAAGATGGCCACCACCATGAGAAACCCGTGATTAACCGGCTCTACTCTCCGTGGACACCGGGCTGCGGCGTCACCTCACCTGAGGAAGGGACGCTGTATCAGCATCATCGCACCTCTGCCACACCACTGCCGCAACCCCCCGTGGACACCAGGCCGCGGCAGCACCCACCTATACAAGAAGGGACCCTGCTGAGGTGCACTCCCCACAGCCCACACCGAACATCAGCACCGCCGACACCGACCTGACTTATCCTGAGGAAGGCACCATGCCTCCTGTGACCCTGCTGTACCACCGCCAGCCCTCAGGTAAGATACCTTAAATTCGGACGATAAGACAGACCCCCATCTTATAAAAATCTTTTTTTCCGATAACCTCACCCCAAAATTTGGGGTGCGTCATATGGTCCGGTGCGTCTTATAGTCCGAAAAATACGGTATTTAGGGAAGAAGCAGGCAGCTGGTATTCTATCTGTAAGGGAGTGGCCAGCGCAGTCACCAGATTTCAACCCATTGAGCTGTTGTGGGAGCAGCTTGAACGTATAGTAAGCAAAAAGTGCCATCAAGCCAAACCAACTTGTGGGAGGGGCTTCTGGAAGCATGGGGTGAAATTTCTCCAGATTACCTCAGCAAATTAACTGCTAGAATGCCAAAGGTCTGCAATGCTGTAATTGCTGCAAAGAGAGCATTCTTTGACGAAAGCAAAGTTTGATGGAGAAAATTATTATTTCAAATAATCTTTTTTTCCAACCTTGTCAATGTCTGGACTAGATTTTAAATTCATTTGGCAACTCATTTCATTAATAAAAGTATTAGTTTTCATGTAAAACACAAAAGTGACCTCAAAGTTTTGAACGGTAGTGTATATTGTATTCATGCATGTCTCCCCCCTGAATACAGATATGTACCCCACCATTAATATACTATTAGCCACACACCATTAAAAATATAAAGTGATAAGCAGCACTGTGTCCCCCATTAACTATAATCTCTTACTCCCAATATATAAATTATTCAGTCTCTGTGACTCTCCCCAATTACCTGTAAGGCTATGTGCACACGGAATATATCCAAGGTTTTACAGTACAGGAAAAGTGAGTCTGTAGTCTCCTGCACGTTACTTATTTTTATCTTGCAGATTTGCAGCAGATTAAAATCTGCATAATGTCAATTTTTACAGCATTTTTCACCTGTACTAATGAGCGGGGAAATATGCAACAAAAGCATGGCAACAAATGTATTTTACGCAGCGTTCTTCCTGGCAACACATTAGGACATGCAGCAGAATTTTTTCCTGCAATCCTGAACGTGTGCACATAGCTTTAGTCCTTGTCCTGTGCCCCTCCCCCATTCATTATAAGTACTCAACAGCACCATTATGAAATATGGTGGCTCAGTGGATAGCACTGCAGCCTTGCAGCGCTGGTGTCCTGGGTTCAAATACACCAAGGACAACATCTGCAAGGAGTTTGTATGTTCTCCCCGTGTTTGCGTGGGTTTTCTCCAGGTTCCACACTCCAAAGACATACTGATATGGATTCTAGAATGTGAGCCCCAATAGGAACAGTGGCCAATAATGTTTATAAGCGCTGAGGAATTAATAGCGCTATATAATGAGTAAAATAAAAGTTTGTGGTTTGGAGAAGACTATCAGGTACTGAAAATCCTCTGCCACCGCCCAATTCATTACAAGTCCCTGAAAGCGCCTCCTCCACCTTTCAATTAATTATAAAGTGTCCCATGCACCTTACCCCCTCCTCTCCCCAATAAATTTTAAGTCCCGGATAGTGAATTGTGAGATGGGGGAAGATGCTATCACGGTCTTAGCACCCTCTCCACCACCAAATTCATTTTACATCCATATCTAATGTCCTCCTGCCCTGTTCATAAGTCCATTAAAAATCCCCCTTACTCACATCCCAATCCCTCTCCCCCACATTCCTCATTGTCCTCTCCTTCAGTGATCTCCCCCATTGTCATCTCCTCCACATCCATCATTGTCCTCTCCTTCACCCCATCATTGTCTTCTCCCCAAACCCCATCATTGTTCTCTTCCCCATCATTGTCATCTTCCACCCATCCTCATTGTCCTCTCCCCCACCTCCATCGTCTTCTCCCCCACCCCCATTGCGCAATTGCTGGAAGCTGAACGCCCTCTGTGGGATTCACAGACGGCGATACGCAACGGATGCCGAGTAGCGGGGGGTGAGGACATGGAAACTGCCGCCCTCCTGACCTGACTGCCATGATTGACAGGAAAAAAAACGAAGTTTACAAAGGTATTTTGATCTGAAAACGGGGGTATCAGGATATATGATACCCACTTAGCTTTGTTATGGGACGCACTATTCAGCCATATCTTTATCTGATATGGCAATTTTGGGGTGACAGATTCCCTTTAAGCACAGTACATGGGGGGACAGAACTGAATAGTTGCTCCAGGTGCTGGAGAGCCTAGATCCTCCTCAGCCATCTGCAGTACAGACCCCACAGGGAGGGATCCGGGCTGTGATGCGGTCCTATCACTACCCTGTACAGCTGGAGAGTAGATCGGCGGATAATCTAACAATCTGGCGTATATCGTCCGACCACACAGCTGCCACTCTGATGATCTGTGGTAGGCAGAGCAGGGAGCAGTAGATGCCGATCACAGAGCTCGCTTCCTGCAGCATTAGGCTCCTGGCACAATTACTCTCCCGTCCGGTGCTCCCTCCGGTGACAGGACTACTCCGCTCATGCCCCGCTGTCGTCAGCTGTTACGCTGCACGCTCCGACAGCCTCCGCCTCCGCCACTGGCCGCTATCTACACTTGTCAGAGCTCAGCTGATGCCTTTGTCTGCTTAGGGATGTCCTGCGCATGCGTGTACGACGCGGGCCTCCTGTCCTATCCGGGCCTCCGTACAGCTCTGTGTTGTCAATAGATAGCGGCTCCCGGTGTTGCTACAGATGGAGGAGACAGGTGAGTGCAGCTATCTGACGGGAATACCGACCGCAGCTAGGCTCCCGGGATTGGCCGCTGTCCCTGGTGCTGGGCCTGTCACTTACAAACAAGCAGGCCTGCCCCTCACGTAGCTCCGGGCCTGCACCGGCCCCTCCCGTCCCAGCTGCCTGCTGTCAGCCTAGAGACTAGCTGTCACCTGTGGATCAGGAGGATGCTCTGCCCCGGAGCTGCCGGCTATTCCGCGCTTGTTTCCAATGTACCCTGATAGGTGACTGACATCTACCCCCACAGCTGCCATCACAAGGCTGCTGCCGCGGAGAAGCCACAGGATTACCGGTGTGTCAGTCAGCGCTTCCCTACGTGCGGGGTCTCTGCCCATCATTCCTGCGTTCTGGTAGAGTGCCAGCATCCATGTGTGGTCAGGGGCCAGCATCCATGTGTGGTCAGGGGCCAGCATCCATGTGTGGTCAGGGGCCAGCATCTATGTGTGGTGGGGCCAGCATCCATGTGTGGTAGGGGGCCAGCATCCATGTGTGGTCAGGGGGCCCGCATCCATGTGTGGTCGGGGCCAGCATCCATGGGTGGTCAGGGGCGGCACCATGTGTGGTCAGGGGCCAGCATCCATGGTGGGGGCAGCCTCATGGTCAGGGCCAGCATCCATGTGTGGTCAGGGGCCAGCCATCTGTGTGGTCAGGGGCCAGCATCCATGTGTGGCAGGGGCCAGCATCCATGTGTGGTCAGGGGCCAGATCCATGTGTGGTCAGGGGCCCGCATCCATGTGTGGTCAGGGGCCAGCATCCATGTGTGGGGGGCCAGCATCCATGTGTGGTCAGGGGCCAGCATCCATGGTGGGTCAGGGGCCGCATCCATGTGGGTCAGGGGCCAGCATCCATGTGTGGTCAGGGGCCAGCATCCATGTGTGGAGGGGCCAGCATCCATGTGTGGTCAGGGGCCAGCATCCATGTGTGGTCAGGGGCCAGCATCCATGGTGTCAGGGGCCAGCATCCATGTGTGGTCAGGGGCAGCATCCGTGTGTTAGGGGCCAGCATCCATGTGTGGCAGGGGCCAGATCATGTGTGGCAGGGGCCAGCATCCATGTGTGGCGGCAGCATCTGTGTGGTCAGGGGCCAGCATCCATGTGTGGTCAGGGCCAGCATCCATGTGTGGTCAGGGGCCGCATCCATGTGGGTCAGGGGCCAGCATCCATGTGTGTAGGGGCCAGCATCATGTGTGGTCAGGGGCATCCATGTGTGGTCAGGGGGCATCCATGTGTGGTCAGGGCCAGCACCATGTGTGTCAGGGGCCAGCATCCATGGTGGTCAGGGGCCAGATCCTGGGCGCCTGTGGGTCAGGGGCATCATGTGTGGAGGGGCCAGCATCATGTGTGGTAGGGGCCAGCATCCATGTGTGGTCAGGGGCCAGCATCCATGTGTGGTCAGGGGCCAGCATCCATGTGTGGTCAGGGCCAGATCCATGTGTGGTCAGGGGCAGATCCATGTGTGGTCAGGGGCCAGCATCCTGTGTGGTCAGGGGCAGCATCCATGTGTGGTCAGGGGCCGCATCCATGTGTGGTCAGGGGCCAGCATCCATGTGTGGTCAGGGGAGCATCAGTGTGGTCAGGGCCAGCATCCATGTGTGGTCAGGGGCCAGCATCCTGGTGGAGAGGGATCCGGGTGGTCGTAGGGGCCAGCATCCATGTGTGGTCAGGGGCCAGCATCCATGTGTGGTCAGGGGCCAGACCTGTGTGGTAGGGGCCACATCCATGTGTGGTCAGGGGCCAGCATCCATGTGTGGTCAGGGGCCAGCATCCATGTGTGGAGGGGCCAGCATCCATGTGTGGTCAGGGGCCAGCATCCATGTGGGTCAGGGGCCAGCATCCATGTGTGGTCAGGGGCCAGCTTGCATGGGGTCAGGGGCCAGCATCCAGTGTGGTCAGGGGCCAGCCATGTGGTAGGGGCCAGCATCCATGTGGTCAGGGGCGCGTCCATGGTGCAGGGGCCAGCATCCATGTGTGGTCAGGGGCAGCATCGTGTGGTCAGGGGCCAGCATCCATTGTGTGCAGGGGCCAGCATCCTGTGGTCAGGGCCAGCATCCATGGTGGTCAGGGGCGCCAGTGGTGGGGCCCGCTCCATGTGTGTCAGGGCCAGCATCCATGTGGTCAGGGGCCAGCATCGTTGGTCAGGGGCCAGCATCCATGTGGGTCAGGGCGCTCCATGTGGGTCATGGGGCCAGCATCCAGTGTGGTCAGGGGCCAGCATCCATGTGTGGTCAGGGGCCAGCATCCATGTGGGTCAGGGGCCAGCATCCGTGGGGTCAGGTGGCAGGCCGCATCTGTGTGGCAGGGGCCAGCTCCATGTGGGTCGGGGCACATCCATGTGGGTCAGGGGCCAGCATCCATGTGTGGTCAGGGGCCAGCATCCATGTGTGGTCAGGGGCCAGCATCCGTGTGGTGGGGCCAGCATCCATGTTGGGATCAGGGCCAGCATCCATGTGTGGCAGGGGCCAGCATCCATGTGTGGTCAGGCGCCCAGTGTGGGGTCAGGGCGCATCCTGTGTGGTCAGGGGCCGCATCCGTGTGGTCAGGGGCCAGCATCCATGTGTGGTCAGGGGCCATCATGTGGGTCGGGGCCAGCCATGTGGGTCAGGGCCAGATCCATGTGGTCGGGCACCATGTGTGGTCAGGGCCAGCATCCTGTGTGTCAGGGCCAGCTCCATGTTGGTCAGGGCAGCATCCATGTGTGTCAGGGCCAGCATCCATGTGTGGTCAGGGCATCCATGTGTGGTCGGGGCAGTCAGGGTCAGGGGCAGCATCATGTGTGGTGGGGCCCCCATGTGTGGTCAGGGCACACCAGTGTGGTCAGGGCCAGCATCATGTGTGGTCGGCAGCTGTGTGGTCAGGGGCCAGCATCAGGGGGTCAGGGCCAGCATCCATGTGTGGTCGGGCCATGTGTGTCAGGGGCCAGTCATGTGTGGTCAGGGGCCAGCATCCATGTGTGGTCAGGGGCCACATCATGTGTGGTCAGGGCCGCATCCATGTGTGTCAGGGGCCAGCATCATGTGTGGTCAGGGCAGCATCCATGGTGGTCAGGGGCCAGCTCCATGTGGGGGCCAGTCCATGTTGGTCAGGGGCGCATCATGTGTCGGGGCCAGCTCCATGTGTGGTCAGGGCCGCATCCTGTGGTCAGGGGCCAGCATCCGTGTGGTGGGGCAGCCCATGTGTGCAGGGCCAGCTGTGTGGCCAGCATCTGTGTGGTCAGGCAGCTCATGTGGGCAGCATCCATGTGTGTCAGGGCCGCATCAGTGTGTCAGGGGCCAGCATCCATGTGTGGAGGGCCAGCATCTGTGGGGCGGCAGATCAGTGGTCAGGGGCCAGCACCAGTGTGGTCAGGGGCCAGCATCCGTGGTCAGGGCCAGCATCATGTGGAGGGCCAGATCCAGTGGAGGGCAGCATGTGGTCAGGGGCCACATGTGTGTCACGCAGCATCTGTGTGGTCAGGCCAGCATCCATGTGGGTCAGGGGCAGCACCATGTGGTCAGGGGCCAGCATCCATGTGTGGTCAGGGGCCAGCATCCATGTGTGGTCAGGGGCCAGCATCCATGTGTGGTCAGGGCCAGCATCCATGTGTGGTCAGGGGCCAGCATCCATGTGTGGTCAGGGGCCAGCATCCATGTGTGGTCAGGGGCCAGCATCCATGTGTGGTCAGGGGCCAGCATCCATGTGTGGTCAGGGGCCAGCATCCATGTGTGGTCAGGGGCCAGCATCCATGTGTGGTCAGGGGCCAGCATCCATGTGTGGTCAGGGGCCAGCATCCATGTGTGGTCAGGGGCCAGCATCCAGTGTGGTCAGGGGCCAGCATCCATGTGTGGTCAGGGGCCAGCATCCATGTGTGGTCAGGGGCCAGCATCCATGTGTGGTCAGGGCCAGCATCCATGTGTGTCAGGGGCCAGCATCCATGTGTGGTCAGGGCAGCTCCATGTGTGGTCAGGGGCCAGCATCCATGTGTGGTCAGGGGCCAGCATCCATGTGTGGTCAGGGGCCAGCATCCATGTGTGGTCAGGGGCCAGCATCCATGTGTGGTCAGGGCCAGCATCCATGTGTGGTCAGGGGCCAGCATCCATGTGTGGTCAGGGGCAGCATCCATGTGTGGTCAGGGGCCAGCATCCATGTGTGGTCAGGGCCAGCATCCATGTGTGAGGGCCAGCATCCATGTGTGGTCAGGGGCCAGCATCCATGTGTGGTCAGGGGCCAGCATCCATGTGTGGTCAGGGGCCAGCATCCATGTGTGGTCAGGGGCCAGCATCCATGTGTGGTCAGGGGCCAGCATCCATGTGTGAGGCGCCAGCATCAGGTGTGGTCAGGGGCCTGCATCCGTGTGTGAGGCGCCAGCATCCGTGTGTGGTCAGGGGCCAGCATCCGTGTGTGGTCAGGGGCCAGCATCCGTGTGTGGTCAGGGGCCAGCATCCGTGTGTGGTCAGGGCCAGCATCCATGTGTGAGGCGCCAGCATCCATGTGTGGTCAGGGGCCAGCATCCATGGGTGAGGCGCCATCATCAATGTGTGAGGGGCCAGCATCTGTGTGAGGTGCCAGCATGCATGTGTTGTCAGGGGCCAGCATCCATGTGTGAGGGGCCAGCATCCATGTGTGAGATGCCATCGTCAATATATGAGGCGCCAGTGTCCATTTGTGTGGTGCCAGCAGGGGCGGACACTGACAGATTGGGGCCCCTGTGCAAGAAATGTGCTGGGCCCCTCCTGCCCTGTACACTGCTTATGATGAGGGCAATCTGGCAATGGAACCCCTGGAGCCAAATCACCCTCATTATTACTGCCCTGCAAGCAGGGACGTACATAGCAATCACAGGGTTTCGTAGCAAAAGTTCTATTTGGGCCCCCACACTTCTAAAAAATATATACAGTACAGACCAAAAGTTTGGACACACCTTCTCATTTAAAGGGAATCTGTCACCCCATTTTAGCCATATCAGCTAAAGATATGACTGAATAGTGCGTCCCACAAGCAAGCTATCGGTATGTAGCTTACATGCAGATGCCCCCATTTTGATAGCAAAATACCTTTGTAAAGTTCGGATTCTTTTCTGTAAATCAGGGATGTCCGGTCCGGAGGGCGGCGATTTCTCTCTCTCCCCCCCTCGCTCCTCTGCATTTCTTGCGTATCGCCGTCTGTGAATCTCACAGACGGCGTTCTGCTTCCCGCGATAACGCTTTTCAAATTATCCCCCGCGCATGCGCAGTGTGCTTTGCCCATCAGTGGGCAAAGCATAAAATCAATACGGCGCATGCGCAACTCTTTCCTTGCCCCGGAAATGACTGCTTGCCTTGGACGACTTCCGGGGCAAGGAAAGTGAATGACAATAGTTGCGCATGCTCTGTAATGATTTTATGCTTTGCCCACTGTCGGGCAAAGCACACTGCGCATTCGTGGGGGGTAATTTGAAAAGCGCTATCGCCGGAAGCAGAACGCCGTCTGTGCGATTCACAGACGGCGATACGCAAGAAATGCAGAGGAGCAGGGGGGGAGAGAGAGAGAAAACGCCGCCCTCCGGACCTTAACGCCCTGATTTACAGAAAAGAATCCCAACTTTACAAAGGTATTTTGCTATCAAAACGGGGGTATCTGGATATAAGCTACATACCGATAGCTTGCTTATGGGACGCACTATTGAGTCATATCTTTAGCTGATATGACTAAAATGGGGTGACAGATTCCCTTTAAAGATTTTTCTGTATTTTCATGACTATGAAAATTGTACATTCACACTGAAGGCATCAAAACTATGAATTAACACATGTGGAATTATAGACTTAACAAAAAAGTGTGTAACAACTAAAATTATGTCTGATATTCTAGGTTCTTCAAAGTAGCCACCTTTTGCTTTGATGACTGCTTTGCACACTCTTGGCATTCTCTTGATGAGCTTCAAGAGGTAGTCACCGGAAATGGTTTTCTCTTCACAGGTGTGCCCTGTCAGGTTTAATAAGTGGGATTTCTTGCCTTATAAATGGGGTTGGGACCATCAGTTGTGTTGTTCAGAAGTCTGGTGGATACACAGCTGATAGTCCTACTGAATAGACTGTTAGAATTTGTATTATGGCAAGAAAAAAGCAGCTAAGTAAAGAAAAACGAGTGGCCATCATTACTTTGAGAAATGAAGGTCAGTCAGTCCGAAAAATTGGAAAAACTTTGAAAGTGTCCCCAAGTGCAGTTGCAAAAACCATCAAGCGCTACAAAGAAACTGGCTCACATGAGGACCGCCCCAGGAAAGGAAGACCAAGAGTCACCTCTGCTTCTGAGGGTAAGTTTATCCGAGTCACCAGCCTCAGAAATCGCAGGTTAACAGCAGCGCAGATTAGAGACCAGGTCAATGCCACACAGAGTTCTAGCAGCAGACATATCTCTACAACAACTGTTAAGAGGAGACTTTGTGCAGCAGGCCTTCATGGTAAAATAGCTGCTAGGAAACCACTGCTAAGGACAGGCAACAAGCAGAAGAGACTTGTTTGGGCTAAAGAACACAAGGAATGAACATTAGAACATTATACGCGTGGAAATCTGTGCTTTGGTCTGATGAGTCCAAATTTGAGATATTTGTTCCAACCACCGTGTCTTTGTGCGACGCAGAAAAGGTGAACGGATGGACTCTACATGCCTGGTTCCTACCGTGAAGCATGGAGGAGGTGGTGTGATGATGTGGGGGTGTTTTGCTGGTGACACTGTTGGGGATTTATTCAAAATTGAAGGCATACTGAATCAGCATGGCTACCACAGCATCTTGCAGCGGCATGCTATTCCATCCGGTTTGCGTTTGGTTAGACCATCATTTATTTTTCAACAGGACAATGACCCCAAACACACCTCCAGGCTGTGTAAGGGCTATTTGACCAGGAAGGAGAGTGATGGGGTGCTACGCCAGATGACCTGGCCTCCTCAGTCATCAGACCTGAACCCAATCGAGATGGTTTGGGGTGAAGGCAAAAGGGCCAACAAGTGCTAAGCCTCTCTGGGAACTCCTTCAAGATTGTTGGAAGACCATTTCCGGTGACTACCTCTTGAAGCTCATCAAGAGAATGCCAAGAGTGTGCAAAGCAGTAATCAAAACAAAAGGTGGCTACTTTGAAGAACATAAGACATATTTTCAGTTGTTTCACACTTTTTTGTTAAGTGTATATACCGTATATACTCGCGTATAATCCGAGATTTTCAGCCCATTTTTTAAGGCTGAAAGTTCCCCTCTCGGCTTATACGTGAGTCATATACCGGGGGGTCGGCGGGGGAGGGGGAGCGGGGATGTCAGATCATACTTACCCCCCACCGGCACATCTCTGCAGCCCCCCTGCTTCTCCCACGATCTCAGGCTCCTTCCTGCATCGGTCACGTGGTACCACTCATTAAAGTCATGAATATGCACATATTAATGACTTTAATGAGCGGTACCACGTGACCGCTGTAGGAAGGAAGAGTTGCCGTAGACCGCGGGAGAAGAGCAGGGGCTGCAATGACGCGCCAGGAGGAGGTGAGTATATGTGATATTCACCTGTCCCTGGTCCACTGCTGCACGCCGCTCTGACCTCCTCATCCTCTGGCTGTGATGTTCAGGCAGAGGACGCGATGATGTAGTTAGTGCGCGCCTCGCCCTCTGCCTGAGCATTCACTGCCGGAGGACCCGGAAGACAGCGGCGCGCAACGGTGGACCGGGGACAGGTGAATATCTCAGGTTCCGGGGCCCTGAGCCAGCGGTGACACCGGCACCTGTCCCCATAGTGCGCTGGTGTCCCCGCCTGCTCAGGACACCCGCACCTGGCCCCCAGCGACGAGAGGTGAGTATGTCATTTTTTTTTCTTTTGCAGCGGCAGCATATGGGACCTATACTATGGCGCTTATAGGGCATAATCTATGGAGCATATGGGGCATAAGCTATGGAGCATATGGGGCATAAGCTATGGAGCATATGGGGCATAATCTATGGAGCATATGGGGCATAAACTATGGAGCATATGGGGCATAATCTATGGAGCATCTTATGGGGCATATTATTCTATGGAGCATCTTATGGGGCCATTATTAACCTTTATGGAGCATTATATGGGGAGTATTTTGTATGGAGCATCTTATGGGGCCCATCATTAACTGTATGGAGAATTATATGGGGCTCTTGATTCAATATGGATATTCAAAACCATTTTAACCTGCATCAACAATTTGGCCTCTTTGAAAATCCGAGAGGTCTGCCATTGGTTTCAGGTTCTCATCAATGTTCTTACAATTATGCAAAACAAACAGTTAATTTACATACATATATCACATAACAAAAATAATCAACTACAAAACATTACCATAAGTCACAGTTTCATGTTTATAACATGTTCGAAGATTATGATGCCAAAATGTTAGGTGTTTCCATTATTTTGTCCAACCCCTGTACAGTCATGGCCAAAAGTTTTGAGAATGACACAAATATTATATTTTCACATGATCTATTGCCCTCTGGTTTTTATGTGTGTTTGATAGATGTTTTTATCACAGACGACAGAAATATAATTGCAAACATATGAGTAACAAAAGCTTATATTGACAGTTAGAATGAGTTAATGCAGCAAGTCAATATTTGCAGTGTTGACCCTTCTTCTTCAGGACCTCTGCAATTCTCCCTGGCATGCTCTCAATCAACTTCTGGACCAAATCCTGACTGATAGCAGTCCATTCTTGCACAATCAATGCTTTCACTTTGTCAGAATTTTTAGGTTTTTGTTTGTCCACCCGTCTCTTGATGATTGACCACAAGTTCTCAATGGGATTAAGATCTGGGGAGTTTCCAGGCATGGACCCAAAATCTCTATGTTTTGTTCCCTGAGCCATTTAGTTATCACCTTTGCTTTATGGCAAGGTGCTCCATCATGCTGGAAAAGGCATTGTTGATCGCCAAACTGCTCTTGGAGGGTTGGGAGAAGTTGCTCTTGGAGGACATTCTGGTACCATTCTTTATTCATGACTGTGTTTTTAGGCAAGACTGTGAGAGAGCCAATTCCTTGGCTGAGAAGCAAACCCACACATGAATGGTTTCAGGATGCTTAACAGTTGGCATGAGACAAGACTGGTGGTAGCGCTCACCTTGTCTTCTCCGAATGAGGCGTTTTCCTGATGTCCCAAACAGTCGAAAAGGGGATTCATCAGAGAAAATAACTTTACCCCAGTCCTCAGCAGTCCACTGCCTTTACCTTTTGCGGAATATCAGTCTGTCCATGATGTTTTTTCTGGAGAGAAGTGGCTTCTTTGCTGCCCTCCTTGAGACCAGGCCTTGCTCCAAGAGTCTCCGCCTCACAGTGCGTGCAGATGCACTCTCACCTGCCTGCTGCCATTCCTGAGCAAGCTCTGCACTGCTGGTAGCCCGATCCCGCAGCTGAAACACTTTTAAGAGACGGTCCTGGCGCTTGCTGGTCTTTCTTGGGCGCCCTGGAGCCTTATTGGCAACAATGGAACCTCTCTCCTTGAAGTTCTTGATGATGCGATAGATTGTTGACTGAGGTGCAATCTTTCTAGCTGCGATACTCTTCCCTGTTAGGCCATTTTTGTGCATTGCAATGATGACTGCACGTGTTTCTTTAGAGATAACCATGGTTAACAGAAGAGAAACAATGATGCCAAGCACCAGCCTCCTTTTAAAGTGTCCAGTGGTCTCATTCTTAATCATGACAGATTGATCTCCAGCCATGTCCTCATCAACACCCACACCTGTGTTAATGGAGCAATCACTGAAAAGAGGTTAGCTGGTCCTTTTAAGGCAGGGCTGCAATGATGTTGAAATGTGTTTTGGGGGATAAAGTTCATTTTCTAGCCAAATATTGACTTTGCAAGTAATTGCTGTTAAGCTGATCATTCTTTATAACATTCTGGAGTATATGCAAATTGCCATTAGAAAAAGTGAAGCAGTAGATTTTGTAAAAATTAATATTTGTGTCATTCTCAAAACTTTTGGCCATGATTGTATACTGTACACACACATACTAATTTATGACCTCAGGTGTTCAGGTGCGCCATGGAGGAGGTCGGCCACATAGTTCAGAGATCTAGAGAGCTGGAGAGGGCTGCAGAACCCACTGTGGGGGATGGACACACAGCAGAGAGGACTGATATCAGTCCCCTGCTACTGCCCTGCTGTCCTGTGCAGTGAGCCTCCTCCCCCAACCTCTTCTCTGTGAGGAGATGCTGCAGCCTGCTGGAAATAGAACAGCGGAGGGAGCAAAAGACACAAGGTAAGTCCTGCTCTTCCTCCACTGTTGTCGCCTGTGTGCTGTGCGACCGGGCCCCCTGACTACAGGTGAGCACTCACCGTTGGGACGCACCATGCAGGAGGACTGAGACGGCAGCCAGTGAGCACTTTCATCAGTCGGGTGGGGAAATCGCTCATTGGCCAGCGTCTCTCCCTGCATGACACGCTTCTTTTTGAACTCCTGCACCCTGCGTGCCATTCTCTCCCTGGCTCTGGGTATACACATGATTACGAGAGGGAGTGAGAGGGGCCCGGTGCTGCATGACACTGGGCCCCTCTTACTCCCGCCCGCAGTCTTGACTGAGTGGCCCCATAGCGGTTGCATACTCTGCTGCTATGGGCAGTATGCCCTTTCCTGCAGGGGCCCCCCTCCACCTTTATCCCCGGTGCAGTTGCATCTGCAGTATGTCCGCCCCTGGGGGCCAGCATCCATGTGTGGTCAGGTGCCCACATCCATGTGTGGTCAGGTGCCAGTGTAAGTAAGCCAGTAAGTGTGTGATGCTGTTAGCCATGTGTGTAGTGATAAACAACTATATATAGATGTAATAGTCTGCGTCTGAGTATCCGTCTTCAGTAGGCGTACACGCCTGAAAATAATGCATGACAGAGCGCATGTTCGCTGTGTCAGCACCATTATAGTCTATTGCCCCTTCGGCACATATCCCATTTTGCGGGGGATTGGAAGTATGCCTCGATGGGGCCACTGAGCGTGTAACAAAACCCAATGTGAAAGCACCCTTAACTGTTTATCAACCTGTTTCTCCTTAATTTATTAGGAAGACTTTGCTATCTTGAAGACTGAAACAAGAAAAAAATGCATCATGGTAACGGGCCCCCCAAACTACACGGCAGCTTCAGCAGTCCAGATCTTTCACTGGCAATGAAGGAGAGGAATCTTCAATGCAAACAAATTTGCCCCAATCTCCTGCTCCATCATTTGCACCAGCCGTCAGTTCTCCTGGACCCCAATCCCCCAGTTATCAAATACAGCAGTTAATAATGAGCCGTAATCCAGTTGCTGGACAGAATGTGAACATTACTCTACAGAATGTGGGGCAAGTGGTGGCTGGAAACCAACAGATAACACTGACTCCACTGCCTATCCCTAATCCGGCCTCTCCTGGGTTCCAGTTCAGTTCCCAGCCAAGGAGATTTGAACATGGTTCTCCATCCTATATTCAGGTTACGTCTCCAATGTCTCAACAGGTACAAACACAAAGTCCCACCCAGCCCAATGCTTTGCCAATCCAAGCTTTACAAGGTGTCAGAGCGGCGACTGCTGGAGCCAGCCTAGGAATGTGTAGCCAGAGTCCCACCCGTGGCTTTGTGGATGCCAGTGTGCTTGTGAGGCAGATCAGCTTGAGCCCTTCAAATGGTGGTCACTTTGTTTTTCAAGAGGGATCTGGCCTTGCACAGATAACACAGGGAACCACAGCACAGGTACAACTTCCATCTGGGGCAGCACAGGCCAGCATGAGGGAACGTAGACTGTCTCAGCCTCATTCTCAAACAGGAGGAACTATCCATCATCTTGGACCCCAAAGCCCTGTGGCAAGTGGAGCTAATATGCAGACTTTGACAACACCAAGTCACATAACCACAACCAACCTACCACCACAGATAAGCAGTATTATACAAGGTCAACTCATTCAGCAGCAACAGGTTCTCCATGGCCAGCAGCTAGGTAGAACCATAAGCTTTGATAGGACTTCTGGAGGAATGATAGCAGGAGTAGCAGGGTCGACATCCTTTGGTATAACAACACCGCCAACTCCAACAAGCCCATCACGAATTTCTGGTCCCCAGGGACTCTCCAGTCTTCCGTTAACTCAGATGGTGAACACTGTTAAGAAACAAAGTAAGAAACTTGAGGAGATCCCACCGGCAACTGCGGAAGATGCCCAGATGAGGAAACAGTGCTTGGAAAATCATCACAAGAGTATGAAAATGCTGAAGGAACACTTCAAAGATTATCTCATCGAGTTGTTTTTCTTACAACACTTTCAGGAAACATGATGGATTTTTTGGCTTTTAAAAAGAAACCATCAATGGGTCTTCAGGGTTACCTAAGACAAAACGATCTAGATCTGGAAGAGGAAGAAGAAGAAGAACAGTCCGAGGTTATTAATGATGAGGTAAGGTCTGCGTTTTGTTCCATTGGGTGAGATCCGGGGAAATATTGGCACTCTTTAGTCATATGTTACATCTTCTTTCCTGCATTACATTTCTATGCTCTACCTTGATGGTGGGGTAGATGACCACTTCCAATGTCATTGAGGTTGTTGTTATCTGTAATAGAAATCACACCTTTGTAAGATTTGTCGATCTGGTGGCAAAATCTAAGAGGTTTTCTAAAACATTATTGGAAATATCACATATTAGCTGATAGCTGGCATTTTTTTGGTGCGTTGGTTACTTGGCTCCTGAAACTCATTAATGACCATATACACGTAACGTAAAGACACATTAATGTATAGACTGAATCAACAGCTGGTCACATTTCTGCCATTTTTGAGAAAAACTAACACATATGTTTGTGACATTGTAACATTGGTATCACTTCCATTGGTGATACTTATCGCTGTCCCCATTATAAATTATTTCTTTTCGTCACAGTTTGCTAATGGAAAGGTTTAGGTATTGGTAATCCAGCATGCTGCTTTTTGCTAGTTACTTATAGTTATTAATGTAACATATTTTCTACTTATTTATTTTTATATGTTACTTTTTTATATAAATATTTTTATTTCCCCTTTTAGATTTTTTATTTTCCTCACCTGTTGTTTTTGATGCATCTGTTAAGAAAGATGGTACCGTAGTTGATTAGAAACAAGAATGGGGAATGTTTGCTAGTGACTTCTTTCAAGACACTCGCCATATTCACACATTATTATACTGTAAAATTCCTTTACTCCGGCATTAATGCCCCTAGAAAGGGACAAAATCATCCACATATAAAGCTCAGAACCTTTCTGAAGAAAGAAACCTTAAGACAAAATGTACTGCCATAACATTACTCACATTTGAGGATTTGCCATTGGCATCTGCTTCTTGTCTTGTGAAATTGTACATTAATTTGCCCTTTTATCTTACAATCTAGTGCAGATGATCAGACTTTCAGGATTAGCAAATGCTGGATTAAATGGCTGGCTCTGTATTTGCTATACACAAAAAAAGTAGATTTCCCCTTCCTTGCATTGATGTCGGGCATGCTAAATATTTGTTTCTGAAACTAGACAAACCTAATCCAGTCATAAGGGTGAATGGCAGCTCTAAGGGCATCTGTCAGGTCAGGTGATTGACAGCTATTTAGTGCTGCAGCAGCGTCAGTCTCCCAGTGAAGGGCGGTAGTCTGCTGAGAAGGGAGCTGTCAGTAAAGTGCTCCGTCCCGCCCCGAGCACTTCCAGAACCATTTCGATATCACTTCTAAAGTGGATTTCTCAGCAATACAACTTCTAAAGTGGATTTCTCAGCAATACAACAGCGCTTTTCTTTAATAAAGGGTTACTTATGTTCTAATAACGTTCATTTGTAATCTGTTTGGGTGGTTGAATGATCTGACAGATTCCCTTTAATCCCATTTAGTTGGCATATTGTACCAGAGATGTATGTGTGTGGGGCGCAGGGGCAACCCTAACATCCGCAGGCTTCCGGTTTATATATACAGAGCAGTCAGCGAAAGAAACTAATACATTTCTGCTTTTCTCTCTTGTCTTTCTTTCTTCCCTTCTTTGTTGATCTTGTTTACCCCCTTCTTGCTATTGCAGTGCTCCTTTCCTCAACCCTTCCCTGGAAGCCTTTCCCTTTCCAAGGGTTGTGTGGTCAACTATACGCTCAAGCATCCATCGCTTACTAAGTGTCGAGGCGCCTTTGTGTGACACCTGTCCGTCGTGCCATTTTGCCTTCCTTTAGAGGTGGATCAGTGACTAACCAGCTTTATTGGGAGCAAACCACCTTGTGTCGATTATTGCTCCATGTAACGACACAAAACAATTAAAGAATAATGCCCTCCCCCCAAAAAAAAAGAAGTTTTCTTCTATCCACTGGTACCACCAGTAAACCTGAGAACGTGGTTTTATAACCCCAAAAATTGGGTTCTGCAGCTCCATCTTGATTGCTCAGCCTTTGTCCCATTCATTGCCTATAGTACGCCACCTTCTCCGAGGGTCCCATAGACAATGAAAGGAATGGAGGAGCATGTGCACTGTTCTTGGGATTGCTGGGGCTCCCAGTGGTCAGATAAATTGTATATCCTATACCCTCATGTTGTGGTGGTGACATTGCTGCTTCGAATAGGAGATAACCTGTTTTTTTTTTTTTGAGGGGGAGGGAATAACCCTTTAAGAATTAAAAATGAATTCCAAAGTCATTTCTAATACTGGCATTTGGTGAAAAAGGCAATATTGTATGTCTGATGATTGGAATCCATATTAATATGGTTGAGGAAAAAGATCGAAACAAAATGATTTTTCCTCTTCTTGAAATATTTCCTCTCAGGTAAAGATTGTGACAGGAAAAGATGGGCAGACTGGTACACCTGTTGCTATAGCAACCCAGCTTCCTCCCAATGTTTCTGCTGCTTTTTCATCCCAGCAGCAGCCATTTCAGGTACCTTTTTGATGGTTCTACAATGTGGCCTCATTTCAGATTTTTATTTTTTTTCCTCATCCATTCCAGTTTTTTTTCTAAGCAAAATAGATCTACTTCCATATTTTAAAGGCCATCATTTTCTCATTCAACTCCTTCACCCCGAGAGAAACCTTTCCAGCACTTTTGGAATTCTGACTCTTGGTGATTATAGTGGGGTGTCACGCGCAGATTCATTTCAAGAGGATTAATGATCTGCAAAAAAAAAAAATCATCCCACTGCTGACACCAAACTCAGGGGTGAAAGGGCGCGGTTACAAGTCTTCAACCCATTGAACTGCATGAGCAACATTGTTGTGATATTATCACGGGTGCCGACATGTGTGATTCGTGCCTTTGTCTATTTTTTTTTTGTTTGAAAATTTTCTTCATTTTTCTTGTGAAGCATTTATTTTTTTTTCTTTGCATATTGAACAGCAAAGTATCTAGATTCCAGAGCCCGAGGCAGTAATCCATAATAAATGAGCACATATCTTGTACACTGGACAGCCAGATAATGGAAGGTACAAATCTCAAGGTCAATATGGTAAAATATGGCTCCAATTTATTAGGTCATGTCCAGGTGGGACTAAAATTCTACAGCAAAGTCGCCACACTAAATCTTTTAAATTTTATAAAAGGACCTCTTACATGACTCTTCATGAGCCTAGGACCACCCACATGACTCTTCATGAGTCTAGGTCCACCCACATGACTCTTCATGAGTCTAGGACCACCCACATGACTCTTCATGTATCTAGGTCCACCCACATGACTCTTCATGAGCCTAGGACCACACACATGACTCTTCATGTACAGCATGCATTGAGTTCACACGACAGCTTTTCTCTTGATATGACTTTAGGACTTCATCATGTAATCTACAGTAGCTTGATGATAACTTGGCACAGTAATGAAATATAAGGGAAAAAATATGGTTTTTAAACTACAGTAAAAGGACTTTAATATGGAACTTCTGATTGTCTTCATCACTATTGAAAAATTAAAACAATTTTGAAAAAAAAAACAAACCCTCTTTTTAAAAAAGCATCCTGACCATAAAGCTACAGTTTTCTAAAGATGTATAAAATGTGTAGTTGTATGAAATACTTATCGATCACAGTCTCCCCCCAGTCTGTGCCACTCCGATTCTCTTCCAATTTACGAGACTTCAACTCCAACTAGTCGGATCACGGGGGCTTTACGGTGTGAGACTATGGAACCTCGTTCTGTGTGATCCAGCTAGTTGGAGATGAAGTCATCACACAGAAGATGAATGGAGCTGCGCTAGATACAGGGGAAGACGGCGATCAGTAAAAATTTTGATACAACTACAGTACGTTACATACATATTTTAAAATATTTTAGGGGAGCAAATATTTGTCGCAAGTATAAAAGTATAAAAGACTGCCAGCCATGTTTTTGTTCCCATTAGTAAATTTTCCATTGACTGTTTTCACCCAGCAATGCTGCTATGCTCTCACTACTTAACATAGTGCATGTAAAGTTATGGGGATGGATTTATGAGAAGGTTTTGGCTACGTTGGCTAGGTTGCAGCCTGGTGGGATGATGTGGTTATAATCCAGCCACTGTACCCTATGGATGTACAGAGAGGCGAGGGGGTCTGTAACTGGTGGTGAGCGGCCTACAAGACAGAGCCTGCAGGCCCCCTCTTTTCTAGGGTCTGCCTCTATGGCATATACTCCTCTGACCACTCTCCTGTCTGTAGTTTGGTAACATTACTAGCCAAACAGAATAATAGATCAACATATCAGTCACTGAGAGTACCATATAATCCTAAAAGTATACAGACATAGTGTCACAAATTAGTAGACTGAAAGGATACCGGACTGTAGCAGACCAACTGCATATACAATATAGAGAAGCCGAGAGAAATAAGCAGTCTAAGGTCAAATATAGAACAAGTGGAAAAACTTTATTGATATAATAGGATAAAAGAATTGCACAACAGATGAATACTGCATGTGTCACAATACAAAATACAAATACAGCAAGGGAAACCACGTGTGGAAGATAAAAGTATAATGATACCTCATGCTACTTATGTACAATAGTATTCAACATGGTTATAATACATAGAAATGTATATAGAGGTAGATAGTGAATAGTAATGGTAATGCAGTACATACCAATAGAGTCACAATGTGACACCACACAAGCTGCCCTTGCCACCCCTGGGTACCTATTGGTATGTACTGCATTACCATTACTATTCACTATCTACCTCTATATACATTTCTATGTATTATAACCATGTTGAATACTATTGTACATAAGTAGCATGAGGTATCATTATACTTTTATCTTCCACACGTGGTTTCCCTTGCTGTATTTGTATTTTGTATTGTGACACATGCAGTATTCATCTGTTGTGCAATTCTTTTATCCTATTATATCAATAAAGTTTTTCCACTTGTTCTATATTTGACCTTAGACTGCTTATTTCTCTCGGCTTCTCAACATTACTAGCCGTCAGTGCCTTTATGGTGAACTGACCTGTAAGTTTACTGACCTGGAACTTTAAGGCCGTCACCATTGTGGCGGTATACATGGAAAAGCTACTGTGACTAAAAGCCTCCTCTCCCTGCTCCTGGAATACCATGGCTTGTGCTGTTATTTGCCTGTGTCACATAATTTGTCTTTGTTGGCTTTCTTCTTATGTTTACCTGCCAATCCCTTCTCTCTGTTTTCTGCTCTAAATCTCTATTTTCTTGATATATATGTATGTAGATATTCATTGTTCCACACTCGTATTTGAGAAAATAATATTCATGTGTCCATACACAAATTCATTACAAAATGTCTAGGTTCTAGATTTTTGAGTATGAGGAAAAGATTGTGAACCTTTTTGTCTTTTCTTTTTTTTCTCCTTTCTAAACTTTGGTGAGTCTTACCAAATGTGTCTGATATTCTAGAAAATATACTGGTGTATTATATTAAATTTCATTTAAAAATGTGACCCTATTGCCTCCTGAGTTCCACTGCAAGCTGCAGAATGAGTTTACTGAGAATCTGTCTGCGAGCTCATTCTGATGTGAAAGTTTGGAACTGAAATCTTGCGTCTTCTAATCTCCTCCGAGCATATTTGTGAAAAGAAAGCTCCACTCAACTGTTAGGTGGTCCTAAATAATCTGAAAGGAGCTCAGAAGAAGGAATTAACTCAGAATTGCTGTCAGAGTGAACTCACTCACAGATTCTCAGTTAACTCATTCTGCAGCCAGATATATATACTGTGCAACACAGAGGCTATAAAACGTAAATCGAGCAATAAAACTCATTGATTGGCTGCGTCCATGATGTGCATTGAAGTTCGGACGTCACCATTGCAGCCAGTAAAACAGAGACTGGAGCAGCAGTGGAGAGGCAGCGCTTGACCCCGGCAGGGTGAGTACCGTGTTGTTTGTTACATCGAGTATAGGAAGGTTTGGGGGAATAAATATTAATAGTGTAAGACCCCTTTAAAGGATTAATCCTGTCTGCTCACTTGTACATTAAAGGGAAAGTGTCGGTTGATCCATGCTGCCCAAGCCTCGTTTTTGTCTGTTTTCACTGAAATTCTGCAGCTTTTCTTAGCTTGTAAATTGAGGGTCATCACTTTTATCCGTTATTCTGCTGACCAAGATCGGAAGCTAATAGTCCTTCAGTCCATTCTTTCTCAGTTTCTGCAGCTCCATTCACCCATTCATTTGAAGCGGCAAGTAAATGTTCTTCAAAAATCGACATAAACCCAATAAAAATGTCCATTTTGTACGTAGTGATTTCCTGCCAGCACATTGTTTTTTGGTGCAGCAAACAACACTACAAAAATGCAATGTGTGAACATAACCTTACATCGTGTACAGTTGATTAAAGCACTTCACTGCAGAGATTTAATGTCAGCCTGACTTTTTGGGAAGGTGGCATGTTATGTTGGTGCCGTGGTGTTTGACACTCTGATTTTATGCTGTTTTTCGCATATCTGCTTTCTCACATGATGTGTTGAAGGTTCCGTTTTAATGATGGAGATCAGTATATCTAAAAAGTGGATGATCAACCTTCCCCAGATACACCAATGGGTTCTTTAGGGACTGTGGTTTTCTAATATTTCTATTGTCTGTGTAGGCTGGGTGAGAGTCCCTGCGAAACGTGTGATGAGCCTGTAATAGGTTGTCGAAAGCAGATATTTCTAAGATAAAGTTACATTTGTAGGGAATATATCACTTTTTTACTAACTATAAAACCAGGGTAAAAAAACATATTCCTTTTTTGTAGATTTTTTTATTACGTTTTCTCTACATGATTAATGGTGCTACCAGCTTGTCTGAGCTACATTTGGTCTACCTTGCCCGCTCTGCCTTAATCTAGGCCTTACTCAATGATATTGAGGTCAGGAGTCTGAGATGGCCACTCCAGAACCTTCACTTTGTTCTGCTGTAGCCAATGACAAGTTTACTTGGCCCTGTGTTTTGGATCGTTGTCATGTTGTATTGTGTGCATCGCCACGAAGATCGTCGCGGTTGCACATTCTGACTTCTCACAGCTGAGTTGCTGTTTCTTTGTGTTTGGCAGTTAGGGAGTTAATTCTGTCTGTGCTCAGTTCTGGGACTGGGTGCAGTTTCTCCCGGCTGCAATTAATTATTTGTTGATTGGTTTCCTTTAAATCTCTGGTTGTCTGTGTTGGGAGTTGCCAGTGAAATTCTTCATGCAGACCACAGATAAGATTGTATCTGTATAGACTTAAGTTAAAGAGCTCCTTAGTTGTTTTAAGCTCACCTTGCTTAGAGTTTAATATCCAGATCATTTATGTTCCTTCTGTGTTTGAGTGTGTATGCAAGTCTGTGTTTTCTCCAGTCTGTCTTATATGTCTAATCTGTGTATTTAGCAGAGATCAGCCCATATCCCTTTGGTGGTAATCAGAATCCTTCTTAGGACTGATTACAGGGTTCAGGGACTGATAGGAGACAGGGTTAGGCTGGAGACTTGGACCTCTGAACCATTATCAGTACCTCCAAGGTGAGGGATTAGTTAGGACCCCAGTTTAGGGTCAGGTTAGACCCCCGGTCCTCCTCTTTCCTGTGACAGTGTATCAAGTCCTCAAGATTAACCCTGAGTTCAACGGATATCGTGTCAGGTAAATCTATTCTATATTTACATGCTGATGTTGCTAATCTATATGTTGTATAGAGTGTTGTTCTTTTAAGAATAGTTTACTGACATCGTACACATATCATAAGACCGCGTGACACATGTTGGAACGTCCAAGTCCATCCCATGCGCAGTTTCTGGGCTGATGATTGCAAATTTGCCTCCAGTATTTGCTGATAACGTGCTACATTCAACTTTCCTTCAACTTTGACCAAGTTTCCTGTGCCTTTGTAGCTCACACATCCCCAAAACATCAGCGATCCACCTCCGTGCTTTACAGTAGGAATGGTGTTCCTTTCATCATTTGACCTCTCTCCAAATGTAACGTTTATGCTTGTGGCAAAAAAGTTCAATTTTAGTCTCATCACTCCAAATTACCTTGTTCCAGAAGTATTGAGGCTTATCTCTGTGCTGTGCATATTGTAGGTGAGATACTTTGTTGTATTGGCACAGTAATGGCTTTCTTCTGGTGACTCGACCATGCAGCCCATTTTTCTTCAAGTGCCTCCTTATTGTGCATCTTGAAACAGCCACACCACTAGTTTTCAGAGAGTCCAGTATTTCGGCTGATGGTATTTGTGGGTTTTTCTATGCATCCCAAACAATTTTCCTGGCAGTTGTGGATGAAATCTTTGTTGGTCTACCTGACGGTGGTTTTATTTTTACAGAGCCCATGATTTTCCATTTGTTAATCACAGTTTGAACGCTGCTGACTGCCATTATCAATTCCTTGGATATCTTTTTGTATCCCTTTCCGCTTTTCATACAGTTCATCTACCTTTTCCCGTAGACAATTCTTTTGCTTTCCCCATTACTCACAATACAGAAACGTCAGTGGCTGGATGAAAGATACAAGAATCTGTCTGGATCCCAGAAACTCAGCTTTTATGCACACACACTGATTATACGCAAACAGGTCACAGGTGAGGATGTTACCTTTAGTAGCCAATCAAACCCATTAGTGTCAACTTCTGTGCATGTTATCAGGCCAAAATCACCAGGGTATGTGAACTTTTGATCAGGATCATTTGGATGTTTTGGGTTGTCATTATGATTTAAAATGAGAAAACACAGTAGTTTGATAATAAATGGCTTCACCCAACCACTAACCATGAGTGGAGAAAACGTTTTGGTGTTTTCATTCATATTCTCTGAAAAAAGGCCAAGAAAGCAAAAATTCTGCTGTGGTATGTACACTTTTGAACACAACCGTACATTCATGAGCCCCGTACCATGGTACAACCGAAACTTTTTTGCTGACAGCTTCCCTTTAACACCATTTAAAGCTATGTTTTACTGCATCCACATGGGTTATAGGAAACTGGAGTCTGGGAGATGAGTGCGTGTAAATGAAAAAATGCCAGCATCGAATAATGTGATTTTTTTTTTTTTTTTTATTGGCACCAATAAATACATGACCCCTGTGAGTGTTGACATGTGTTTTTTAGACCGTTTCTAAGCATTCTCTGTGATTAGTCTGAAACCTCTATACAGAGAGGGGAAGGAGGTGAGCTGTGATAATCACTAGTATCTGGAGGTGAGTGCCAGCTAATTGTGAGGGTCAGTCAAAACTGGAGTATGAACTAAGGCCCTAGATAAGTTTAGGCTTCTGTCTGGAGTAAGATTTCTTGTATTAGTAACGCCCGTCACTTGTAGTGAATTAGATGAGCTGTGTGTCACACCCTTTCCTCACCGCTGTCCTGCCCCAGCTCTGTCCATTTTGGTGGAGCTGGGAGAAACTGGCGCCAAAATATCAACAGTCACAAAATTGTTTGTACAGTTTCAAATCGACTTATCAAAGCAATTCACACCTGTACTCTTGCAAAATTGCTTTGGTGAATAAATGGCATACTATCAAAAACAAGACAAGATACCCCATGAAGACAGGTCGGCACACCAAATACCATACCTTTCAAATTGTAGGGCGCACATCAGTTTTTGACAGCGTAAAATAGGGAAAACCTAATTCCTACTAATTAGAACTTCCCTGGCGATGCTGTTACTCACCCTGCTTCTATCACAGCACTCAACCGAATTGTCATCAGGAAGAGGTGCAGGTGACAATTTGTTTCAGAGAAAGAGACGGCAGTGTTTGAAGCCATGACTGATGGAGGAAACAGCGACTGAAGATGTGGACACTTCTCGATCACCTCTTCTGAACTAGGATGTCTTCAGGGGATGACAGGGACTGTAGCTGTGATAAGTGACCCCAGCGCTGCCCCCTATTGATGTCCTGTTTAAGGAGGGGTGATAAAAGCGAGTGCAGCACCAGCCTTCTGTGAAGTCTGATTTGATACTCTTCTCATGCTAAAAATCTCAGTAAGTAAAGTAAAAACAATCACATATAGAATCATAGAATGGTAGAGTTGGAAGGGACCTCCTGGGCCTTCTGGTCCAACCCCCTGCTCAAAGCAGGATTCTCTAAATCATCCCAGACAGATGTCTATCCAGCCTCTGTTTGAAGACTTCCATTGAAGGAGAACTCACCACCTCTTGTGGCAGCCTGTTCCACTCATTGATCACCCTAACTGTCAAAAAGTTTTTTCTAATATCTAATCTGTGTCTCCTCCCATTCAGTTTCATCCCATTGCTTCTAGTCTTTCCTTGTGCAAATGAGAATAAAGATGATCCTTCTACAATGTGACAGCCCTTGAGATATTTGTAGACAGCTATTAAGTCTCCTCTCAGTCTTCTTTTTTGCAAGCTAAACATTCCCAAATCCTGCAACCGTTCCTCATAGGACATGGTTTGCAGACCGGTCACCATTCTGGTGGCTCTTCTCTGAACTTGCTCCAGTTTGTTGATGTCTTTTTTAAAATGTGGTGCCCAAAACTGGACACAGTATTCCAGATGAGGTCTGACCAAAGAGGAGTAGAGGGCAATAATGACCTCACGTGATCTAGACTGTATGCTTCTGTTGATACATCCTAGAATTGCATTTGCCTTTTTTGCTGCTGCATCACACTGTTGACTCATGTTAAGTCTGTGATCAATTAGAATACCCAAGTCTTTTTCACATGTGCTGTTACTTAGCCCTATTCCTCCCATTTTGTATATGCTTTTTTCATTTTTATTGCCCAGATGTAGTACTTTGCATTTTTCCCTGTTAAAATCCATTCTGTTAGTTGCTGCCCACTGCTCCAGTTTATGTATATCTTTTTGAATCCTCTCTCTCTCTTCTCTAGTATTAGCTACCCCTCCTAGCTTTGTGTCATCAGCAAATTTGATCAGTTTACCCTCAATTCCTTCATCTAAATCATTGATAAAGATGTTGAACAATACAGGGCCCAAAACAGAGCCTTGTGGTACCCCACTTGAGACATTCTTCCAACTGGATGTGCAGCCATTTACAACCACTCTTTGGGTCCGATCACTAAGCCAGTTATGAATCCACCTAACAGTTGCCTTGTCCATTCCATACTTAGTCATTTTTTCAATAGGGATTGTGTGAGATACTTTGTCAAATGCTTTGCTGAAGTCAAGATATACTATATCTACAGCATTTCCCTGATCCACCCAGTCAGTGATTCTGTCATAGAAGGAAATTAAGTTAGTCTGACATGACTTATTAGTTACAAACCCATGCTGACTCTGTTTAATCACTTCATTCTTATCCAGGTACTTGCATACATGTTCTTTAATAATTTGTTCAAAGATCTTTCCTGGTATAGAAGTCAGACTCACCGGCCTGTAGTTCCCTGGGTCCACCTTCTTCCCCTTTTTGAAGATAGGAACAACATTTGCTCTTCTCCAGTCTTCTGTGACTTCTCCTGTTCTCCAAGAATTTTCAAAGATTATGGACAGTGGTTCAAGAATTTCTTCTGCTATCTCCTTCAGTACCCTGCGGTGTAATTCATCTGGACCTGGAGACTTGAATTCATTTATGTTAGCTAAGTGTTTCCTCACTGTCTTTCTGTTTATAGATATCCTGGATTCTTCTATTCCTTTAATAGGACAGTGAAGATCAGTTGATGTTACATTTCCTTTCTGAGAGAAAACAGATGCAAAATAGGAATTTAAAAGTTCAGCCTTCTCAACATCCTGACTTAACATTTCATCATTTTCATCCTGTAAAAATCCTATAGCATCTTTGACTTTTCTTTTACTTTTGACGTATCCCCAAAATCCTTTTTTGTTGCTTTTGACGTCACTTGCAAGCCTTAATTCATTGTCAGCTTTAGATAATCTGATTTGTGCCCTGCAGGTTCTGCAGACGGCATTATATTCTTCTTTAGATATGCCTCCCTCTTTCCATTTGATAAACATTTCTTTCTTCCTTTTTAGCATGTGTTTAAGTTCTATGTTCATCCATCCTGGTTTCCTTAAATGCTTCCCATTCTTCCCTCTTTTCGGAATTGTTAACGATTGTGCTTTGAGAATCTCATTTTTCAAGATTTTCCATCCTTCCTGGACATTTTTGTCCTTAAGGATATCCAGCCATTGGATCCCTCCAATTCTCTTTCTGAGTTCCTTAAAATCTGCCTTTCTGAAATCTAACCTTGACGTCTGAGTCTTCACAGGTCTTCCTCCTCTTGTTATCCAAAATTCTAAAATAGCATGGTCACTACCTCCTAGAGTCCCAGCCACTCTTACCTCCTCCACCATTTCCTCCCTGTTTATGAGGATTAGATCCAAGGTAGCAGATCCCCTTGTTTTCTCCATTACCTTTTGGAAGACAAAGTTGTCAGCAAGAGAGGATAAGAATTTCCTGGACCTGTTAGTTTTGCCTGAGAGAGATTCCCAACAAATGTCTGGATAGTTGAAATCTCCCATGACCACTATGTCATATTTTTTGGAGAACTTGGCCATTTGATGCATAAAGAGTTCATCCATATCTTCAGCTTGCACAGGCGGCCTGTAGTAAATGCCTACAATGGTGTCCTTTCCATTGTTCTGTCCTTGTATTCTTACCCAAACAGTTTCCACAGAACTCCCAGTCTCTGAAGTGTCAATCTCTGTGCAGATATACGCTTTTCTAACATACAATGCGACACCTCCTCCTCGTTTATCAAGTCTGTTTCTTGCAAATAAGTTGTATCCTTCTAGCCTTGTATTCCAATCATGTGTATCGTCCCACCAAGTCTCAGTGATTCCAATGACATCATATTTCTTCTCCTGCGTTAGTAGTTCCAATTCTCCTTGTTTGTTGCCCATGCTTTGTGCATTCGTATAGAAACACTTTAGTTTGTGATTGGTTTCTCTTCCTTCAATATTTTTATTATGTAGATTTTTTTGTCTTTGTTCTTCCCCTTCACTTCTAATAGCAGAATTCTCAATAGTATTTGTCAGGTGTATGGCTTTTGCTGGCGTTTTGCTTCCCTTCCCACATTGTTCTAGTTTAAAGCTCTCCTGATGAGTGTAGCAAGGCGACTTCCAAATACATGTTTTCCAGTCTTCGTAAGGTGCACCCCATCTTTAGCAAGTAGTCCATCGTATAGGTAATTCACTCCGTGATCCAGAAATCCAAATCCTTGCTGACGGCACCATCGACGTAGCCAGTTGTTCACCTGCAGAATCTTATTCCACCTCCTTGTTCCATGGCCATCCACTGGGAGGATGGAAGAGAAGACCACCTGCGCTCCCAGTTCTTTCACTTTCTTACCTAAGTTTTCAAAGTCACTGCAGATGGTTTCCAGGTCGTTTCTAGCGGTGTCATTTGTCCCCACATGTATTAGCAGGAATGGGTAGTCATCTTTAGGTCTGAAGAGTCCTGATATCCTGTCAGACACATCTTTAATTTTTGCACCTGGAAGACAGCACATTTCTCTTGAGGTTATATCCGGTCTGCAGATAGCGGCCTCTGTTCCTCTCAACAGGGAATCGCCCATGACAACAACTCTCCGTTTCTTCTTCACAACAGTTTTCTTTCTCCATTCAGGAGGACTCTGAGGGCGTACAAGGTTGTTTGTGGGCAAAGTCTTATCCTGATGTATTTCTTCATCGTTCTCCTGTGTAAGAGCCTGGTATTGGTTCCTGAGCAGAATTGGTGCTGACTGCCTCCTGATCCTCCTGCTTCTCTGGGTCACATGCTTCCATTCCTCTGTTTCTTCAGGTGCACTTCGAATTTCTTCTCTTTCTGTACCATGAAGAGATAATTCTGCTCTGTCTAAGAACTCTTCATCTTCCTTAATGGTCTTCAATGTAGATAACCTCTCTTCCAGATTTTGCAACTTTTCCTCCAACAGGGACACAAGCTTGCATTTCTGGCATGTGGGAAATGGCAGGATAGGAAGAGGTTTGTAGAATTTAATAAAGCTAATTACAAAAGTGGTTAGAGCTTAAAGATTTGTATTGATAAAGGCCTTTATAGCTATCTGATCACCTCTTTAAGCAAGATTTATTGTAGCTAAAAAGTGGATCTTATAAAATACAGCATGTTACAAATGATATACAATTGCTTCCACTTGCTTGCATGGTGCTGTATCTTCACTGCAGTGTTATAAGCAACGCACAAGCACTTTGCCATCTACAGTTGTGGCCAAAAGCTTTGAGACAGACACAAATTTTGGTTTTCTCAAAAGTGATCGGATGAATTGCATAAAATTGCCGTGATACCTTGCCTTTGAAATAGACTTATATGTGGAGTTCTGAAGTTCTTAAATCGCTTTAATTAGCCTGAAAATTTACTTTTAACTTGCTTTCTCTATCTGCTGTCATGCTTTTGGGTGTGTGCACACGTTGCGGAATTGCCGTGGAAATTTCCGCGGCAATTCCGCACCTCCCTGCCGCGGGAAATACGCATATTATAGGTATGCGTATTCTCGCTAAAAACTAGCGTTTTGCAAGCGTAATTAGCTTGTAGAATGCTAGCGTTTTCCAAGCGATCTGTAGCATCGCTTGGAAAACTGATTGACAGGTTGCGCACACGAGTCACACATAGTGTTTGACAAGTGTGAGCAACTTTTTACTATTGATGCCGCCTATGCCGCATCAATAGTAAAAAGATCTAATGTTTAAAAATAATTAAAAAAATAATAAATCGTGATATTCTCACCTTCTGGCGGCCCCCGCAGCCTTCCTGCCTCTCAGCGACGCTCCCGACCAATCCCGTTCCCAGGCGTCCTTTGCGACAATGACCCCAGATGATGTAGCATCACGCGAGACCGCTACGTCATCTGGGGTGATTCTCGCAATGCATCACTGGGAACGGAATTGGCCGGGAGCGTCGCTGAGAGGCGGGAAAGCTGCGGGGGCCGCCGGAAGGTGAGAATATCACGATTTTTTATTTTAATTATTGTTTTAATATGGATATGGTACCCAGGGCCTGGAGGAGAGTCTCCTCTCCTCCAGACCCTGGTACCATCCGCACATGAACCGCTTACTTTGCGCATGGTGGGCATAGCCACATGCGGAAAGTAAGCGGTTTAATGCAGTCCTATGGCGGCGGAATCGCCGCTATTCCACAAAAAAGAATGAGCATGCTGCGGATTCTTCCGCGATGCGATTCCACCGCGGAAAAGCACGCAGCATGTGCACAGCATTGCGGAATCCCATAGGCTATAATGAGTTGTATTGTGTAAGCGTTTTTGCCGCGGTTTCGCGGCAAAAGCGCTAAGGATCCACAACTTGTGCACATAGCCTTTATCTTTCATTGTGGTGCAGCTGGTTTTTATGGATTCCTACCTCTAGTGCCAGAGTGAGAATGTGCAGTAGTTGCATTCCAGGAGACGAGAACTCTTAACATACTAGCCGAACAGCTGATTATCGGAAGCGCTCCAGGTAGCCAGGTTACCAATGCAGCTATTCGGATAAGCACTTATCCGAAGCTATTCGATCATCCCTATATACACTGCTCAAAAAAATAAAGGGAACACTCAAATAACACATCCTAGATCTGAATGAATTAAATATTCTCATTGAATACTTTGTTGTGTACAAAGTTGAATGTGCTGACAACAAAATCACACAAAAATCATCAATGGAAATCAAATTTATTAACCAATGGAGGCCTGGATTTGGAGTCACCCACAAAATCAAAGTGGAATGTATTGTACTTAAAACAAGCCAAAATGATGCTCAGTAGTTTGTGTGGCCTCCATGTTCCTGTCTGACCTCCCTGTGCCTGTTTGACCTCCCTACAACGCCTGGGCATGCTCCTGATGAGGCGGCGGATGGTCTCCTGAGGGATCTCCTCCCAGACCTGGACTAAAGCTTCCGCCAACTCCTGGACAGTCTGTGATGCAACATGACGTTGGTGGATGGAATGAGACATGATGTCCCAGATGTGCTCAATCGGATTCAGGTCTATGAAACGGGCGGGCCAGTCCATAGCTTCAATGCCTTCATCTTGCAGGAACTGCTGACACACTCCAGCCACATGAGGTCTGGCATTGTCCTGCATTAGGAGGAACCCAGGGCCAATCGCTCCAGCATATGGTCTCACAAGGGGTCTGAGGATCTCATCTCAGTACCTAATGGCAGTCAGGCTACCTCTGGCGAACACATGGGGGGCTGTGCGGCCCTCCAAAGAAATGCCACCCCACTGACCCACTGCCAAACCAGTCATGCTGAAGGATGTTGCAGGCAGCAGATCGTTCTCCACGGCATCTCCAGACTCTGTCACGTCTGTCAGATGTGCTCAGTGTGAACCTGCTTTCATCTGTGAAGAGCACAGGGCGCCAGTGGCGAATTTGCCAATCCTGGTGTTCTGTGGCAAATGCCAAGCGTCCTGCACGGTGTTGGGCTGTGAGCAAAACCCCCCTCTGTGGACGTCGGGCACTCAGACCATCTCCATGGTGTCGGTTTCTAACCGTTTGTGCAGACACATGCACCTTTGTGGCCTGCTGGAGGTCATTTTGCATGACTCTGGCAGTGCTCCTCCTGTTCCTCCTTGCACAAAGGCTGAGGTAGCGGTCCTGCTGCTGGGTTGTTGCCCTCCTACGGCCCCCTCCACGTCTCCTGGTGTACTGGCCTGGTTCCTGGTAGCCCTTCCAGCCTCTGGGCACTACGCTGACAGACACAGCAAACCTTCTTGCCACAGCTCGCATTGATGTGCCATCCTGAATGAGCTGCACTACCTGAGCCACTTGTGTGGTTTGTAGGGTCTGACTCACTCTACCACGAGTGTGAAAGCACAACCAACATTCAAAAGTGACCAAAACATCAGCCAGAACGCATTGGTTCTGAGATGTGGTCTGTGGTCCCCACCTGCAGAACCACTCCTTTATTGAGGGTGTCTTGATAATTGCCAATAATTTCCATCTATTGTCTGTTCCATTTGCACAACAGCATGTGAAATTGATTGTCAATCATTGTTGCTTCCTAAATGGACAGTTTGATTTCACAGAAGTTTGATTTACTTGGAGTTATATTCTGTTGTTTAAGTGTTCCCTTTATTTTTTTTGAGCAGTGCATAAACTGTAAGGAGATTGCATTTCTCTGAACTGCTCAAGAGACAACTTGAGAATACCCCTTTAAAGTGTTCCTGTCATCAATATATTACAATCCTTACTGGTATGTGAGTAAAGAGCCTTTAATTGCTTATGAATAGAGATGAGCGAATTTGTTTGGATTTTGTCTCCGAATCTGATTTTGACATGTTTGTGCCGAATGTTTGTCTTATGATCGGTTCCGAACACTTTCGGAACTTTCTACTTCCTTTGACTCTAATGATGTTCGGCTGTGTTCAACGAATATTGCAAAAACAAAATTCGATTCCGTTCATATTCGGAACTGAATCCGAACAAATTCGCTCATCTCTACTTATGAAGTCCATACCTTGCCTGTAGATTTGTATTTTGACATCTTATAGACATGCAGTGCTAAAGTTTTAGTCGAAAAATGCATGGGGTGGGCACTGCACTTCCAGCTCTCCCTTTTTCCCAAACACCGCCGACTTTGTCTCTGGTGGGCAGGTCACATTTCTCTCAGTGACCTGCTGCCACTGCCCAAGGTTTTGCGCAGGTTCTGTCAGGGTTGTTTCTTCACAGGGGGTCAGTGCATGTACAGTATGTTCCTGATGTTGCAAGAGCTGAACTATTGACTTGAGCATGTGTTTACCCAGAGCAATGCTGTGCCTGTGCAAAATCACAGGTGGGGAGGCAGGTCACTAAGAGAAGAGCGACCCGTCCGTCAGAGACTGGAGGCCAGTGACGGGTGGGGAAAAGGGAAAGAGGCAAGACAGCTAGAAGTGCTTTTCTCACCCCTGCACTTACAACAAAATTTTACAGCTACATTTCTCTAAGATTCAAATCAAAATTCTACAAGCTGGATTTAATAAGTATTAAAGGCTTGTTACTCACATGCCATTAGTTAGTATTGCAGTATCCTGATGACAGGTTCGCTTTAATTTAAAACTAATACTAACAAAAACCTTTCCACAGATTTTCAGCCTTGTCACAAAATTACCCACTTACATATTTTTTGTGATCTTCTCATTAGCTTACGAGGATGTCTTAAAAAGTACAAGGCATTTGATATCATATCATTCAGTCATGCTGATTGAATTATAGCAGCAGACTGGTTGCTATAAAAGGGTGGTGCTGGTTCTTGAAATCATTATCTTCTTCTGTTAACCAAGGTTACTTTTAAGGAAACGTGCAATCATCATTAGTTTGCACCAAAAGGACTTTACAGGCAAGGAAGGTTGCTTGTAAGATTTCCCCTAAATCAACCATGTGTCAAATCATCAAGAACTTCATAGATAGAGGTTCAATTTCTGTGAACAAGGCGTCAAGGCACACAAAGTCCTGCAAGTTCCGGTCCTGGAATAATGGTCTCATAATGAGGAGTCCACTATAGGATCAGTTTAACACCAGTGCAGAGCTTGCTCAGGAATGGCAGCTGGCAGGTATCAGTACATTTATACACACAGTGAGGCAAAGGCTTTAGGAGGGTGGCCTAGTGTCAAGAAGGGCAGCAAAGAAGCCACTTCTCTCCAGGAAAAGCATCAAGGACAAACTGACATTCTGCAGAAAGTGCAGAGATTGGACTACAGAGGACTGTGGTGAAGTTATTTTCTCTGATAATCTCCTTTTTAACTGTCAGGGACATCTGGAGGAAAGATTGTGTTGAGAAGAAAAGGTGAGCACTAGTGATGTGCTCGGGTGTTATCCAAGTATCTTGGGTGTGCTCGGATAATATAATCGAGTCCCGGCGGTTGCTTGTTTTGTAGCTGTCTACAGCCGCAAAACATGCAGCCACAGGGATTTGAATTTATTTGAGCACACCCAAGATAGTCGGATAACACCCGAGCATGCTCGTGTAACACGTTATCCGAGCACGTTCACTCTTCACTAGTGAGCACTACCATTAAATCTGTCATGCCAATAGTAAAGCATCTCAAGATCATTCATGTGCCAGGTGCATTTAATACAATAGAGTGGTCACTTACAATTTTGCCTAAGAACACTGCCATAAATAAAGAATGGTACCTAAACATCCTTCAAGAGCAACTTCTCTCAATAATCCAGGAGCAATTTGGTGGTAAACAATGCATTTTCCAGCATGATGGAGCACCATGTCACAAGGCAAAAGTGATACCTGTTACCTCCAACGGTGGTGGTGCACGTGGATTTGTGGACCCACCGTACCACGCAGGGCCTGCCCATGAAGGGGCGTAGCTAAGCGTCTACCTGGTGTTCACTGGAGCTGCTGATGGTGGAGACAGACTGGCCTGCAGGTAGCCGCCATGTACCACTCCTGTGCAGATTGTAGTACTGACACTTGCTGACATGGACTAGGGCTATGTTCAGACAGGGAACTTCTGGAACAGCACTGGCTGCATTTGGACCAGAGGACATTGTGAACTGGACCATGGGCGTACCCACCGTGGGGCAGGGGGGGGCAGGTGCCCCCCCCAGAAGCAGGGGCACACAATGAAACAGAGCAGAGAGAGCAGCACAATGCCGGCTCCCTCTGCCCCACGTTGCAGTGCCTGTCTGTGTGCGCAGTGCACGGAGCTGCTGTCTCACCAGAGGAGCTTCTTCCTTCCTGGCGCAGCAGCTGTAGTTTCACTTTCTGCCCTGCAGGCTCTGGTTGTCTCAGACACACTGGGTCCTAGTGCCCTCTGTGTGCAGACACTGGACACTTCCTGCTCCTGCCTCAGCCACTGCCTGCAAGCTTCATGGTAAGAGGGGATGGAATTTATTAAATTCATTCTGCTCAGGCATGTCATGGTCTGTGGGGGAATGTGAGAGGATGGGGGTACAGTGGGGGAGGGGTACAGGGCACTGGGGTGAATGTAAGAGGATGGGGTATTGTGGGGGCTAGGGCACTGGGGGGTTAATGTGAGAGGATGGGGATATTGTGGGGGAGGGGTACAGGGCACTGGGGTGAATGTAAGAGGATGGGGGTATTGTGGGGGCTAGGGCACTGGGGGTTAATGTGAGAGGATGGGGGTATTGTGGGGGAGGGATACAGGGCACTGGGGTGAATGTAAGAGTATGGGGTATTGTGGGGGCTAGGGCACTGGGGGGTTAATGTGAGAGGATGGGGTATTGTGGGGGCTAGGGCACTGGGGGGATTAATGTGAGAGGATGGGGTATTGTGGGGGCTGAAGTGGGGGAGGGGCAACAGGGCACAGAGTGAATGTGAGAGGATGGGGGTATTGTGGGGGAGGGGTACAGGGCACTGGGGTGAATGTAAGAGTATGGGGTATTGTGGGGGCTAGGGCACTGGGGGGGTTAATGTGAGAGGGTGGGGATATTGTGGGGGCTGGCGCACAGGGGTTGATGTGAGAGGATGGGGTATTGTGAGGGAGGGTGGACAGGTCACTGGGGTTGAATGTAAGAGGATGGGGTATTGTGGGGACTGAAGTGGGGAGGGGCAACAGAGCACTGAGGGGTGCATGTGAGAGGATGGGGGTATTGTGGGGTCAGTGGGACAGAACACTAAGGGGTGCATGTGAGACGATGGGCTGTTGGGGTGTGGGTGGGGGACAGGGGAGGTAGGGGGCTTTTTTTTACTTGTGAGCTCCTTAATACTTTAATAATAGATTAATATTTCAGTATTATTATAACAAGGGCATAGACAGACGGCCGTATAACTCATGCGAGGATCGCACTGCAATCCTCGGACTTGCTGGTACCGCTCCTGACATGAGCGCGACTGCCATGTATAATATATGGTATATACCGCGTAGTGTCGCATACACTGCTGTATTATACAATATACAACAGTTCTAACGCTCCATACCTAATATGCAGTATAATGTACAGTGTATATGATGTAACCTGTATAAGATGCGACATTGGCTTGCCCCCCCCCCTAGTTTTGATCCTGGGTACGCCCATGAACTGGACTGGCCGCACTGGGAGCAGGGGACAACGTTCAGGCACTGGCTACATCGGGACTAGGGATTCGGGTTTAGGACACTGGCCGCATCGGGACCATGGATTTGGGTTCAGGACCTGGCCGCACAGGGAGCAAATCATTGAAATTTTGAGCCCATGATCAGGAAATGCCCCATATCTCAATCCTGTTGAAAACATGGTCAATCCTCAAAAAGCGTGTGGGCAAACAAAAAGTCAGAAATTGGGATAAACTCAAATAATTGATTAGGCAAGAATAGATTGCCAACAGCCCGGATTCAGCCCAAAAACTGATAATGCAGCTTGCTAGGGCGAATTGCAGAAGTCTTCAACACTGTAAATATTGAGTCTTTGCATAAATTTGATGTAGTAGTCAATAACAATGTAAAAGCTTGCAGAATTCTTCTAATTGTATTTCAGCAACCATTGAAGTATCTGACTAAACAATCTCAAAACACTGAAACAACAAACTTTGTGAAAAGCAAATTTTGTGTAAGTCTCTTTTGACCACTACTGTGTATGATGTTAAAGAGAATTTGATTTATCAGACCAGGCCATCTTCTAGTGTTCCATAGTCCAGTTTTGATGCTTCAATGACAATTTTAGTCACCTTCTGCAGGGGACTGGGTTCAACAATGACATTCAGACTAGTGTGTGGCTGCACTGCATCATTTGTGGCAAGCTGCATAGCACTGTTTATTCTGACACCTTTCTAGCATAGCCAGCATTAACATTAGTGGCTTTTCTGAGGGAGGACCAGATAGGCTAGCCTTTACTTCCATCATACACATCAAAAAGCATTAGGTGCCCATAACCCTATGGCAAGTTCATCCTTGTCGTTTGTTGGACCACTGTTGCTAGACAGTAACTGTTGCATACTATGAACACCCAGCAACATCTGCTGTTTTGGAGAAGTTTTGACCCAATTGTTTAGCCATCACAAATTGCACTTTGTCAGTCCCTCAGATGCTTACCATTTTCTCAAGCCTTTGTTATACACTTCATTTGTTTTAATTTTTATGAATTATTTTAAGTCAGCTATGCTCAACGTGAAAAAATAAATATAAAAACCATACAGGAATGGTATTTATTTTTGCTAGTCTCTCTAAAATTAAATTAATAAAGATTAAACTTCAACTTGTCCTGCAAAAAAACCCAAAATAAATTATTGCTGCATTGATGAAAAGATAGCATAGCCATTAGTTCCAGAATGGTAATATGAAAAATCCTTTACAGGATTTTAGTGACCTATTTAAAGCGAATCTGTCAGCAGGTTTTTGCTACCTCATCTGAGAGCAGCATAATGTAGATAAAGAGAAGGTGAATCCAAGGATGTATGACTTAGTTTACTGGGTACATCAGTTTGAACAGAATCCGAGCTTTTAGATTTAGAATGAAGCAGAGCTAAGAAAACTAACCCCGCCCACGCCAGGCTCTCTGTGTACAAATCCATAGAGAGTGAGCTGCTTATCACTGGAGGGGTCATTGCCAGATGGCAATGTTAATTTCTTATTGATAAATCCTTCACAGTTAGTAAACAACAGCACACACTTTGACAATCGACACATCCCTAAATTCTGTTTCAGCCTCTATTTACTACTGTCTTTAGATTACATAGCAATAACCTACTGACAGATTCCCTTTAAGCACTTGTTCACATCCATCAATACTAATAGAATAAAATCATCTAAAGCAGGGGTCCCCAACCGCCAGTCCGCGGCCCAGGACCGGGCCGTTGCAGTTCTGTTGCCGAGCCACGGCAGAACGCTGGACACACATGGAGCCAGCGGCTGTAGCACTGTAGTGACAGCTACAGCCGCCGGCTTCATTAGACATCGATACTCACCTTCCATCGCTGCATCCCTGTCGGCCGCAGCGGCTTCATCCAGTGCTGAGCGGTGATGTAGTACCGCTCATTAAGGACATGAATATGGACTCGATGCCACTCCCATATGCGTGGCGTCCATATTCATGACCTTAATGAGCGGTACTACGTCACCACTCAGCACTGGATGAAGCTGCCACGGCCGACAGGGATGCAGGTAAGTTCAGCGATGGAGCGAGGAGGGTAAGTATGATGGGGAGGACGACGGGGGAGCGGAGCCATGCAAGGGTGGGAGCAGAGCCTTGTATACAGTTAGAGCAGCCTGTATAGAGGGTGGAGCGGAGCCATGTATAAGAGGGTGGGAGCGGAGCCATGTATAAAGAGGGTGGGAGCGGAGCCATGTATACGAGGGTAGGAGCGGAGCTATGTATACGAGGGTGGGAGCGGAGCCATGTATACTAAACTACAACCCAGTCCATAGCCCCTATGACCAAAGCCCCACAGCTGCCACACCTCCATCCCCACCCTGCTGGGCCATGGAAGAATGGTCTTGCTTGAAGTCAGTCCCTGGTGCAAAAAAGGTTGGGGACCACTGATCTAAAGTATACTCGCCCAATCATCACAGTTGAGTCAAGTCATTGGCTGCAGCGGGCAAATGAGGTGCAATACCAGTCAAATGCTTGGGCACACCTGTTCATGCAGTGGTTTTCCTTCTTATCAGAGACTGCACATTTCGTGTTCAAAATGAAAGCATCAAAACCTCAAAGGAACACATATGGAAACCAGAAGAAAAGAGGCAAAGGTGAAACAAACCAGAATATGTATTAAATCTTGGATTCCTAGAAGTACTCCCAATTTTACTGCTATGACAACTTTACATCCCCTTGGCATTCTCTCAAGCGACTTCATTAGGTAGTCATCTGGAATAGCTTCCAATTTACACGTATGCATTATCAAGAGTTCATTTGTAGATTCACATGCTTTCAGAAAGTGTTTGCAATCATTAGGTGTGTTTTACAGAGGCAGCGTTGGTACACAATTTTCTACAGTGCTGAGCTGTATTCCACAGCTGTTCTAAGATGGAATATAACAAGAACCGCTTAAATTAGTAAAAAGAACAGTCCATCATTACTTTAAGATAAGAAGGTCCGTCCAAATAATGGCTAGAACCTTGATGTTCTCAGCAGGTGCAGTCATGGAAACCATCAGTCACTATGATGAAATGTTTTGGCTCTCATGAGAATCGACCCAGGAAAGACACCAAAGGGTATGCCACACTAAGCGAGTTCGCTAGCGAGATCGCTACTGCGTCACCATTTATGACGCAGTAGCGATCTCGTTAGCGACTTAGCTGTTAAGATTCCAAACACAACTCATCAGCGATCTGTGATTCCAAACACATCTCATCAGCGATCTGTATAATGACCTCTGCGGTCTTTGGGAAAACCTAGTCCCACCTGCGATGCTGGTGAAGTCATTCATAAAGGGTGTCACACTCAGCGATTCAGGCTCACCAGCGGGACACCAACGACCAAAAAACGGCTCAGAACGTTCATTAGCGATCAACGATATCTCAGCAGGGGCCACATCGCTGCTACATGTCACACACAGTTAAGTCGCTAACGAGATCGCTACTGTGTCATAAATGGTGACGCAGTAGTGATCTCGTTAGCGATCTCGCTTGCGATCTCGCTTAGTGTGGCATACCCTTAAGAATTACCTCTGCTGCAGAGGATAAGTTAATCAAAGTTACCAGCCTCAGAAAACACAAATTAACACCTCGGATAATAGTCTTCATAAATGATTCACAGATATCAAGTAGCAGACACACCTCAACATTAAAGGTACTGCCACACTAAACAATCCCGCTAGCGATCACAATAACGACGCATACTAATGCGATCGCTAGCGGGATTGTTTCTATATCGCTAAATGCGGCCACATTTAGCGATATAGTTAACGACGCTATCGCCGTTAGCGATCTTCTTAACGACTTTAGCGGTACAAAAGTACCGCTAAATCGCTAAGAAAAGGTGCCACACAGCGATTAGATACTTACCCAGCGGGAGCGCCGACGAGAAAATAGGGTCCGGAGCGATTCCAGCGACGAGCGAGATCACAGCAGGAAGCTCGTCGCTGGAAGCTGCCGCACTGAACAATATCGCTAACGGGATCGCTAAATAGTGACGTTTTTTAGCGATCCCGTTAGCGATATTGTTTAGTGTGGCATACCCTTAACTGTCCAGAAAAGACTACAAGAAGCAGACCATTATAGTCAAATTGCTGCAAAGAAGCCACCACTGAGGACCGCAAAAAAGACGACTTATCCAGTCCTTGCATTGCTTAGCTGAAATATTAGTCTAGATTTATAGGGTTGTAAGAAGAATCAACACTAGCCACCAATAAACACAAAAGATTAAACAAAAGTGGGGTTCAAATAGTAGCTGAAAAAACAAAAATTACATTAGGGGTTGGGGGGGAGTGTGGGATCTCAGACTATAATCCCTATTTAGAGATCACTACCTGCCAGCGGAGGTTTAAACACCCTAATTTGTACTGATGCCCCCGCTCAGCGTCGGCTGTCTCTTAATAGCCCTGTCTCCCTCTAATTTTCAACAGGGTTTGTGTACCAGCAAGAAAGGAGGACAGGGGTATTATATGAGTTAAAGGGATCAGGGTATAATTTTCTGGACTGCTGACCAAAACCCTCCAAACCCTAAAAAAAAACTAATTATACAGCAACAAAATTATAATTATAAGGGACTAAAGAAGAGCTAAACAAAAATAGGTGGCACAAAGACCCCCTTAATCAAGCCAAATGCAATTATTCTTTCTATGGCTGAAACGGTAGTCAAATCCTCTTGTCAGATACTATCAATGTTGTAACAATACACTTTAAGCCCCCATCTCACACAGCGATCTCGCTAGCGAGATCGCTGCTGAGTCACTAGTTTTGTGACGCAGCAGCGAGCTCACCAGCGATATCGCTGTGTGTGACATTCAGCGACGATCAGCCCCCCTGCTGGGTATCGCTGATCGTCGCTGAATGTCCTGGACATTTTTTTTGATCGCTGGTCTCCCGCTGACAGGCACGCATCGCTGCGTGTGACAGGCGCAGCGCCTGGAAACCCGATGTGTACCTTGGTTACCAGCTCCCTGCATCAGGGCGCTGGTATCCAACGTACACTGCGGTAACTAAGCGATGTTACCCGCAGTGTCGCTTGTACTGATCGCTGCCTGAGCTGCCTGTTTGGCAGCTCAGCAGCGATAATGTAGCGATACACCAGCGATCCTGATCGTTGTCGGGATCGCTGGTGTATCGCTATGTGAGACCCGGGCTTTAGCCACAACATAAGTAGACAATGTTGTATTGACTACCATACTGATATCATGAATGCTCATATTGCTACATGCCCTTATATTGCACTAAACTCAAATTACAGATCAGATGATATAAAGAAAAAGACTTAGCTCAATGCTAATTCAGCCTCAGCTCGCCTCGACGCGTTTCCCTCCCATGATAGGAGTTCATGTGTGCCTTGCCACAATTCTGTCTCTGAGCTCCTTGTCCAGTTTCTTTGACCTCCTGATTCTCATTTGGTCTGACATGCACTGTGAGCTGTGAGGTCTTATATAGACAGGTGTGTGCCTTTACAAATCAAGTCCTATCAGTTTAATTAAACACATCTGGACTCCAATGAAGGAGTAGAACCATCTCAAGGAGGATCACAAGGAAATGGACAGCATGTGACTTAAATATGAGTGTCTGAGCAAAGGGTCTGAATACTTTTGACCATGTGATATTTCAGTTTTTCTTTTTTAATAAATTTGTGTGGGGATTAGTGATGAGTGAATGTGTTTGGAAAAGGTGTTATCTAAGCATGCTCGTGTGTTAACAGAGTGTCTTGAAAAATCTCAAAGAGGCAATCCCTGCATGTGTTGCAGCTGTCGAACAGCCGTGAGGCATGCAGCCGCAGGGACTCGAATATATTTTTCAAGCACGTTGAAGATACTCTGTTAGCACACGAGCGTGCTCGGATAGCACCTTATCCAAGCATATTCGCTCATCACTAGTGGGGATGCTTTGCTGTTGACATTGTTGATGATTTATTCTAAATACAAGGCATGCTTACCCAGCATTCCTACCATAACATTCTGCAACAACTTGCATGCTATCTGGTTTACACTTAGTGGGACTACCATTTGTGTTGCAAAAAGCTCACTCCATACATTGCAAGGGACATCTAACCAAGAAGAAGAACGGTGATAGAGTGCTGTGTCAGATGACATGGGCTCCACAAACACTTGACCTCAACATGTTTGAGGTGGTTTGGGATGAGTTGGACAGTAGAGTGAAGACAAAGCAGCCAATAAATGCTCAGCACTTCTGGGAATGCCTTCAAAACTGTTAGAAGCTATTTTAGGTGATGTAGCTGTTTGAGAAAATGCCAAGGATGTTTCGGAAGCAGTCTTCCGAATAAAAGGGGTAACTTTGATGATTGTGGTTTGTTTCATTGGTTTCTGCACTTTTTGTTTCCATATCTGTTCCTTTGTGGTTTTCTACCCTTTAGTATGAATGTACAATGTGCACACATTTCAATAAGTAGAAGGAAAACCAATGCATGAAAAGAAAAGTGTGAAAACTTTATCGTTAGAGCCAGAACAAGAATTACGCTGAAAGGCTAGGGCTTTGCATACAATGTTAGACCAGATGCTTCACCTAAAAGTGTGAAGTGACTTTCACACAGTTTCACACAGTTTGAGTTAGCCAACTTTTTCTACCTCTAGTTACACTAAGTAGGTAAGTAAATACTTTTTCATGTTGGTAAGTCATAGTTTGAAACTTCTGATCTACTTACTCTCTCCGTTTCATATTGAAATACCCAGTGAGTTTTTCAGGTTGCATCTGTTGCACATCTTTAAAACTGTGCACCATAAGCCATTGTATAAATTTGACTTAGTAAATTTTTTTCAACATGCTAGATGACTAAATTAAGAGCGGTTCTTATGTCAACATTTCCATAAACAATACTACGAGCTTAAACCATATGTGCAAAAGGATCGAGTTGAGAAGAGATCCACAGTAAAAAAACAAAAAACAAAACCGTAACAAAAAAAACAAGCAAAAATGTGATGTACAGTACAGACCAAAAGTTTGGACACACCTTCTCATTCAAAGATTTTTCTGTATTTTCATGATTATGAAAATTGTAGAATCACACTGAAGGCATCAAAACTATGAATTAACACATGTGGTATTATACATTACACTATACAAAAAAGTGTGAAACAACTGAAAATATGTCTTATATTCTAGGTTCTTCAAAGTAGCCACCTTTTGCTTTGATTACTGCTTTGCACGCAGAAAAGGTGAACGGATGGACTCTACATGCCTGGTTCCCACCGTGAAGCATGGAGGAGGTGGTGTGATGGTGTGGGGGTGCTTTGCTGGTGACACTGTTGGGGATTTATTCAAAATTGAAGCGGTGAATGGTCCAGCTCACCTCAAACCATCTCGATTGGGTTCAGGTCTGGTGACTGTGGAGGCCAGGTCATCTGGCGTAGCACCCCAACACTCTCCTTCTTGGTCAAATAGCCCTTACACAGTCTGGAGGTGTGTTTGGGGTCATTGTCCTGTTGAAAAATAAATGATGGTCCAACTAAACGCAAACCGGATGGAATAGCATGCTGCTGCAAGATGCTGTAGTAGCCATTCTGGTTCAGTATGCCTTAAATTTTGAATAAATCCCCAACAGTGTCACCAGCAAAGCACCCCCACACCATCACACCACCTCCTCCTTGCTTCACGGTGGGAACCAGGCATGTAGAGTCCATCCGTTCACCTTTTCTGCGCACAAAGCAGTAATCAAAGCAAAAGGTGGCTACTTTGAAGAACCTAGAATATAAGACATATTTTCAGTTGTTTCACACTTTTTTGTAAAGTGTAATGTATAATTCCACATGTGTTAATTCATAGTTTTGATGCCTTCAGTGTGATTCTACAATTTTCATAGTCATGAAAATACAGAAAAATCATTGAATGAGACGGTGTGTCCAAACTTTTGGTCTGTACTGTAGGTGAAAAAAATAATTGGCAAGGATAAAATAGATATATTGGTGTAAACAAGGTATTTATACATGTATTCTGGGAGTCCCCCGGAAGAAGCTGATAGTGATACGCGCTTCGGGGTGAGGGGACGCTGAGGTGATCACTCCATCCTGGAAACATTGATACTTTATTATAAGGTAACATTGCTCTTAGCAGCTTATTACTAAATACATATGTCATCACTCACTCACCTTCGTGAGGGATAGTTGGTCTGATAAACCTGGGGATCTTAACATCGATCTATGCCTACTATATTTATCTGCACATAGCAGCATCAATCGTTATAAGAAAACCTATAGAAATTGATTTTAATAATACCACCAATTGGTTTATACCTATATTCAAAATTTACTATTAAAACTCCCTCCCTACCCCCCTTCAGATTCCTTAATCCTCACGATCTTGTGGATCACTCATAGGACTGTCTGTGGATTGCCCGTAGGCTAGTATAGAACACTCATACATGGTAGCTGATCCCTATGCATATTCTGCCTTTTGTAATTTGATTGTGAACGAACTAGAAACGGGTGTACTATAAGGATATTTAGAAACGCGATGTCGCAGTACGGTATAAATACCTTGTTTACAAAAATATATCTATTTTATCCTTGCCTAATTATTTTGTCCCCTACATGGCATTTTTGCTTGTTTTTTTTTTTTGTTACTGTTTTAACTATATGTGATTTTTAATAAAAAATGATTTTTTTTCCATGGATCTCTTCTCAACTCGATCCTTTATACATATCGTTCGAGCTTGTAGTATTGTTTAAGGTATAAGAAGTGCCATTGATATTACTAGCGGATATTAGAGTTTTACTAGTCTATATTTCCATGTAGCGTTTCCATCGCTGACCTCCCATAGTGGAGATTCCACAGCAGTAGAAGAAGTAGTGGGGAAGCCTCACATTTCACCCTTTGCAGTGCAAAGGTTGAAATTCGCAATGACAGCTGCAACGTAAGTTGATGTTCTGCAGATCTCCAACCTGCAGCTCCTTTCAATTTACACTGTGGATTTCTTAAAATCTCATGTATCACGCTGGCACTATAAAAAGCATCAGATTTTCTGCCAGGGGATATTTACTTGAATACTGTTTGACACTAACACTTGTTTAAAATTCTACACCTATACTGGGATATGTCTATATAATTTCTAGACTTAAAGCCTATGGCTCTGTTGATGCTGTCCTCATAAACTTAATTCAGAGACTGTTGGCAGTTTATCATGAGAAGGAAATCATATATGTTTTTCCACCATAATGCACAGCACTTCAGTTACACATACAATGGGTACAGAAAGTATTCAGACCCCTTTAAATTTTTTACTCTTTGTTTCATTGCAAAAATTCAAAAAGTTAATTTTTTTTCTCATTAATGTACACTCTGCACTCCATCTTGACTGAAACCACCCCCCCAGAAATGTGGACATTTTTGCAAATTTATTAAAAAAGAAAAACTGAAATATCACATGGTCATAAGTATTCCGACCCTTTGCTCAGTATTGAGTAGAATCACCCTTTTGAGCTAGTACAGCCATGAGTTTTCTTGGGAATGATGCAACAAGTTTTTCACACCTGGATTTTGGGATCCTCTGCCATTCTTCCTTGCACATCCTCTCCAGTTCTGTCAGGTTGGAGGTTGAATGATGAAGGTTAGTGGACAGCCATTTTCAGGTCTCTCCAGAGATGCTCAATTTGGTTTAGGTCAGGGCTCTGGCTGGGCCAGTCAAGAATGGTCACAGAGTTGTTCTGAAGCCACTCCTTTGATATTTATCTGTGTGATTAGGTTCATTGCCTTGTTGGAAGGTGAACCTTCTGCCTAGTCTGAGTCCAGAGCATTGAGGTCCAGAAGGTTATTGCTTGTTCACTATCATCGTTAGGAAAGGCTAGGTGATGCAAGTTTCTCAGCTTTATAAAAACTTGACCTCCTCTAATCTTGTGCTAAAAAACAACCATGGGTTCTTCTAAGCAGCTGCCTTGCACTCTGAAATGAAAATGGTGGAGGCCCACAAAGCAGGAGAAGGCTATAAGAAGATAGCAAAGCATTTTCTAGTTGCCCTTTCCTCTGTACGAAATGTAATTAAGAAATGGCAGTTAACAGAAACAGTGGCGGTCAAGATAAGGTCTGGAAAAACCAAGCACAATTTCAGTGAGAGCTGCTCGTAAGATTGCTAGAGAGGCACATCAGAACCCCCTTCAGAAAGATGAGGTTAAAATAGAACTATTTGCCCACAATGATCAAAGGTATTTGTGGAGAAAAAAGGCACGGAATTTCAGGAAAAGAACATCTTGCCAACCATTAAGCATGGGGGTGAATCTATTATGCTTTGGGTTGTATTGTAGCCAGTAGCACAGGGAACATTTCACGGGTAGAGGGAAGAATGGATTCAAGGAAATTTCAACAAATTCTTGATGCAAACATAACACCATCTGTAAAAAAAAAATGAAGTTGAAAAGCGGATGGCTTCAACAAATGAATAATGATCCTAAACAGACGTCAAAATACACAATAGGCTACCTCAAAAAGTGCAAGCTGAAGGTTTTACAATGGCCCTCACAGTCCTCTGATCTGAACATCATTGAAAATCTGTGACTAGACCTCAAAATAGCAGTGCATGCAAGACGACCCAGGAATCTTTCAGAACTGAAAGAATTTTCAAAGGAAGAATGGATAAAAATCCCTCAAACAAGAATGGAAAGACTCTGGGAAGGCTACAAAAAGCGTTTAGGCTGTAATACTTTCAACAGGGGGTGCTACTAGGTACTAACCGTGCAGGGTGCCCAAACTTTGGCATCTGCCCATTTTCCTTTTTGTAGTTTTTAAAATGTAAAAGATGAAAATATGTATTTTTTTGCCTAAAATACATAGGAAATGTGTAATATTTAACTTTAGAGATTTTAGAGATCATTTCATGTTCATATTGCTTAACTGTTCACAATAACATTAAACTAGAAAAAAACAAAGTTCAAGTCACCCCCCCTTTTGCCCATTCAAAATAAAACAAAAAAATACACATATTTTGTATCGTTGAATTCAGAAATGTCCAATCTATCAAAATTGAAAAACAATTAATCCAATCGGTACACGGCATAACAAGAAAAATAAGAAAATAAGCCCTAACCCAGCCCCAGATCCTGAAAAATGTAGTTGCTGCAGTTTCTTTTTTTTTTTTCTTTTCACCACTTAAATAAAAAAAAGAACCTATATACAGTGGGTACGGAAAGTATTCAGACCCCATTAAATTTTTCACTTTGTTTCATTGCAGCCATTTGGTAAATTCAAAAAAGTTCATTTTTTTTCTCATTAATGTACACTGTGCACCCCATCTTGACTGAAAAAAACAGAAATGTAGAAATTTTTGGAAATTTATTAAAGAAAAACTGTAATATCACATGGTCATAAAGTATTCAGACCCTTTGCTCAGACACTCATATTTACATCACATGCTGTCCATTTCCTTGTGATCCTCCTTGAGATGGTTCTACTCCTTCATTGGAGTTCAGTTGTGTTTAATTAAACTGATAGGACTTGTTTTGTAAAGGCATACACCGTCTATATAAGACCTCACAGTCTGAATACTTTCCGTACCCACTGTATGTTTAGTATTTGTGAACTCGTAATGACCTGGAGACTCATAATGGCAGTTTTAGCATGTAGTGAACATGGTACTCCCCCACCCCATCAAAAAAAAAAAAAAAAAAAAAAAATTGTGGAATTGCCTTTTTTTTGCAATGTCACCTGCACTTGGAATTGTTTACAATAACAGTAATTTTGACCAGGGGTGCTCAAATTTTTACATGCCACTGTATCTTAGAAGTAATATCGTTAAAGAAATACACCCAATATTTTATTTTTTTTGCTTGCTAAATCTTGATAATTGTGTGTGATGTAGTGTAGGTGTATTAATATACTTATACGACTGCCATCTTCTCCAGTTTCCAGCTCTGCTCCAGTCTTCTTCTCACTGATGTGACCTCTATTCTGGCAGATTTCAAATACAAACTGCATACTTTTATTAAATAAAGTACAGTTGGGTCGAAAAATTATTATTTATTATTATAGCGCCATTTATTCCATGGCGCTTTACATGTGAGGTGGGGTATACATAATAAATACAAGTACAGTAATCTTAAACTATACAAGTCACGACTGATACAGGAGGAGAGAGGGCCCTGCCCGCAAGGGCTCACAATCTATAAGAGATGGTTGAGGATACAGTAGGTGAGGGTAGAGCTGGTCGTGCAGTGGTTTGGTGGATCGGTGGTTACTGCAGGTTGTAGGCTTGTCGGAAGAGGTAGGTCTTCAGGTTCTTTTTGAAGGTTTCCATGGTAGGCGAGACTCTGATATGTTGTGGTAGAGAGTTCCAGAGTAGGGGGGATGCGCAGGAGAAATCTTGTATGCGATTGTGGGAAGAGGAGATAAGAGGGGAGGAGATCCTGTGAGGATCGGAGGTTGCGTGCAGGTAGGTACCGGGAGACGAGGTCACAGATGTATGGAGAACACAGGTTGTGGATGGCTTTGTATGTCATGATTAGGGTTTTGAACTGGAGTCTTTGTGTAATGGGGAGCCAGTGCAGGGATTGACAGAGGGGAGAGGCCAGGGAATAGCGGGGGGGACAGTTGGATTAGTCTGGCAGCAGAGTTTAGAATAGATTGGAGGGGTGCGAGAGTGTTAGAGGGGAGGCCACAGAGCAGGAGGTTGCAGTAGTCGAGGCGGGAGATGATGAGGGCATGGACTAGAGTTTTTGCAGATTCTTGGTTGAGGATTGTACTTAACCGTGAGATATTTTTGAGTTGAAGTCGGCAGGAGGTGGAGAGGGCTTGGATATGTGGTTTAAAGAGAAATCAGTGTCAAGGATAACCTCGGGGCAGCAAGATTGTGGGACTGGAGAGAGTGGGCAGTCTTTTTTTTTTTTTTTTTTTTTTCACACGTTTTAATTTTGTGGTTTCCTTTCTTTTTTTTTTTTTTTTTTTTCTTTTTTGTATATTCTTTATTTATATGAATATGAACAAGAATACAGATAGCATTGAGAGAATGTCCACTGGACAGAAATGTAACATCAATAACTGAATAACCAAAAATATCTCAAAGTCCATGATCCATCCCATTACATTACATAAACCGGGAACAAATGTATATGCAAAGAGAAGCAGTACAAGATTACAGTGGAATACCTACATATATCTTAGAACCACTCCGCTTGTACGGGAGGGATATGAATATCGGTCGGCAAACTGTACGGAGTTCTCAGTAAATATCTCGCGCACTGCATCATGAGGTAGCAAGCGAGTAAGGCGAACCTGGTCACCGGTAGGATGGAGGGGGGGGGGGGAACGGAAAAGGGGAGGAGAAGGAACGAGGTTAGGGTACACGGACTAGAGAAGAAGGGGAACAGCTCGACATTAAAATAGAAGAAAAGGGGGGAGGTGAAGGGGGGGGAGGAAAGAGAGCCAACCAGCTATGTCTCGTGGACCAAGTTATCAGTAAACTAAGCAACCGTCTGCTTATAGTGAACCCATGGCGCCCAAAGCTTAGAAAAACCGTCAAAGCGGTTCTCCACTCTCGCCGTCAGCTCCTCAAGCCTAAAAATGTCATCTACTTTAGCTAGCCACAAAGATTTACTAGGTGGAGTCTTGTCCATCCACAACGTGGGGATTACCAATTTAGCTGCCATCAGCAGTTGCGTACTAAGTTTAGATTTCTTGGGCACATATGTGGGGGTCGATAACCACAACAATATTAGTGGGGCCGTCAATAAGAATGTAGGGTCACAAATGGATCTGATACTCGCCTCAACATCTGTCCAAAACGTTTTTATCAATGGACAATCCCACCAAAGGTGTGAAAGCGTTCCCAGGTCTCCATCACATCTCCAACAAGCGCCGGTCGGAGCCACCCCCCATTGGAACAGTAGGGCCGGAGTCTTATACCACCGGGTAAGTAATTTCAGTGAGTTCTCCTTCAGGCGGACACAGCGGGAGAAGCCGTGTGAACGGGCATAAATCTGGGACACCTCCTCATCTGTAAATGAGCAATGTAGTTCACGTTCCCATGCCTCCAGGTATGAGGTCCTTGGTATCTGTGGTTCCAGCACTCTTTCAGCGTACATGCGAGAGAGGGAGTTTCTTGGAGGGGTAGGCAACGAAAGTTGTTGTTCGAAAGGTGTACAATCCCGAGACAAGGGGTGCGTTCGCAGGAATTGATGACAAATCAGCCTAAAATGTTCAAGTTGAATGAAGTTAAGTTTCCTAGGCAGCATCAGTTCCTCCAAGTTCGCCGCAGAAGGAACAAAGCCTTGGGGGAATCGGAAGGAAATTGGCATGTCCAATCTGTTCCATAAGGAAACCATAACTGGGTCTACCAATGGGATGCCCACCGCCTTAGGCAAAAAAGCGGTCGGCATCAGTGGCGAGGGAAAGGGTGCCAGACGTGGGTCAGAGCTGCACCTCCACCATGTGGACAATGCGCTCTGGACCATGGGATTGTCCACCACACGATGAGGCATCAACGTCTTCGGGATCCAGAAGGAGGCCTTCTCCGCATATGACAGGGACTCCAGGTCAATCGCAGCCGAATCTGATTTGCCCTTCAGCTTGCAGTAGTCCAGCCACCGAAGCAGCTGGTTTGCTTCGTAATAAATCGACGGGTCCAGGAGGTTAATACCTCCCTGGGAGCGTGGTCTACGTAAGGTTTGATGTGAGATTCTGGGTCTCTTGTTATTCCACAGAAAATTCCTAAAAAGGCGGTTAATTTGCCGGAAGTACGTTTGTGGAACACATATCGGAGCCGCCTGCAAAAGATACAGAAGCTTCGGTAAAACGTAGGAGGTTAGGTAAGCTTTCCTTCCCAGCCAAGCCATGCATGGCACCTTCAAAGAGATAAGTTGGGACTTAATGGAGGCCAACAATGGGGAATAATTCCGGTCGAAGATAGTACGTATCTCACCAGTTACCTTGATGCCTAAATAGGTAATCCCGGAGTCCGGCCAGCGGAAAGGGAAGAGATCCCGTAGTTCTCTTACCTTTGTCCCAGATAGGGTGACGTTCACTGCTTCCGATTTAGCGAAATTAATTTTAAAATTGGATATTGAGCCAAATACGGCAAATTTATCGAGGAGCAGGGGAAATGTTGTAAGAGGATCGGATAGAAAAAACAATAAATCGTCGGCATAGGCCGCGATGAGGTGATGTCGGCCACCTGCCACAATACCATGCGTTTGTAGATCCTGACGGACAGATTGCAATAGGGTTTCTATACAGAGGACAAACAACGACGGGGAGAGGGGCAACCCTGCCTTGTTCCGTTGGCGATCCTGAACGACCGCGAGAAGGTCCCGTTGACTTTAACCGCAGCCGAGGGTTTCGAGTATAGCGAAAAAATCGCAGAGACGAAACTTGGTGGAAAGCCAAACTTGAGGAGAACCGCGCGCATGAAGGCCCAATCAACGCGGTCAAAGGCCTTCTCTGCGTCCGTACCCAGCATCACCAACGGAAGTGATCGGCGTCTCGCATAGTACGATAAACTAAGCACTCTATGGACATTGAACTTGCCTTCACGACCTGGGACAAACCCCGCCTGGTCGCGATGAATTAGGTTGGGGAGGAGGGCCTGCAATCGATTCGCCAATAGTTTTGCCCAAATCTTTAAATCTGCATTAAGCAGTGATATGGGCCTATAGCTTCCGCAGGCTGTAGGGTCTTTCCTCGGTTTCGGTATGACCGAGATGTGAGCCATCAGGGCCTGTAAAGGAAGCTCTGACCCACAAGCTAGGGCATTGCACCATTTCTCCAGATAGGGGACCAAAATCTCGCTAAACTTCTTATAATATAGAATGGGGAGTCCATCAGGGCCTGGACATTTCCCGGTGGGAGTCGACTTAATGGCGTTCAAAATTTCCCCGCTGGAGAATGGCGCGGTTAGAGACAACTTGTCCGAAGCAGATAACGTCGGTAACGTTAAGGAGTCGAGGAAGGATTGGACCGCAGTATCATGAGCAGCTGATTGTACTGAATCTCTGTCAGGGGTTAAATTATACAATTTCTCGTAGAACAAACTAAATTGTTCACCAATCTGTTGTGCAGTGAGGACCAGAGCCCCAGAATCATTCTTCACCCCCTGGATGGTACAATTATCCTGCGTCATTTTCGTATAAGATGACATCATACGTCCCCCTTTGTCACCGTATGCATAGAATTTCTGCTTGGTGTACAGCATTGATTTCGCAATTTTAATATTAAGAAAGCTTCGGAGAGCAGTCCGTGCTTCTATCAATTCATTCAGCGTCTGCCTGGCTCTCGTTTCCTTATGGGTCCGCTCCAGGGAAGTGATGCGCTGTAAGAGGGTACCAAGTTCCTGGAATCTTTTCTTCTTCATATAGGAGCCTAAGGCTATGAATTCGCCTCGGATAAAGGCCTTATGTGCCTCCATTAATGTTGGCAATGGCATATCGGCATTATCATTCTCACTAAAAAAGGTACGTAGCTTCGCGGCCAGATTAGTTACCGTAATCTTGTCATCTAATAGCGACGTATTTAAACGCCAGTTGAAGCTGCAGCCCAGCTCCGCGGGTAGGGAAAGGGTCAGGTAAACTGGGGCGTGATCAGATACCGAGATACAGCCAATACGGGTTGCCGAGATGAAAGGTAGTGAATGCCGTGAAAGCAAGAAAACATCTATGCGGTGATAGGAGCCATGCACTGCCGAATAAAATGTATAATCTCTCTTGGCTGGGTGCACGACACGCCAAGTGTCTACCAGGGAAGCATCAGCTATGGACCGTTTGATTTTGGCCAATTGTGGGGTACGACACCGAAGTACGCTGGTGGGATGTGTCCAGCAGAGGGTTCAGCGAGACATTGATGTCGCCCCAAGGACCACAGTACCCTCAGCAAAAGCAGACAGGTAGGTGAGTACTTGAGGAAGCCACAAGGCCTGATCTACATTGGGGGCATAAATGTTAGCAATCGTTAATTTCATCGCACCCAGCGCCACCTTCAGAAACAAAAACCTACCCTCGCTATCCATCTGGTGTGCAATCACCTTGAAAGGTAATCCTCTTTTAAAGCCAATGCTTACTCCCCTGGAAGCGTGGGAACCATTACAGCTATGATTCCAGGAGGTGTACCGGAATCTAGTGAGGTTGGGGATCGCTTGTTCTTGAAGTGCGTTTCCTGAAGGAGAACCACATCAGGTTTCTCTTTTTGTAATAAGCGAAAGACCTGGGAACGCTTCTGTGCAACGTTTAGGCCCTTGACGTTGAAGGTACAAAATGTCACCTTATCTCTAGACGCCATCAGAACGGCCGGTTACTGAGCAAAACTGGTGAAACAGATCCGAAAAAAACAAACTGGTGGCTCAGTGAGGAAGGAAAGTATGAAGGAAGAATAGGGAAGGGGTGAAGAGAAAGAGGAGTAACCAAAAGAACTCTGAACTTGAAAAAAGGAGCTCCTCAAAGATGGGATGCCAAAATGGGGAGCCCGCAAGCCCTGAAAAAATATCCAGAGCCCGAGGCATCTCCACTGAACATGCCTGAGGAGTGTCTGGATAGGTCTGATGCAGGCAATGGGCATCAGCCTAGTCAAACCGGGGGCGGTATAAAAGAAAAACCACCCATAAGAGCCTAGTCGCACTGCACCGTCTGCCTGAAGCAGGGGGTGCTGAGACAGGCAAACAGACAAGCTATGTTAGCAAACAAAGGAAAGATGGAGGAAAGATGGACCCCAGCTAACACTTGTAACTGAAGGCAGTTCATCTTCCTCCCGTCTCCACAGGGAGCGCCTGCGCGAGAAGGGAGGAGGGGGGGAGGGAGGGGAGGTGCGCGAGGCCGTCCAGTAATCTAACAGAACTGGCCAAGAGCACCAACCAAGGCACTGTAACACGGGGAGGGGGCGCCGTCTGGAGATGCAACCTAATTAGGGAGATCACGTCACGGAGAGGAAGGGGACTCGCGCATAAATGCAACTGAAATACAGGGGAATCAATGTGCGTGTGCAGTCATTAGTCACTCTAAACCAGTTCAAGCGGCTGGTAAAACGTGATCAGTTCACGCGCAAATAGCAATAGTAGGACCCTCAGTATCTATGAATGTGCTCAAACAAGTAACAAACAAGAAAATGTGAACTGTGGGCTGTGGCGCGCCCAAAGATAGCAAATGGTCCCGCGCGCAAATGAACACGTGGTTCACGTTATGCGCGTGTAAATGTGGCTCGCGTTATGCGCATGCAAATTAGGTGTAGCAATAGGCACACGGTAATGAACCATAACACTGTGACAGCAGTAAAACAACAGTGAATAGTTAACCCCTAAACTGTAAAACACATATTGCGCACTCAGTTAAACAGCAAACCCCAAAAGAAAAATAACAATAACAACCACTGGTAAGCAGCAGTACTAGCAGGAGGATGAAGTCCATGGCATAGATAGGAAGAACAGCAATGAATGTATGTCACTCACCGGGCCACTGCGAGCAAGGCAAATAGACTTTGAGGAGCCCTGCAGCCCCAGTCAGGAGAAGCAGCAAGCAGCCAACTTCAGGCTGATGCAGAGGGTCCTCGCCTGCCGCCAGAGAATAAGAGGGACCTAAAAGAAAAACTCCTCTCCCTGAGTGTCCGGGTCGATGGGCTCATTGTGAGTGAGGCTCACCAAATAAAGAGCAGCACAGCAGCCGGAACTAATGCCGGCAACCTTCACTCTATTTCAGCGGTGTCCCGTCGCCGACTTCTTGCAGACTTATTCTTCCTTTTGGGGGTGCTCCAAATGTCCACGGCAGGCAACTGTGGCAGGTCCTCTTCATCAGGAATCGGCAGCCAGGACGGAACTTTTACTGGAGGGATGTCAAGCTTAGTCCAGGCCTGTGCCAGATCATCAGGATGGCGAATTGAGACTTTAAGAGTTCCTTTAAGCACCAGAATCCCAAAGGGGAACTACCATCTGTAAGGCAGGTTGTGGGTCCTAAGATGATCCAAAAGAGGTTTAACCAGACGCCTCTTTGCTAGTGTCGCCGGCGATAGATCAGGGTAAAAGTCCACGGTATATTCACCCAGAGTTGGGGAGCCCTTCTCCCGTGCAGCAGACAGGACTGCGGCGGTATCCACATAGCGTAGGAGTCCACATACTACATCCCTGGGAGGATTACCCTCAGCTGGTCGTGGTTTCAGGGCACGATGGATCCGTTCTACTTCAATATTCTGCCCCGTTCAGTGCCAAGCAAGGAGGAAAAGAGAACTTTGGCAGTGGATTCCAGGTCTTCACGCTGCACAGACTCAGGTAAGCCTTTCAGACGTAGATTAGATCGTCTGTTTCGGTTCTCCAAGTCCTCCAGCTGGAGGATTGCAGTATTCAAATGTCGATGCTGTGACTGTAGCTTAGTCTTAGAGACATGGCTGTAATGCAGGACGGCCGCATGGCCAGTTTCCAGGGCTTCCACTCTGTTACCCATCTTAAGTAATTCCTGCTTTATATCTTGCAAATCTGCACGGATCGGAGCATGTGTCTGAACTAGCAGCTTCTTTAAGTTACGCATCGTCAGTTGTTCTGAACCTGATGAACGGTTCTTCAGGGCTCTCCCATCATCAGTGGAGTCACCTTCACAATCTGTGTCAGTGGCGGGAACCGACGCCATGTCTGGTAGCTGGGAGCCTGAGGTAGCTGAGCCTTTCAGCAGGAAAGCCTCCAGTCCCCGCTGTGTTTTTGGGGTCTTAGTGTTCCTGGGGGTGCACCCAGTATTAATCTTGTCAGATTTGCCCATCACCAGCAGTTAGAAAGCAGATAGACGCTTAGGCAGGATACAGTGTGGAGAGGAGCTGTGGCTCAAGCCTCCTTCTCCATGCACGTCCAGGCTCCGCCCCCTGTGGGCAGTCTTTTACATTGATTGATAGGTCCATTGGAGGGGTTGTGTGAGATGAGGGAAAGATGATGAATTCTGTTTTGTCCATATTAAGTTTTAGGAATCTAGCGGAGAAGAAGGATGAAATAGCAGACAGACATTGAGGGATTCTGTTTAGTAGGGAGGTGATATCTGGTCCAGAGATGTAGATCTGCAGATCTTTTTGGACAGTAACACAAGTTTTAGCATTTTAACTGTTTACAAACATATTTAAGATATATTTATATATTGTAACAATTTTGGGAGCCGCATTATATGTAATCAGCTGTATCATTTTGCTGTATAACCATTGTTTGGGGATTGTAAATTGGGGGGATGGGGTATTTGGGGTTAGAGGTATATATAGCTCTAAAGTCTGTTTTGTCATTTTTTTTGTGTGTGTTTTGAAAATCTTAATAAAAATTACTTTAATTAAAAAAAAAAAGATATATTTATATAATCAATACATGCTTAGTGATCCACCCAGGGGTGTTAACATGTTAAATGCCGCTGTTAATCTCTAACAGCAGCATTTAACTTGCGCTTACAGGAACCGCATCACAAACCTCACCCATCAGCGCCCCTGTCACATGATCACGGGGCGCTGATGGGTTGGCATGACAATGGGGGTCCTACAGATGGTGATTTCTGCTAAGCCCTGATATGTGTAGCACAAGCGATAGGATGGTCGCAGCTTCAAGTCTCCTAAGGAACTATTGAAGCCAGTAACAACTAGAAAAAAACGTTTAAAAAAACGTCACCTGTTCAAAACAGCTGACATGTCCCAGGAAAGATGTGGGCTCAGCGCCGGCGCCCACATCAAAGGGAGGGAGTCCGACGTCAGTGTACTATTACGCCTAACGTCGGAAATGGGTTAAATAAAAAAGAACCTACAGTATATATTTTTAGTTTCTGTGAACTCGTAATGACCTGGAGAATCTTAATGGTTGGCCAGTTTTTGCATGTACAGTCATGGCCAAAAGTTTTGAGAATGACACAAATATTATATTTTCACATGATCTGCTGCCCTCTGGTTTTTATGTGTGTTTGACAAATGTTTTTATCACAGACAGAAATATAATAATTGCAAACATATGAGTAACAAAAGCTTATATTGACAGTTAGAATGAGTTAATGCAGCAAGTCAATATTTGCAGTGTTGACCCTTCTTCTTCAGGACCTCTGCAATTCTCCCTGGCATGCTCTCAATCAACTTCTGGACCAAATCCTGACTGATAGCAGTCCATTCTTGCACAATCAATGCTTTCATTTTGTCAGAATTTTTAGGTTTTTGTTTGTCCACCCGTCTCTTGATGATTGACCACAAGTTCTCAATGGGATTAAGATCTGGGGAGTTTCCAGGCCATGGACCCAAAATCTCTATGTTTTGTTCCCTGAGCCATTTAGTTATCACCTTTGCTTTATGGCAAGGTGCTCCATCATGCTGGAAAAGGCATTGTTGATCGCCAAACTGCTCTTGGAGGGTTGGGAGAAGTTGCTCTTGGAGGACATTCTGGTACCATTCTTTATTCATGGCTGTGTTTTTAGGCAAGACTGTGAGAGAGCCGATACCCTTGGCTGAGAAGCAACCCCACACATGAATGGTTTCAGGATGCTTAACAGTTGGCATGAGACAAGACTGGTGGTAGCGCTCACCTTGTCTTCTCCGAATGAGGCGTTTTCCTGATGTCCCAAACAATCGAAAAGGGGATTCATCAGAGAAAATAACTTTACCCAGTCCTCAGCAGTCCACTGCCTGTACCTTTTGCAGAATATCAGTCTGTCTATGATGTTTTTTTCTGGAGAGAAGTGGCTTCTTTGCTGCCCTCCTTGAGACCAGGCCTTGCTCCAAGAGTCTCCGCCTCACAGTGCGTGCAGATGCACTCTCACCTGCCTGCTGCCATTCCTGAGCAAGCTCTGCACTCCTGGTAGCCCGATCCCGCAGCTGAAACACTTTTAAGAGACGGTCCTGGCGCTTGCTGGTCTTTCTTGGGTGCCCTGGAGCCTTTTTGGCAACAATGGAACCTCTCTCCTTGAAGTTCTTGATGATGCGATAGATTGTTGACTGAGGTGCAATCTTTCTAGCTGCGATACTCTTCCCTGTTAGGCCATTTTTGTGCATTGCAATGATGACTGCACGTGTTTCTTTAGAGATAACCATGGTTAACAGAAGAGAAACAATGATGCCAAGCACCAGCCTCCTTTTAAAGTGTCCAGTGGTGTCATTCTTACTTAATCATGACAGATTGATCTCCAGCCATGTCCTCATCAACACCCACACCTGTGTTAATGGAGCAATCACTGAAAAGAGGTTAGCTGGTCCTTTTAAGGCAGGGCTGCAATGATGTTGAAATGTGTTTTGGGGGATAAAGTTCATTTTCTAGCCAAATATTAACTTTGCAAGTAATTGCTGTTAAGCTGATCACTCTTTATAACATTCTGGAGTATATGCAAATTGCCATTAGAAAAAGTGAAGCAGTAGACTTTGTAAAAATTAATATTTGTGTCATTCTCAAAACTTTTGGCCATGACTGTAGTGAATATGGTTACCCCCCTCCCGGAAAAAAAAAATTGTGGAATTGCTTTTTTTTTTTTTGCAATGTCACCTGCATTTGGAATTGTTTTCCAGTACGAAGAATCAATGGTGTGGTTCAAAAGTACAACTCGTCCTGCAAAAGACAAGCCCTCACATGGCCATATTAACGGAAAAAGAAAAAAGTTACAGCTCTGGAAAAAAGAGGAGCAAAAACAGAAAATCCCAGGTCGTGAAGTAGTTCAATTTGACGGAACTCACATCCTAATTGGAGGGGTTTAGGAACTACAGCTCTTTAATATGAAGCTACCTTTTTTTAAAGGGAGCAAAAGTAATTGGATCATTACCTCAAAAGTTCTTAATGTGTTCCATGGGTTATTCCCTGGTTAATCTAGCAGTTAGCTGATAAAAGATCTGGAGCTGATTCCAGGTGTGGCATTTGCATTTGGAAGCTGTTGATGCGATCCCACAACATATGGTCAAAGAAGCTCTAAATGGAAGAAAAATAGACCAGTTTTGTACTGTGTAATGGCTGTGTCTGACCGTACAGGAACATGGTTTGATCATACCACATCTCCTGGGGGGTAAACGAAGGGTATACGTACATTACAGCATGGGTGTCACGCAGCGTGTAGGAAAGGCTTAGTGCAACACGAAGGGATGGGGGAGTGGAGACCCCTAGACAGATCTAACGTCACCCTATCTGCCCTATCTTCCCTATATAGGTTCCGCACCTATCGCCGAGCAGGATACCTATTCCCTGCCTGACCCGGGTGATAAGCCCTGCATCGGTAAGAAAAGGATATGCGCTATTCAATCCCCACTACCACAAAAGACAGATGGGATAGACTCACAAGGGGGAACACTTAGCTTGAGTAGACTCAGAGAGAAACACGGATGTCCTCCAAACATCAGAGAAGAAGATAGCCGACTGCTATGGCTCCAAGTCGCAACAGGGAACTGGAAATAGAAATATCAACTGCGCCTTCCAGCAGCAAGCTGGGAGTTATATACACCCCAGTCCAGGTGTGTCAACTAGAGCCGGGGGAGGTTGCCGCTGGGTCCTAAAGTCAGAAGGCCCAGGAAGAAGTCTGCAAAGCAAACTGCTGAGACCTTCTGCAGTCAGATGCAGAGCGACGGCCGGCAGCCTCTGACACACCCGTGACAACGGGATCACAAATAATTTTTTCTTTGAGGTAAAACATTTTTTTAAAATAGGCAGGGAAATGCTGTACCTCACAAAAATAATCATCTGTGATCCCATGCTCAGCACAAGAACCTTTTTTTTTACACATATCCAATTGTGGAAATTATTAGTTCAAGTTGTTTTGGTTAAAACTTGTTGGAAAATCCTTTTAAGGCCAGAGTTACACTTGCGAGTGCAATGCGAGAAACTCGCACATCAGTACCCGGCACTGGCGCCTGCACTCGGGATCAGAGCGTGCATGTCTATGCAGCTGAACGTTCCAGTCTGAGTGCCGGCGGCAGTGCCGGGTATTGATGCGAGAGACTCGCGCGAGTTTCTCGCATTGCACTCGCAAGTGTGACCCCGGCCTAAGGAAGAAAGAAGAAAGAGCCGCAAACAAGCAACAACTAAAGTCAGCAGCAATAAAGGCCTGGCAAAGCATCACAAAGGAGGAAACCAGCACTGGTGACATCCATGGCTTCCAGGCAGTCATTGTCTATAAACGATTCTCTACAGAGTATTAAAAATGAACATTTTATTCATGGTAAAAAAAAAAGTACAAAAATGGTGTATACACTGCGGGAGCTGTATTCCCACAAACCGGCGTGTAGGTACAGCGTCGCGATCGCTCGGGCTCACGCTGAGCGCTGCCGCGATTGAGTGCGGGTGTCAGCAATGCCCACAATTGGTGCTAGCACCGATCACGGACACTTAACCTCTCTGATGCTGCTGTCAATATTGACTGTGACATCAAAATGCATCGCAGAGGGATTGAGCTCCCTTTCTGTTTCAAAAGGCACAACGCAATGTGATCTCGCTGAACATAAAGTGCAATAAAACGCGATCAAAAAGACGAAAGTAAATAAAAATTCTACCTCTGAAAACATCATCTTTTCCCACAAAAAAGAAGCTGCCATAAAGCTCCGTCCGCGGAAAAATTAAAATTATAACTCTCAGGATAACGCGATGCAAAAATAATTTTTTCTATATAATAGTTTTTATTATGTAAAAGCGCCAAAACATAAAAATGCTATAGAAATGTGGTATCGCTGTAATCGTACTGACCCGAAGAATAAAGCTGCTTCATCAATTTTACCACACGCAGAACGGTATAAATAAAAACAAAATAAAAACAATTCCAGATTTGCTGGTTTTTGTTCATTCTGCCTCCCAAAAATTGGAATAGAAAGCGATCAAAAAATGCCATGTGACTGAAAATGATACCAATAAAAACATCAACAAGTCCTGCAAATAAAGCTGTCACATGACCCTGTTGGCTGAAATATGGAAAAATTATAGCTGTCTAAATATGGCGATGCAAAATCTAGATTTTGCAATAAAAAGCGTTTTTAGTGTGTGACATCAGCCAAACAAAATCTGGTATCGCTGTAATCGCTCCGACCCACAGAATAAAAAGTCCTCTAATCACTTATACCGTACAAGGAACTGCTTAAAAATAAAACCAATTCTTCACCTGCTGTTGATTTGTTCATTCTGCCTTCCAAAGATCGCAGTAAGGCCGGAGTCACACTTGCAAGTGTGATGCGAGAAAGTCGTGCATCAATACCCGGCACTTGGACCGGAGTATGCAGCTGCAAAGAAATACATGCAGCCGCACACTCCGTTCCTGAGTGCCGGCGGCAGTGACAGGTATTGATGAGAGAGACTCTTGCGAGTTTCTCGCATCGCACTCGCAAGTGTGACCCCGGCCTAAGACTCGGCTCACATTTATTCTGCGATCTACACTGAGCGCTTATATCTCGTTTTCTCATGTAAATCTCTGAAATATGTGATTCAGACAGAACCCCTTACGGAAGATTCCCTATAATGAGGCAGATAGAGGCACTGTGGAGGCCATAGGACCTGTGAACCGGCGGTGTCCGTCTTTTTAGGCGAACGTAAAAGCGCGGTTGACCACCATTTTGTGTACCTCTGAACAGAGGCCAGACAGAGTCCAGAGTAACTCTGCTGCCTCATTATAGTAAATGGATCCCTCTGGGGTTTCATCTGTCACGTCACTCAGAGATTTAGATTAAAACCCTGATGTAAGTCCTCAGTGTAGCGCGCCGGATAAATGTGGTCCTAAATATTATGTAAAATGTTCCCAATAAAAACTTTAACTGAATTTACGAAAAAAGCAAGTCCTCACTCAGCTATGGCTAATTTCACATTTGCGTCGTTTTGCGCAACGCATCGTGCGCAACTGAAAACGCGTGCAAAAACGCATACAAGCGCTTGCAAGCGCATGTTTTTAACGCATCAATGTACGCATAACGGCAAAAAAAAAACGTAGCGTTTGCATGAGTTTATCTAGAGTTTTGCATGCGTTTGCGTTTTTTAGGCGCATGAGTCACACATTTCACAGGAGGAAAATCTTTGAAACAGACTCCACCAATGGGACACCAGTGGGCGAGTGTCATGGGACTTCTTTAAATAGACCCTGTTCAGCTGAATCTGATTCAGATTTTGCTGCTGTTTCCTGTGTCACCATGGATCTGCATTGGGAGAGTTTTCGCTTAAACTTGGATCTGGACATCGCGCTGTTTCTGGCTTTTGCTTGCCTGCAACAAAGGGAGAGAGACAGCGAAGACGGCAGCGGCGGCGTTTTTGGAGACATCTCATTATTGAAGTCCGGGAGAGCCATGGAGTGTACCACACCCTCTTCAGCGAGCTCCAGGCAAACCCGGCGAAATTTTCTGACTATAGACGGATGTCCCAAGAAAGTTTCATGTCTTTGCTTGCTTGTGTTGAAGGAGCCATCCGGAGACAGGACACATAGCTCCGTCGTGCGATTCCTCCTGAGGAACGGCTCCTTGTCACATTACGATACGTAATATTAAACCAATGCGTGTATTTTTGTTCTGCCATTTAATAGAAGCCTGCAGAATTATAGTTCTGCCATGTACAGATTTATTTTTCATGTCAGTGTTTTGCCAAAGCCTTGACAATCACAATTTTTCTTCAGTTTTGCAGATTCCTGGCTTCTGGCGAGACCCTCTCTTTACTCCACCTTGTTGGGAATAGTTGCGGACACTTGCCGGGCTTTGTGGGTCGTTCTCTGTCCTGAATTTATGCCCTTGCCCACCGCGGAAAAGTGGATGGATATTGCTGACAAATTCTGGACAGTCTGCAATTTCCCCAATTGTTTGGGAGCGGTGGATGGGAAAACACATCAGGATAACAAAACCCCCAAGAAGTGGCTCTGAGTGCTATAATTATAAAAAGTACTTTTCTACGGTACTCATGGCCATTGCACTATGTGGTGTAGTGACTAATGTGGCAGCTAGGGGGCGCTGTACATGTTGCTCAAATTATGCATGGAGGCATGAGATGGATGGTAAACCAGTCCCTGGTATGGTGATAAATGGAAGGTATGTGTCGCAGAGCTCCTCTGTGCTATAGGTCAGGAATATTGTTCTGGGACTTGTAGTCCCATAAGAGTTCTGATTATTGTCAAGGGTAACCTACAGGGTAAGCTTGTGAGCTGGGTGGGACATGCTAACCACACATACACTGGTGGTGGTATAATGAATGTTACAGTCTGGTGATTGTAGGTGTTGTGAAGGACCTGTGATGAGGTCATGAACAGGTGACCAGACCATGTGCTTCATACCTTGGCTTGGGGAGTAGCTACAGGTATGAAAGGGAGTGTTTGGCACATGGGGGGAGAAGGAAGGAGAGTGTGTGTGTCCTGCATAGGGCTGCCTGCAAGGTCCTGGAAGGTCTGTCAGTGTTGGAAGATCCTGGGGTAGGATCGGATTCCTGGAAGCATGTGGTGAGACTTGGAACCTGGTGGCCGGGGTGTTGGACGGGGGTCCTGAATAGCACCCGGACAGGACACGTGTGTGCGAAGCCTGGGACGGTCCCACACTGAAAACCACGCGGTTCTGTTGAGTTTGGCTGGAGTCAGCCTGGGAAGTGTGACTTTCTGTTACAGTGTGTCAGTGAGCACCGGAAGCGAGTTCCAGACCACCCGGGAATGGCACCTGGCGGTCCCTGCTGGCCTGCAGCCGCTTAGTCAAGCCCGTCCCATGCAATGGTGAGTCTGGCAACAGTGATATTCCAGCGGGAATGCATTTATGTTTTGTGATATTTCTGTTACCTGGTGTTAGAGACAGTAAACAATTGATTTTTGGCCGGGGCAATGACTCCCAGACCTTTAAGAACTCAGACATGGGCCGCAGGTTATATGGCAACCATTTTAATTTCCCCTGCCACGGCCTCTTCCCACACCGAAGGTCCGCCACTGCCATTTGTAATGGTGATGGGGCCTTTCAAATGTGTACAAACCTGTTGAAGCCGTACTCTAGCCGGGACTTGGACGACACCAAAAAAATCTTTAATTACAGACTGACCAAGGCCAGAAGAACTGTAGAGTGTGCATTTGGGATTCTTGTGTCCAGATGGCGCATTCTAAGCACAGCCATTAATCTGAAAATTGAAACAGTGGATGAGGTGGTGAAAGCCTGTGTGGTTCTTCACAATTTTGTGATGGCTAAAGACCACCCTACCTTTGAACTAGATGAACGACCTGTCAACCCATTGCCTGAATTCACTCAGCACCCTCTCAGGTCATCAGTTGAAGTTGACCAAATGAGGGACCAATTTGCGGCCTACTTTATATCTGATGTGGGATGTGTGGAATGGCAAGAGCAAATGGTGTAATAAAATTGTTCTCTTGTGTTTATGTTAATAAAAAACCTGTTTTGATACCTGTACCGAGTGCACTCTGTTTTTATACACTCAAATACAATAATCACCTTCCCAGGTGTCCCAGTGAAGTCAGGATGCTGTGTTTTGTGCATCCTGACTTTAATAGGACTCCTACCAGGTGAGTCTACAGAGAAAAGTTGTATGACCTTCATCATCTCTCCAGTCTGTGTTCAAACAGATTGCAGCGCCGGTGGAGATACTGCAGCGATGGTGGCGATACAACAAATATTATTGTCAAGCTGTATAGCAGATATATATATACAGTACAGACCAAAAGTTTGGACACACCTTCTCATTCAAAGATTTTTCTGTATTTTCATGGCTATGAAAATTGTAGAATCACACTGAAGGCATCAAAACTATGAATTAACACATGTGGAATTATACATTACACTTTACAAAAAAGTGTGAAACAACTGAAAATATGTCTTATATTGTACGTTCTTCAAAGTAGCCACCTTTTGCTTTGATTACTGCTTTGCACGCAGAAAAGGTGAACGGATGGACTCTACATGCCTGGTTCCCACCGTGAAGCATGGAGGAGGTGGTGTGATGGTGTGGGGGTGCTTTGCTGGTGACACTGTTGGGGATTTATTCAAAATTGAAGCGGTGAGCGGTCCAGCTCACCCCAAACCATCTCGATTGGGTTCAGGTCTGGTGACTGTGGAGGCCAGGTCATCTGGCATAGCACCCCAACACTCTCCTTCTTGGTCAAATAGCCCTTACACAGCCTGGAGGTGTGTTTGGGGTCATTGTCCTGTTGAAAAATAAATGATGGTCCAACTAAACGCAAACCGGATGGAATAGCATGCTGCTGCAAGATGCTGTGGTAGCCATGCTGGTTCAGTATGCCTTCAATTTTGAATAAATCCACAAAGTGTCACCAGCAAAGCCCCCCCACACATCACACCACCTCCTCCATGCTTCACGGTGGGAACCAGGCATGTAGAGTCCATCCGTTCACCTTTTCTGCGTGCAAAGCAGTAATCAAAGCAATAGTTGGATACTTTGAAGAACCTAGAATATAAGACATATTTTCAGTTGTTTCACACTTTTTTGTAAAGTGTAATGTATAATTCCACATGTGTTAATTCATAGTTTTGATGCCTTCAGTGTGATTCTACAATTTTCATAGTCTTGAAAATACAGAAAAATCATTGAATGAGAAGGTGTGTCCAAACTTTTGGTCTGTACTGTATGTGATGACAGTAATCTATATCAAAAGGGCAACATACAATATAACATGCGCATAGATATATGATAACATAGAATTACCTGACAGAAAGTCCAGTGGGTCAATACGGAATCCGTTATACGCTGTCTCCGGCTAGAGGGTGACCGGGGTCTATGCTGACCCTAAACTGGGGTCCTAACTAATCCCTCTACCTGGAGGTACTGTTAAAGGTACAGAGGTCCAGGCCACCAGCGTAAACCCTGTCTCCTATCAATCCCTGCCAACTGTAATCTAGTCCTAAGAAGGACCCTGATTACCACCAAAGGGAATGAACAGGTAACGGTTAATGAACAGAAAGACATACAAGAAAGACAAGAAATAAAGTAAATAAAGTCTTACATACAACACTCACACACAGTAGGAACACCTAAGGTCTCAGAGATAAACTATAAGCTATAAGAGTAAAAACAACTAAGGAGCTCTTAGCTTAAGTATTCTCAGAACCGATCCAGTCTGCTAGACTACATAAAGGCTTTCACCGGCATCTAACAAGCAGACTGGCAGGTATATGAAGGAATCTAATTAGAACATAATCAAAAGCAGCCGGGCGAGGCTGGACCTAGTCTTAGCAAAGAGCTAGGTAAAATTAACTCCCTCATTACCAAACACAAAGAAACAGCAACTCAGCTGTGAGAAGTCAGAGTGTGTAATCGCGACGATCCTTGTGGCGATACACCCATGACAATTATACACCTGGCCTGATGTTACAAATAATGATTGGGATGCAATTGCATCCTTCACTCTTTATGACACCTGACCATAACAGTATAGATATTCTTTGTAGTATCTCCACTGTGGCTTCAGTATGCACGCACACTGGAGAGATGATAAAGTATATACAACTTCTGCAATCCCCTAGCCTGGTGTCATGCTGAAGTGAGGATGCCCAAAAAAAGCATCCTGACTTCAGAATTTAATGACAATTGAGCAGGCGAATACACATATGAGTTAACCACCAGCATCTCTCCAGTCTGTGTGCAATAGATAATGCCGACTGAAGCGACGCTGCAGATGACCACTCATAGGTATAGTCACCTGGCCAGGTGTGATACTTATGATACCAGGTCAGGGGATTGTGGATATGACGTGTATTTTCTCCATCATCTCTTCAGTTTATTCACCACACACTGAATAGAGGATGTGGTTAATAACAAGGTATATCTACAATCCCCTGTCCTTGTGTCACAAAGAGTGAAATGTGGATGGGCAAAACACACCATCCTCAATTCACTCTTTATGATACCTGGCAAGGTGAGAATAGATATGCCTTGCACTCACCAACATCCTCTATTCAGTCTACTAATATTTGTAGACTGAAGAGACTGGTGGTGAAAATACAAGTCATATATTTGTGTTTGTGACAACACATAGCTCCGGGACTGACACAAGAAGCATGTGTCGGTAATGGAGCTATGTGGTGGCAAAATCACAAAGTGTACGACGCAGTGTGTGTAGGCGGCGAAAGACACAATTAAACCAAACAGTTGGGGAAAAAAAAGGTACATTTATTTGGCAAGACACACTCACAAAAAAAAAAAATTATTGGGGCCGGCGTTTGGTGGAAGATGGGGGTAACTTGGGGGTGTGGAAGGACGAGGATTGACTTTGGGTGGGCGACGAAGGGGTTTCGAGGGGAAGGGGCGACGAAAGTGGTGGGGGAAGGCAGCGGGTCAAACACAGTGGGAGGTGAGGGGGGAGGGAGGACAAAAGTCTTTAATTTTTTGTGGACTCTTCGTCCAATCTTTGTACTTTTTTTTGAGGTCCTGGTACTTGGGGACCTGGTGCTTGAGGACTTCCTGGTGCTTGTGGAGCTCCTTTGGCTTGGTGACCTGGTGCTTGGGGACCTCCTGTGGCTTGGGACCTCCTGGTGCTTGTGGAGCTCCTAGTGCTTGGGGACCACCGTGTGCTGGGGGACCTCCGTGGGCTGCTGGACCTCCTGCCAGGGTCTGTGGCCCTGAATAGATAATGAGGGTCCCCCAGCTGCTGCTCGGTGGTGGTGGAGGTCCAAGCAGGGGTGGAGGTCCAAGCAGGGGTGGAGGAAGTCCAAACAGGAGCATCACTTGGCATAGTGGTGGCAGGGGAGTGTCCAGCTGCACTGTGACTTTGTGTGGTGTAGTGTAGTCCAGCATGGCTTGGAATGCTGGTGGCCGTGCAGTGGTATGCAGCAGAAGTCGGTAGTGAGGTGAAGCGAGTCAGTGGTGGCACGGATGGGAAAGGCACCACTGGCTGCTGCTGCACGTACTGACTCTGCTGCATAGCCTGCGTGTAAGCATTGTTGCAGGCATGCATCACAGTCAGCTGGAGGTCAGGACTAAGGTGTTCCGCCATGCCTGTTCAATTTGTTGAAAAAAATGGTGCGCTGGTCTTTTGAGCTCGGCTTCAAGATGGTCAAGGCGACGCTCGACAGACTGGAAACGGTGTTCCATTAGTGCAAAACCGCTATCCACTCTGTCGCCCATCGCCTTGAGGCTATTTTTGAAAACCGTGCTCAAGTGAATGAACTCGGGCATGAGATTCCTGTCAGGCCTTCTGCCGCGGGCGGGAAGTGCCCGCAAAACCAGTGGCAGAAACCTGTGACAGGGGAACACTTGATTGACCAGCTTCCTGTTCTCCAGCTGGCTGTGTTGCCGACCCGCAAGGTGCTTTTTGGCTGGTGGATGGCTGGGACGAGTCTGAGGCACCTCTCTGAAGGCCAGTCCAGGACCTGGTTGCAGGGTTCTGCTCCAGGTGCTGTGAAAAAACAACAACTTTGGATCATGCATTTACAATAGTAAAAGCGCCAACTCCTGTGGAATAGAAAGGATCATGCATTTACAATACTAAAAGTGCCAACTCCTGTGGAATAGAAAAACATAGAGTAAACACAATACAATACAACAACAAAATACTTACGCTCTGGTGGCAAGGACCGGTCTTAAGAAAGCCAAAGCCCGATGGTAACGGTACTTTCTTGTGGTCTTTGCCGCAGCACCGCTGGCAACCCGGTTCTCCTGCCTCAGGTCCCTGTTGAAGCGGCCCTTCATCGAGCGCCAACGGGTTCTGACCTTGTTCACTGTGGAAAGGCAAAAATAAAATTTAGACAATGCACTGTAGGCCGGGATAACACAAATGTGTGTGATGCTAGAAACTCACAGGAGTTACTAGCATCACACACAGTTGTGTGATCCCGGCCAAGGTCACTGCAGCATCACACAGCTAAATACTTACGAATTTCCTTGTGGACCCGGGGAGAGGCGTTGTCCCAGCCATCCATCAGCGCTGCGGCCACCTCATTCCAGAGCCGCCGGATCACCACGTTGTCACAGTGCATTGGATGACAGCTGTCCCAAAACGGGACTCGCTCCTGGACCAACTGGATCAGGGCGTCATTGTCCAGGGCGAGTTCCTCATCCCGATGTGAAGCCTAGAAAGGAAAGCAAAACTTAATCTTGTAAAGATTTGGAGATGAAAAAGATAGAAAACAAGACAGAATAAAAGAAAGATTGAGAATAGAAGCAAGATTGAACAGGAAAAACAGGCAAGAAAAAAGTCAGGGGCAAAAAAAGAGTACAATCTGTCAGTCTATACTTACAGGCTGCCTCCCCGCCTGCACATGGACTGGCTGCTCCCGCTCTTCCTCCGCTGCCGTGGACGATGTGGACTGAAAAAGCAAAAAAAATAATTTGCCAGATGTGTCCGTGCAACAGCAAATACTTACCAATCAGTATGGAATGAAGGTACTCACTTCACCCTCTACTTGGGCCAGTTCACCAGGGGCCGGAATATATTCATCCCCAGAAGACATGCTGCAATAAAAAAAGAGACATTAGTACCTAATAAATGGAGAAAAAAGGAAAGAAAGACATCAGATTGCATGCTCACATTATCCAAGTTTTCTTTCCTGTGCAATGCAGTAGCTGCTGAGTCTCTGTAGCTGCGGTCTCTCTCTGGCTGGCTGTAGAGTAGTGGACAGAAGTGCCAACACCTTCTTTTATATACACTACCCCCTTACAATGTTTCTTTATTTAGTGGGTGGTTTAAATCAGTGTCTAGACATGTTTATATCGGACAACGCATGCGTAGTAGAACGCTGACGTGCGCCTGTCCCAGCGCACATCAGCTATCACATAGACTGTAATGTGTTGTTTGGGCGCATTCCGTGCGCGATGCGAGCGCATGCGCCTTTTTAACGACTTTGGGTGGACCTAAAAATGCAACATGTTGCGTTTGTGCGCGCCAAGTCGCTCACGACGAAATAACGCAAGCGCACGAAAACGCTGATGATCGCATGATAACGCTAAACCATGTGCCCCCCATGTTAAAGATAGGGGCGCATGGAAATATGGGGCTTCCAAGTTGGTAGTACAAGGGCTGTGGGAAAGTGAAATGGCTCCTCGCCTCTCAAAAGTAATTCAGCATGTTCTGCGCTCCCAAATCCAAATGCTCCCTCCCTTCTGAGCCACGGTGTGTCTATACCACATTTAGCGCCCACGTTTGTTTAGTGATGAGAGCCCGCCTAATTTATGGGTGCATGTCTCAAGACGGACGGGCTGAGCATAATCTACTACTCACTAAAACATACCGGTCACTTCAACTTACTGGTCACTGCAACGGCAATTTGCAATTTTCACTCAGCTACATCCACTGCTGCTTGTTTCTGGAAAACACCCATGGAGTCATAATCGTCACTACACCTGCAGATAAATTTCCTAAAGGGGTATAATTTCCAAAATGGGGATTCTGCTTTTGTAGCACTTAGAGGATCTGTATATGGAGTCCGTAAACTATTCTAGGAAAATCTGCGCTCCAGGAAGCAAATAGCCCTCCATCCTTCTTGAGTCTCGCTGTGTGGCTAAGCAGTACTGTACAGCCACATATGGGGTATTTCTACATTCAGCAGAAATTGTGGGACATATTTTGGTGCCATTTTACCCATTTCCCAGTATGAAAATGTAAAATTTGGGGCTAACCATCTTGGGGTAAAAATGTAAATTATTTTTTCTTCACTGCCCAATGGTATAAAATTCTGTGACATTCTGACACCTGTGATGTCAATATGATCACTGCACCCCTAGACTAGTCACTTAATGAGATGTTCTGCTATTCTGACACCTCATGGTCTCTGCCAATGTGAGATTGCCCCCTCAGACCAGTGCAGCAAAATCTGCACTGTAAAATGGGGCTACTTCCCTTCTGAGTTTTGCACTTTGCCTCAAAAGTAGTTGTTGACCACATATGGGGTATCGGTGTACTCAGGAGTAATTGCACAACAAATTTTGGGGTCCAGTTTCTCTTGTTACTCTTGTGAAAATGCAAAATTTGGGCTAAACAATATTTTTGTGGGAAAAATGTGATATTTTTTTTCCCCTTCACGCCTCAACGTTATAAACTTCTGTGAAGCACCTGGGGTTTCAAGGTGTTCACCACACATCTAAATAAGTTCCCTGATGGGTCTAGTTTCCAAAATGGTGTCACTTTTGGGGGGTTTCCATTGTTTAGGCACATCAGGGGCTCTCCAAATGCATCATGGCGTCTGCTAATTATTCCAGCAAATTTTGCATTCAAAAAATCAAATGGCGCTCCTTCCCTTCCAAGCTCTGCCATGCGCCCATACAGTAGTTTTCCTCCACATTTTGGGTATCTTCATACGAAGGAGAAATTGCACAATTGTATGGTCCATTTTTTCCTGGTACTTTTGTGAAAGTAAAAAAAATTTGAGTCTAAAGGATAATTTTTGTGAAAAGTTAAATGTCTATTTTTTCCATCCACATTCCATTAATTCCTGTGAAGCACCTGAAGGGTTAATAACCTTCTTGAATGTGGTTTTGAGTACCTTGAGGGGTGCAGGTTTTACAATGGTGTCACTTTGGGGTATTTTCTGTCATATAGGCCCAGCAAAGACACTTCAAATGTTTTTTTTAAAACAACTAGAAATCACTGGCCAACTTTTAACCCTTAACTTCCTATCAAAAAAATGTTTTTTTAAATTGTGCTGATGTAAAGTAGACATGTGGGAAATGTTATTTATTAACTATTTTGTGTGAAATAATTCTCTGATTTAAGGCCATAAAAATTAAAAGTTTGAAATTCGCTAACTTTTCGCCAAATTTCCGATTTTTTTTTTTTTCACAAATAAACGTAAGTGATATCAAAGAAAGTTTACCACTATCATGAAGTACAATATATCACGAAAAAACAATTTCAGAATCAGTGGGAGACTGCCGATTTTGCAAGTTTTCCCACCTACCTTAAAGAATGGAGAGGTCAGTAATTTTTATCGTAGGTGCAGTTCAACAGTGAGGGACAGAATCTAAAAATGAAAACGAGAAAATCACATTGTATGATTTTTAAATAAATTACATTTTATTGCATGAAATAAGTATTTGATCACCACTATTTGTTTTTCTTTAAGAAGCTCTCCTACTCTGCACTCATTACCTGTATTAATTGCTCCTGTTTAAACTTGTAACCTGTATAAAAGTCCACACACTCAATCACGTTCCAACCTCTCCACCATGTCCAAGACCATAGAGCTGTCTAAGGACACCAGGGACAAAATTGTAGACCTGCACAAGACTGGGATGGGCTACAGGACAATAGCAGCTTGATGAGAAGGCAGCAACTGTTGGCACAATTACTAAAAAATGGACGAAACACGAGATGACTGTCAGTCTTCCTCAGTTTGGAGCTCCATGTAATTTCTCGCCTCATGGGGTAAGGATTATTCTCAGAAAGGTCAGGAATCAATCCAGAACTACATGGGAGGACCTGGTCAATGACCTGAAGAGAGATGGGACCACAGTTTCAAACATTACTGTTAGAAACACACTACGCCGTCATGAAATAAATTCCTGCAGGGCACTCAAGGTCCCCTTGCTCACACCAGCACTTGTTCAGGCCTGTTTGAAGTTCACCAATGACCATCTGGATGATCCAGATGAGGCATGGGAGAAGGTCATGTGGTCAGATAAGACCAAAGTAGAACTTTTTGGTATCCACTCCACTCGCCGTGTTTGGAGGAAGAAGAAAGAGGAGTACAAGAACATCTTCTCAACCGTGAAGCATGGTGGGGAAAACATCATACTTGCTTTTCTGCAAAGGGTACAGTACGACTGCAACATATTGAAGGGAGGATTGATGAGGTCAAGTATTGCAAGATTTTGGCCAACAACCTCCTTCCCTCAGTAGGAGCATTGAAGATGGGTCGTGGCTGGGTCTTCCAGCATGACAGTGCCAAAAAAAACACACAGCCAGGGGAACTAGGGAGTGGATCCATAAGAAGCATTTCAAGGTCCTGGAGTGGCCTAACTGAAACTCAATGTTGCCCATCAACAGCCCCGAAACCTGAAAGATCTGGAGAAGATCTGTATGGAGGAGTGGGACAAAATCCCTGCTGCAGTGTATGCAAACTTGGTCAAGAACTACAGGAAATGCCTGACATGTGTAATTGCAAACAAAGGTTTCTGTACCAAATATTAAGCTCTTTTTCTATTAAATCATATACCTTATATACTCGCGTATAAGCCAAGTTTTTCAGCACATTTTTTTTTTGTGCTGAAAACACCCCCCTCGGCTTATACTCAAGTCATTGTCCAAGAAGTCAGCAAGGTATGGGGAGGAGCGGGTCACAGAAGGCAGGAGCCGGCTGCTGGGGCTAAAGCTTGTGCCTGCTGCTAAATAAAAATGAATATTCATTTCTCTTATAGCGTTTACAGTGACAGCTGCAGCCCCCAGCTTCCAGAAGTGGCCGGGCGATCACGTGTGCCTGCTACTTAAGCGTTACAAATGTTCACCTCTCTCCATTCCCATAGGAGTGGAATGGAGTGAATATTCATTACCTTAATGAGCGGGGATACGTGATCGCCCAGCCGCTGGAGCTGCGGACACTGGAACAAGATGCAGCGAGGGTGCACAGGGAATGTAAGTAGGATGCTTTTTTTTTTTTTTAAATGCTTTTCTGAAGGGAGCCATGCATGCAAGGATAGGGATGAGGAGCCATGCATACCAGGATAGGGATGAGGAGCCATGCATGCAGAGATGGGGATAAGGAGCCATGCACACAAGGATGGGAATAAGGAGCCATGTAGACAAGGTGCCTCGGCTTATACTTGAGTTGGCTTATACATGAGTATATACGGTACTTATTTCATGTATAAAAAGCAATAAAATGCAAATTACTGTATGTAAAAATTCATACAGTGTGATTTTTGGATTTTTTTTTTTTTTAAGATTCTGTCTCTCACAGTTGAAGTGTCTCTATTCTAAAAGTTACAGACCTCTCCATTCTTTATAGGTGGGAAAACTTGCAAAATTGTCAGTGTATCAAAAACTTAATTTATATATAGCACATATTACTTATGTACAATTAGTTTTATACGTATTTAACCCACTTACCATATATAACACATACAGGTGCTTCTCACAAAATTAGAATATCAACAAAAAGTTAATTTATTTCAGTTCTTCAATACAAAAAGTGAAACTCATATATTATATGGAGTCATTACAAACAGTGAACATTAACAGAAATAAACACTTGAAATAGATCACTGTTTGTAATGACTCTATATAATGAGTTTCACTTTTTGTATTGAAGAACTGAAATAAATTAACTTTTTGATGATATTCTAATTTTGTGAGACGCACCTGTATATCACATATACACATACTGTATATAACACACATCACTTATATACATGTAGAGCACATCTATTTAACACTTATGTTGCTATTACAGTCACATTAAATAAGTTGTCCACTACTTGGACAAGTCCTTCTCATACCCCTCGCTTAGCCCTGATAAAATAATAAAGCTTATACTCGCCTTCCGTGCCGGCGCCATTCCCGCTGTGTCCGCACTCGCTCTATCCGGGACTCTCGTGCGATCATCTGCTGCCTGGACTTCCTTTTGATGATCAATTTTGTCAAAAGTGACGCCAATGCGTCATGGGAGCCCTGGGGAGAGCGACTGCCGACACCACAGGAACGGCATCGGCACGGGAGGCGAGTGCAAGCTTTATTATTTTAGGGGGCCAAACATTTTGATTAAGAAGGGTTTGTCCTAGTATATAAATAGCTAGGAGATGGCAACTTCAAATCTCCTAAGGCGACTTATTAAATTCTGTAAAAAGTAAAAAGAAAGTTCAAATCACCCTTCATTTTCGCTATTGAAAATAACAATTAAATAAAAAATACATATTTGGCATCACTGCGTTTAAAAATATCCGATCTATCAAAATATAAATAAATTAATCAGATATGTAAATGGTGTAGCGTGAAAAAAATAAAAATGCAGAATTACGTTTTTTTTTGGCCGCCGCAATATTGCAAGAAAATGCAATAAGAGGCGATCAAAACATCTATCACAAAGTAGTATCAATAAAAACATCAGCTCAGGGCGCAAAAAAATAAGTCATCATACAGCACTGGAAAAACTACAGCTATCGGAAAATATCAACAAATTCAAAAACTTTTTTTTTCATACAAATTTCTGAATTTATTTTTAACCCCCCACCCCAAAAAAGACAACTAGTCATGTTTTTATATCTTTGTACTTATACTGGCGCAGGGAATCATACTGCCAGGTCAGATTTACTGTATAGGTATAGTGAACATGGTAAAAAAAAATTTAAAAAATGATGGAATTGAACTTTTATTTACAATTTCACCGCACTTGGAATTTCACTCCCGGTTTCCAGTACATTATATGGTAAAATCAATGGTGTCATTCAAAGGTACAACTCGTTCTGCAAAAAAACCCTAAAACCCCAAAACACTCATATTGCTTTATTGACGGAAATATAAAAAAGTTATAGCTCTGCGAAATAGGGAGGAAAAAACTAAAACAAAAAAACGGCAAATGACCATGGTGTGAAACAGGTTTAGAACAGGAATCTGATCTTCATTAGTCATATTTGTTGAATTGTATCATGGCACAATCAAAGGAGATTTATGAGGACCTAACGTTTTTGACTTATGTCTCTTATTTGGTTCTTGTTATCTTGTGTTATGTGAAACAGTTTCTTATTAAACCCTAACAGTGTTTCCCGTGCATGGCGTCTTCAGGGGGAGTACCACAGTCCCTTCAGTCAAGTAATTGTGAGGGTGGAGGATACCAGAAGTACGACCCTACTAATTTCATATTCTGAAAAGAGCTTGAGATATGAAATCCCCCCTTTTTTATTTTTTATAAAAAAATAACCCTGTTTTTAGTTTTAATGTGCTCTAGTGGACTCTTTGGGAGGAAACTTTTACACAGGACTTGTCCACTACGGACTATCCCTTATTATTGTCCCCAGGGTTATGGATAAATTAAAATCTACACTTAGCTATTGGACTAGTGCTGCTACTACAATCTCTGTGCTGTGTCCTTTGTGATCCTCCTGACATAAACAATATCACATGACTGCTGCTGCCAATCATCGGCTGCAGCCTTCACTTTTTTGACACTGTTCTTTCACTGCAATAGAATTATATACAGAAGATGTTGATGTAAATATGTGTGAATTATGGTAACGGCAAGCATGAACTCTTGCATCAGGAGAGTTTTGAGAAACCTTCTTAGAAATATATTGACGGTGTTATTTCTTGGTATATTCAGGGAGCCAATATTCAGAGAACTGTCTGATAAGAATTTCCACATAACAGGTTTATGATCTTCAGTAATGGAGCATTCAGATGACTGGAGATTCAGTACAGTATATTGTTCCAACTGCAAAGAGAACATGAAGCTAGATTATGTGTGTGTGTATGTGTATATATATATATATATAATTGTACCGTTAATGATACTCCTGCTCATTGTTAACAAAGTACTAGTCCAAAAGTGCACTATGGTACAGTAAACCTTTATTTGTTTTATCAAAGATGCATGTTTTATGCAATCTTTGAACAAATTAGAGTTGATGTTATTTTTTAACTTTTTATTGTATTTAACATCTATTGTATGTTGTGTTTTATCACAAATAGCAATCTCTAACAGGGAGTGGAGCAGTAGGAGCAGCAAATGCTATAGATATCGAGGCCTTTAAGAGACAACAAGCCCTAACACAAGCAGGTATGTCTAAAGAAAGGTGTAATTTGGTCAAATTGATTTCACCACATGTATCGGCCATTAAATGAATGGTGATATCAACACTTCTAGGAGTTGAAAGGTTTATCTTGGTAAGAAGACATTGTCAACTATCCAGAGGATTTATTCTCTATGGGACTTTTAGATTGGTGGTGGACCGACCGCTAATACCCCAACTGATTGTTAGAAAGTGTGGGGGGGGGATTTCTTTTTCAATGGAGCAGCGCTGCACATGCCTGACTGTCATTCCATTCATTCTCTGTGGGGCTTCTGGAGATCTTAGCAGTTGACCTTCAGTAATCTGTGCGTAGGTGATAACTTGTTCTAACTCGAATGCCCCTTTTGGAGTTGCCTTTGCCTTTTTTCAGTTATTGTCTTTTGTATCAGTAGCTTAAGACCAACCCAAGGAAACGATTGCTGCTCATTATAAGAGAAGTTTTTTTCATCACTGCAGATCCCAGCAAGAGACCACGCCTTGATGTAACACGTCATGGAATTGTTTACCAGCATGCAGGGGTGGCATCTGGGGTGCCCCTACAGCAACTTATGCCCACCGCACAAGGTAATGCTACCTCCAAGGTTTTACATGAGGTTTCTGAAGTTTCTTTGTGGTGATTGTTTGATTATAGGTATACCGTATATACTCATGTATAAGCCGACCCGTGTAATAAGCCGACCCCCCTAATTTTGCCACAAAAAACTGGGAAAACTTATTGACTCGCGTATAAGCCTAGGGTGGAAAATGCAGCAGCTACTGGTAAATTTTCAAAAATAAAAATAGATACCAATAAAAGTAAAATTAATTGAGAAATCAGTAGGTTAAAGGTTTTTGAATATCCAAATTGAATCAGGAGCCCCATATAATGCTCCATACAGTTCATGGTGGCCCCATAAGATGCTCCATACAAAATACGCCCCATATAATGCTGCATAAAGATTAATAATGGCCCCATAAGATGCTCCATAGAATAATATGCCCCATATGCTGCTCTATAAAGGTTATGCCCCCATAAGATGCTCCATATATTTTATGCCCCATATGATGCTCCATAGATTATGCCCCCATATGATGCCTCATAGATTATGCCCTCATAAGATGCTCCATAGTACAGGCCCCATATGATGCCCCATAGATTGTGCCCCCTTAAGATGCTCCATATATTCTATGCCCCCATATGATGCCCCATATATTATGTCCCCATATGATGCCCCATATATTATGTCCCCATATGATGCCCCATAGATTATGCCCCCATAAGATTCTCCATAGATTATGCCCCCATAAGATGCCGCTGCTGCTGCAAATGAAAAAAAAAAAAGACATACTCGCCTCTTGTTGCTGGGGACCAGGTGCCGGTGTCCTGAGCAGCCCTTAAAAAATGGGCTGAAAATCTCGGCTTATACGCGAGTATTTACGGTAGATTTTTATTTTTTTTACTTGCATTACACCTGAACTCTACATTTAATGTTGGTTCTGCATTACCTTGCACAGATGTGATTGTTATTTTCCTGTGTTTTTCTGTCCAGGGGGAATGCCTCCTACTCCTCAGACCGTACAGCTGACAGGGCAGAAGCAGAACCAACTACAATATGATCCCTCCAAGGGACCCCCTGTGCAAAATGCTGCCAGCCTGCACACCCCTCCTCCACAGTTGCCTGGTAGGGTGCAGACTCCCAATATTCCCATATCTTCCCTTCCAACTGCCCTGCACCTGGCACAACAGCAAATCACAGAAGGTCAAATTCAGCCCCAGATCCAGGTACAAGTCAAAACACAGACCCCAGGGGTACTGATGCAGGCATCTTCCCAGAACCAGCTGCCATCACAGATCTCACAGTCCCTACAGCCAACATTTCATGCTCAGATCCCAATTACTGTATCACAGGGACAAGGCACAGTTCATCAACAGGTAAGAAAAAGTTTTATTTTCATTGGATTCCTGTCTATCTATTCTCTCATACTGGATATACCAATATATAGACATGTACATACACTTGTATGTAGGTTAAAATACATATTGAAAAAACTGTGAATTTCTAGATCCCATCCTTCCCTAGCCATCTATGTGTGGAGCAGGCGAGAGACAAGATTTCTGGCTGTTTGTTGGCATCATTGCATCTCTCCTTCTCCGTGCCTTATGATTTTGTTAGCATTATGTTGTTTCCTTCTAGACCGTCACCCTGATGAGGCCTGCTACAGAGTCTCCTCAACAACGTCCCGCCAACAGCAGCGCACAGCCAAGTTCTTTTGTGGCTCCTGCTGCCATCTCTACCAATAACACGGTTGCATCGTTCTCACTGCCAACAAACAGAACAAACCAAACTGCAAATAAGGCTCTATCCGCTGCAGTATCCAAAGCCTCTGCAGGAACAGTTGGCATCAAAATCCAGACTCCTGCACAGAATATAGCTGGAGCAACTCCTGAGAGCTCACAGGACAAACTGATGGAACAGGTAAGACGGGTGCTGCCAGCAATAGCCAATGCCACCAGCAGTAACAGTTACGTTATTATCCTCTTCTTATGCAATTTTATTTTATTGCGGTCTTACTTTCTTGGGTTTTATAATAGGCAATATATTTAGTGTTCAAAATGAATTCCAGTGTCATTGGAGGACACACTGACGTTGGGATACAGCTGCTGCCACTAGGAGGTTGTCACTCTAGGTGTTTTCATCTCCCACCAGAGGTAAACCTCCTGAAGGTATGAGCTGATTGGTTTTAGCTTAGTGACCTCCCTTGCCATTGCAGGACTGCTCTGATTTTTTTTTTAGCTTTTTTTTTCTCCTCCTACTGAGAAACAGGCAGAATTTAACCTACCCACTTAGGCCTCTTTTACACTTCCGGCGGGCGCCTGACGGCGCCCCCGGCATTTTGCCGCAGTGCCGCATCAGAAAATCTGATGCGCCGCATGCGGCTTTTTTCGCATTCACATGCATTAGCGCCGGATGGCGCCGCATGTCAATGCGTTGCATGCGGTTTTGTCCGGATGCGGCGCAAATGTACATTGCGGCGGCCGGACAAAACGCTGCATGTAACGTTTTTTGTTTTTGCCGGATGGTTTCTGATGTCTCCAAGCATCAGAAACCATCCGGCAAAAAAACCGCATGCGGCCGCCGGCGGTGCATCAGGTTTTCTGATGCGGCGCTGCGGCAAAATGCCGGGGGCGCCATCAGGCGCCCTCCGGAAGTGTGAAAGAGGCCTTATCCCCAAGTGACAAGGGAAACCGGTGCTCAGTAATCACACAGTTCCTCCTAGAAGGCAAATTTAACGAGGGCAGCTATAACTCCTTAGCTTGCTGCCAGCTTTCACCCTTGGGTCACATCTGCTCACCCCTATTATTCCAGTGTACTGTCCTGATCAAGTGAAAGTCTCTGAAGGGGGTGACCCTGCTGGTTCATGAAATCGGCCACCCCACCACCTTCCACTTCTCTTCGCCCCAAAGAACTAATAAAATGGACAGTTCCTTCCCCGTCTTACCCTAGTTCTTTTGGGGTACTCCTGCAGCCCCCTCGCTCCCCTTTGGTATCTTCTCTTGGTCCAATCTTCTTTGCCTCTCCATTCTTAGCCATTGTTCCCAAACAGGATCTCTGTGTTTCTTTCTGTCATCCACCTCCATCCCCGCTGAAGCGACAGAGGTGACAGATTTTTCTGTGCTTCACTGTTACCTCTGAGATCTACAACTGGTCTGGACACTTTCTCAAAAATGTCTCTGACTTCATTGTGACCTAGGTTGCAACATCTGTAATCAGAGCTTCTGAGATTAATCATGGAGCTAGACATCTAGTAGAATCTGTGCAACACCATGGCAACATCTGCATACAGTCATGGCCAAAAGTTTTGAGAATGACACAAATATTAATTTTTACAAAGTCTACTGCTTCACTTTTTCTAATGGCAATTTGCATATACTCCAGAATGTTATAAAGAGTGATCAGCTTAACAGCAATTACTTGCAAAGTCAATATTTGGCTAGAAAATTAACTTTATCCCCCAAAACACATTTCAACATCATTGCAGCCCTGCCTTAAAAGGTCCAGCTAACCTCTTTTCAGTGATTGCTCTATTAACACAGGTGTGGGTGTTGATGAGGACATGGCTGGAGATCAATCTGTCATGATTAAGTAAGAATGACACCACTGGACACTTTAAAAGGAGGCTGGTGCTTGGCATCATTGTTTCTCTTCTGTTAACCATGGTTATCTCTAAAGAAACACGTGTAGTCATCATTGCAATGCACAAAAATGGCCTATCAGGGAAGAGTATCGCAGCTAGAAAGATTGCACCTCAGTCAACAATCTATCGCATCATCAAGAACTTCAAGGAGAGAGGTTCCATTGTTGCCAAAAAGGCTCCAGGGCGCCCAAGAAAGACCAGCAAGCGCCAGGACCGTCTCTTAAAAGTGTTTCAGCTGCGGGATCGGGCTACCAGCAGTGCAGAGCTTGCTCAGGAATGGCAGCAGGCAGGTGTGAGTGCATCTGCACGCACTGTGAGGCGGAGACTCTTGGAGCAAGGCCTGGTCTCAAGGAGGGCAGCAAAGAAGCCACTTCTCTCCAGAAAAAACATCATGGACAGACTGATATTCTGCAAAAGGTACAGGCAGTGGACTGCTGAGGACTGAGGTAAAGTTATTTTCTCTGATGAATCCCCTTTTCGATTGTTTGGGACATCAGGAAAACGCCTCATTCGGAGAAGACAAGGTGAGCGCTACCACCAGTCTTGTCTCATGCCAACTGTTAAGCATCCTGAAACCATTCATGTGTGGAGTTGCTTCTCAGCCAAGGGTATCGGCTCTCTCACAGTCTTGCCTAAAAACACAGCCATGAATAAAGAATGGTACCAGAATGTCCTCCAAGAGCAACTTCTCCCAACCCTCCAAGAGCAGTTTGGCGATCAACAATGCCTTTTTCAGCATGATGGAGCACCTTGCCATAAAGCAAAGGTGATAACTAAATGGCTCAGGGAACAAAACATAGAGATTTTGGGTCCATGGCCTGGAAACTCCCCAGATCTTAATCCCATTGAGAACTTGTGGTCAATCATCAAGAGACGGGTGGACAAACAAAAACCTAAAAATTCTGACAAAATGAAAGCATTGATTGTGCAAGAATGGACTGCTATCAGTCAGGATTTGGTCCAGAAGCTGATTGAGAGCATGCCAGGGAGAATTGCAGAGGTCCTGAAGAAGAAGGGTCAACCCTGCAAATATTGACTTGCTGCATTAACTCATTCTAACTGTCAATATAAGCTTTTGTTACTCATATGTTTGCAATTATTATATTTCTGTCTGTGATAAAAACATCTGTCAAACACACATAAAAACCAGAGGGCAGCAGATCATGTGAAAATATAATATTTGTGTCATTCTCAAAACTTTTGGCCATGACTGTACAATCTGGGCGGCATCTGCATTAACCCCTTAGTGAACGGACCAAATTTTTCAATTTTGACCAGTGTCACTTGAAGTGTTACATAGTTATTGCCACATAAACTGATTCCACTAATTCTAAGATTTGGTTTTTCGTACTTTATTTTAATGGTAAATTTGTGTTGATATTTTTTGCGTTTATTTATAAAAATATCAGATATTTGCCAAAAAAATTCTCTAAAAATTAGAAATTTTCAAACTTTACCAATTACCCCTTTAATCCAGACAGTCATACCCCATAAAATAGTCATTAAATAACATTTGCCTCATGTCTGCTTTACATCAGCACCATCTTTAAAATATCCTTTATTTCCTGCTCTGTAGATTATGCGCAGTGCATGATCTAACTAACGTGTGTCTGCTTAGTTGACAGGCTATAAGGAATAGCAATGCTCCTCCATTGCTATACCTTATAACTGCGATCAGACTGCAGCAAGGGAAAGTCCCATAGTGGGACTAGTAAAAAAAAAAAATAAAAAGTTGTAAAAATGAAATGTTTATTTTTAAAAATCACAAAATAAAAAAAATATATATTGTTGTACCCATGAATAAATACTTTTAGGAAAAAAACAAAAAACGTAGAAACAAAAAGTACACATATTAGGTATCACCGCATCCTTAACGACCGACTTATAAAACTGTCCCATGTGTTAATCCCTTCAGTGAACACCATTAAAAAAATAAATAAAAAAGCAAGGCAAAAAATGATGCTTTATCATCATACCACCAAACAAAAAATAGAATAAACCGTGATCAAAAAGACGAAATTAAATAAAAATGGTACCACTGAAAATGGTACCATCTTGTCCCGCAAAAAACAAGCCGCCATACAGCAGAAAAATAAAAAAGTTATAGCTCTCAAACTAAAGTGATGCAAAAAGAATTATTTTTTCTCTAAAATAGTTTTTATTGTGTAAAAGTACCAAAACATAAAAAAATATAAATTTGGTATCGCTGTAATTGTACTGACCCGAAGAATAAAGTCGTCAAATCAATAAAACCGCACAAAGAACGACGTAAAAAATAATAAAAGCAATTCTTCACTTGCGATTGATTTGGTCATTCTGCCTCCCAAAGATCGCAGTAAGGCCGGTGTCACACTTACGAGTGTGATGCGAGAAACTTGCACGAGTGTCTCGCATCAACACCCGGCATTGCCGCCGGCACTCGGACCGGAGCGTGCGGCTACATGTATTTCTATGCAGCCGCACGCGCCGGTCCGAGTGCTGGTGGTAGTGCCGGGTATTGATGCGAGAGACTCGTGCGAGTTTCTCGCATCACACATGCAAGTGTGACACCGGCCTAAGTCTCAGCTGACATTTATTCTGCGCTCAGCTTGAGCGCTTACGCTGGGGTTTCCATGTAAATTTCTGAAATACATGGTTACATGATTCAGACCGAACCCCCGGCGGAAGATTCCTTATAATGAGGCAGATGGAGGCACTTTGGATGCCGTGTGACTGCCTATGATCCTGCGATGTCCGTCTTTTTAGGTGTGCATAAAAGTGCCGACAGCCACAGTTTTGTGCACTTCTGAAAAGAAGTACAACACTGAACAGAGGCCAGACGGAGTCCAGAGTAACTCTGTTGCCTCATTATAGTGAATGGATGCCTCGGGGGCGTCACCTGAATCCCGTCACTTAGAGATTTAGATGGAAACCTCAATGTAAGTGCTCAGCTTAGAGCGCCAGATAAATATGTGATCCCAAACGTTATGTAGGTGAAGGGAAAAGGAAAAAAGGGGATAAAGTCAGCTCACCAGTCTCTGTAGCAGTCCACAATCTTCACACGCACGGAGCCGCCTTGATCAGAGGCGTTGGCTGAGGCAAACACATGAGGAAAAAATCTCCAGCGCGGAAGTCAATAAAAAGTCAGTATTTATTAGAAAAATATTAAAAACCATCTTGAATAGAAAAAACACACAGAATTGCTGGTGGGGTCCCTGGTGGTCTGAAACCCTTTTTCCAGTTCACCACCTGACAGCACCATGGAGGACATCCTTCTTATCCTTAGTGGGACAGGAACAAAAAGCAGTTAAAAGGACCCTCCCCCTCGCCACCCCTCAGTGTTTTTCCTGTCCCACTGAGGATAGGAGCGACGAGCAGAGCCCCTGATCGTGCTGGCAGATGGTGAGGATCGGAGGGGCCCAGCCTTTCCCTTCCCACCCGGTAGATCTGCGCTTATACCTGCTTCTGTCAGGTCCCTCAGCGATGCCAGTGCAGCGCTGCTCCTGGTACGCAGCCCGCTTTCTCCGGACAGGGGGCTCTCGGTCCGGCGCCAGGCAGCGAGGAGCTACTTCCGGGTCATGGCGCGTCACTTCCGGTCGCGTCACACACCGGAGACATGCGGGGGCACGGTCGCGTCGCGCAGGAGCGCGGAGGGGCAGGATCAACCAGGTAAGGAGGATAAAAAGGGGGTTCTTATCGGAGACACCGCCGGCCATCCTGACAAAGGGAGACAGTAGCGGTGCAGCAAGATGGAAAACGCAGCCAGACCTGAGGGCCCAGAGATCGCACAGGGGCATGTAAGTAGGCTAGTTAAAGCCTGACTTAGTGCCCACAATGCCCCCATGTACCCCTAAATTACAGAAGGGAACCTCTCTGTTTGTAGGGGGAACAGACAACCCAGGAGAAGAAGAAACCTGGCAATAGAAAGAAATGCCCGATTTGTGTATCTAAGTTACCGGAGGGCTGGCTAAAACCTTTATGCGATGCCTGCACATATAAGGTCGTCGGAGAGGAGCAGACATCATTGTTAACCAATATGAGGTCCATGATAAGGCAGGAGGTCCAAGCATCCATTTCAGGCTTGAACCTGCCTTGCCTTAGCCAAGCTGAAACCCAGAAAGCCCGGAAGAGGCCTAGGGAACCTAGTACTTCGGAGGAAGAGGACGGGGAGGATTCAGAACAGGAGGAAAAGGACGAACTGTCAAATAGGGGGAAAAAATATCTTTTCTCATCGGCAGACACAGACGAGTTGCTCCAAGCGGTCCGTGATACTATGCAACTACAGGACGCACCAGAGGAGACATCTGTTCAGGATGAAATGTTTAGGGGACTACAGTCCCAGATTTCCAGAGTATTCCCAGTCCATAGCCATATCCGATCTATGATCCTGGAAGAATGGCAGGAGGCGGAAAAAAGACTTGTAATTCCTAGAGATTTCAGGCTCCGGTTGCTGTACAATCCTGACGACATCAGAGCTTGGGATGACGTCCCTAAAGTGGACGTGCCTGTAGCCAAGATGGCAAGGAAATCATCAATCCCGTTCGAGGACTCATCCAGTCTAAAAGATCCGATGGATCGGAAGGCGGATGGCCTACTAAGAAGGACATGGGAAGCATCGGTGGCTATTATTCGGGCTAATATTGCGGCCACATCAGTTGCTCGATCTATTTATCTCTGGCTAGATGACTTAGAGCATCACCTCAAAGCTAAAACTCCCAGGGAGACCATTCTTAGATCCCTACCATTACTGAAATTTGGCACGGGGTTCATGGCGGATGCATCCGCAGAATCAGTTAGATTTGCAGCCAGAAGCGAGTCCTTATCAAATGCAGCCAGACGAGCGATCTGGATTAAAACATGGTCGGGAGACACCCATTCAAGAAATAAATTATGCGCCATCCCTTTTGTCACGGGTAAAATGTTCGGGCCAGTTCTAGACGATATATTAGAAAAGGCCGCCGACAAAAAGAAGGGGTTCCCCGAAGAAAAAACTAAAAAATATCAGCCCTTTCGGAGATCCCGACCTGGTCAGGATCCAGACTATAGAGGGAAGGGAAAGACAGGTAGATGGAGCTACCACAAAGGGGGAAGGGGTAGAGATTCCATCTTTGAAGCTAGAACGGACCCACAAAAAATGACGCTATCAGAGTGGGGGGCCGGATAAGATACTTCCTGGGAGGTTGGCAGAAGGTCTCTCACAGCCCGTGGATTCTCCAGACAGTCAGCCAAGGATATATCCTAGAGTTCATCAGCAGGCCGCCAGAGAGGTTTGTGAACACCAAATCCCAACCCTCTCTGACCGCATCTATGTGGACGGATGTCCAGGACTTACTCAGACTAAAGGTGATAGTCCCAGTTCCCCTGTCAGAAAAAAGCAGGGGTCACTATTCGAGACTATTTTCAATCAAAAAGCCGTCGGGACAGTCCAGGACTATCATAAATCTCAAACCACTGAATCACTACATAAAATACAAAAGATTCAAGATGGAATCAATAAAGAGCACTATTCCCCTGATAGACAAGGACATGGTAATGTGCACGCTAGACTTGGAAAACGCATACTACCATGTGCCGATCCATCCAACCTATCAGAGATATCTCAGGTTTGCCCTGGCACACCAGGGAACAGTCCATCACTTTCAATTTCAGGCCCTTAGCCTTCGGGTTAGCTTCAGCCCCCAGAATTTTCACGAAGTTAATGGCGGAGGTGGTAGCATGGTTGAAAAACCAGGGGGTGACAATAGTACCCTACTTGGACGATTTCCTGGTAGCAGCGGGGTCCGAGGAACAGCTCAGGGCAGATTGTCAGACCACAATTTCTGTTCTTCAGGAGCTGGGATGGATAGTAAACTGGAAGAAGTTGAGTTTAGTCCCACAGACCAGAGTAAAATTTTTAGGGGTCATGTTAGACTCCCATACCAGAACCTCGTTTTTTCCAGAAGAGAAGCAGCGGTCCCTCACGGAGAACATTCGTCAGTTCGTAAGAAAGTCTTGTTCCATCAGGGAGGCCATGGCAGTTCTAGGCCGGATGACGGCATGCATTTCTTGCGTGAGATGGAGCCAGTTCCACTCACGAAAATTACAGCATCAAGTTCTTCGGTCCTGGGACAGGAGGCAGTGTTCCCTGGACAAGAAGATAACACTGTCATTATGTCACGCTGTCACTGCGTACAGGAGGTCAGGGTCCTATGCTGACCCTAAGCTGGGTCCCTGACTAATCCCTCTACCTGGAGGTACTGTTAATGGTACAGAGGTCCAGGCCGCCAGCGTAACCCTACCTCCTGAGAATCCCTGAACCTCAGTAATCTAGTCCTGAGAAGGACCCCGATCACAACAGTAGGGGACAGGGTAGAAAATGCTTATACACAGTACTAGACGAACGAGACAGTACAAGGGGAAAACCAAAAACCACCTTGCATACAAAAACTCACACCACAATAACAGAGGGAACACAAACAGGTAAGGAGATAAATGATAAAGCGAGGAAGGGAAAAAACCAGACCGAGTACACTTCGCTCCAAACTCTTCAATACCACGATCCGCTCTGATGGTCTGTATGAAATGCTTTCACCGACAACTACCCAATCAGACCGGCAGGTATTTGAAGGAGTCCCAATACTGCAGAATTAACTGCAGCTGGGTGAGGCTGGGCCTCGTCTAGCACAGAGAGAGAGAGAATTAACTCCCTCACTGCCGAAAAACACCAAGCACCAAAAACTCAGCTGCGAGAAGTCAGGCTGTGCAATCGCGACGATCTTCGTGGCGACACACCCGTGACAGTACCCCCCCTTCTACGAGGGGCCTCCGGACCCTCAGGGCCAGGTTTATCCGGGTGAGTCGTGTGGAAGGCCCGAATTAATCGGTCTGCGTTAATATCCGACGCAGGAACCCACATCCTCTCCTCAGGACCATACCCCTTCCAATGAACCAGGTACTGAAGGGACCGGCGATTAAAACGTGAATCGACGACTTTCGATACCTGAAACTCCAAGTTACCATTGACCACCACTGGAGGAGGAGGTAAAGGTGACGGTATCACCGGCGCCACATACCTCTTAAGCAAAGATCTGTGGAACACGTTGTGAATTTTAAACGTAGGGGGTGGTCAAGACGGAATGCCACCGGATTAATTATAGAACTGATCCTGTACGGCCCGATGAACCTGGGACCCAGTTTCCAGGAGGGAACCTTAAGTTTTATATTCTTGGTAGACAACCATACCCGATCGTTCACACTTAGGTCCGGACCAGACACTCTCCTCCTATCAGCCATACGTTTGTATCGGTTCCCCATAGTACTCAGATTATTCAGCACCCCTCTCCACACTGAAGCGAGTGATGATGAAAATCGTTCCTCCTCAGGAACCCCCGAAGAGCCCCCCCTACTGAAAGTACAAAACTGGGGGTGAAAACCATATGCCCCAAAAAACAGGGACTTACCAGTGGACTCGCTCCGTCTATTATTAAGAGCGAACTCCGCCAGAGGTAAGAAAGAAGCCCAGTCCTCCTGGTTCTCTGACACAAAACACCGGAGATATGTCTCCAAGCTCTGGTTCAGACGTTCCGTCTGACCATTGGTCTGAGGATGAAAAGCCGATGAAAACGATAAATGCATCCCCCGCCGTGTACAAAATGCCTTCCAGAATTTGGACACAAACTGAGACCCCCGATCCGACACCACATCGGAGGGTACCCCGTGAAGCCTCACAATCTCCCCAATGAACACCTGCGCAAGAGTTTTAGCATTAGGAAGAGCAGGAAGAGCGATAAAATGTGCCATCTTGCTGAACCTGTCCACTACAATGAGTATGACCGTTTTACCCGAAGACGGCGGGAGGTCCGTAATAAAGTCCATAGACAGATGAGTCCAAGGACGCTCCGGGATCTTCAAAGGTAAGAGGGCCCCAGACGGACGGGTATGTGGGGTCTTAGAGCGCGCACAAACCCCACAGGACGCAACAAAAGTTACAACCTCCCTATGTAAGTTAGGCCACCAAAACCGACGCGAGAGGAGATCCACAGTTGCTTTACTCCCTGGGTGTCCTGCCAAAGCTGAGTTATGGTGTGCCTCGATCTCCTTTTGTCGCAACTGATCTGGAACAAACAGTCTCTCTGGAGGTCCAACAGGAGCGTCCCCCTGAGCCTCCAATACCTCCTCCTCAAGCTCAGAGCATACTGCCGACACCACCACCCCCTCCTGAAGGATAGGAACCGGGTCATCCGTATTCCCGGCCCCAGGGAAACTACGAGATAAGGCATCCGCCTTTACATTTTTTGACCCCGGACGATATGTGACGACAAAATTAAACCTGGTAAAAAACAACGACCACCTAGCTTGTCTGGGATTCAGACGTTTTGCGGACTCAAGATATAGCAGGTTCTTGTGATCGGTGATGACGGTGACCGGATGGACTGCCCCCTCCAAAAAATGGCGCTACTCCTCAAAAGCTAACTTAATGGCCAAGAGTTCCCTATTGCCGACATCGTAATTCCTCTCAGCGGACGACAATTTCAGCTGCAGATGGAAGGAAGAGAGCCACAGTCATTACTAGTGGGTAGGCGGAGCCCAGATAGGATTGACACCTCAGATTAAAAAGAGTGTTGACCGGCCCCTCCAGCTCGGGCTCCTCCTACTCAGCTCTTCAGTTTACAGTTTGAGGTCTCAGAGGATGGTCGCTGCTGGAAGCAGCTCCTCAGAAGATTTTATTATTTTTTTATCGGACAAGAGACTTGGATCACCAAATGTGGTCTAGAGGTCTCAGGAGTCTCAGCGCTGCTGGACCCCAACCTCTCCCTTGGCGGATCTGTATTACCCTAATAGTGGTCCCTGCAGAACCCTGCCGGCCCGGGGGGATGAGGATGGCTTCCCTGGCGGGGGCGCAAACCGCGCTGCAGGGGTCACTGCGTCCCCCGCCCTGGGGGGAAGCATGGGCATAGCGCCAGAAACCCCTGGGGGTCCCTGTGGCGCTTCGGCTGGTGAGTACCTCACATTTTTACCTCACATTTTTATTAATGTGTGTGTGAGTGTTTAAGCGACTGCTGCGGCAGCCGCTGTACATTACATGTCGGTGACTGTGTTTTTTGTCCGCAGGTGGATGCCTGCAGGACATAGGAGAGGAGTGCGCGCCTTTTTATTTGAATTTTCGCGCCGCTCTGAGCGCGCGCTTTACTGCTGTCTCCATTTCCGGCTTCCCTCATGGAGCACACGGAGGCACAGCGCGGCGGCCATTAAAGAAGCAGGCTGAAAGCTTCTTCTGGCTTTTCTCCCTCCTCCCCTCCCGGCAAGATGTTACACTGTTACCAACTGGGTGAGTCGCTTCTAGCCCGCAGGCAGAAGCTTAACCCCTTCACCCCCACAGCGCGGGCGCCTTCTGGGGCACTAATGAGTGACAGACTGTGCTGTCCTGCGGCTGTTATCGCATAAGGGGCTCGCACACTCTTTTCAATAATAATAAAGAGTTTGTGGGGAGTCTGCGATTTTAATACTGCCACTATACGTTCCCACTAACGATCCTGATAACGACGCATACTAATGCGATCGTTTGTGTGATCATTTTTTAATGTCGCTAGTAGCTGCCAATCTGGGCGATCTCATTAACATCGCATAAGCGGTTAGCGATCTCCTTAACAACTTTGGCGGTCATTGCGATATACAAAACAGCGCAATTTTTAGCGATCTTGTGGAACGTTTTTCTGTTAGTGTGGCATAAAAAGCTGTCCTGCAGCTGCTGCCTTATAAGAGGCACTTGGGGCTCACACAACTTTTTCATTATCAAGGTTGTGGGGAGTCTGCTACTTTAACCCCTTCTTAGGCGGTTAACTATTAATGCTGGGGTAGCTCTCTCTTTAAGAGCTTTAACCCTTCAGCTATTGTTTTTTCTTTAAGAAACACACTGTTCTAGTTACTGACAGGTTTAACCTGCCATATACTGTGCAAGGACATGTCAGATGCGGACTATCTGACACGCAGACCCCGACAGCGTCATGCGCAGCGGTCGGAGGTTCCAGTGGTGTCAAAATGGAGGCCCTCGCTAGTTTCTATGATGGCCTGTCTGACCTTCTAGGTTATGGAGTGTCAGCTAGATCCTCTCAAGGAAGCGACACAAATCGGTGCCTTCCTTCTCGCGTAGCGAAGATGTCCGTTTCGGACAAGGATGATCGGCAGGGACACTCTGCCTCTCTCATGGACCGTACTATTGGAGCCATGAGGGCGTTACAGTTACCAGAGAGAGGTAACTAGGCGTCCTGGTAAGTCGGCCCGGATGTTTCAGGAGTCGCATAGGTCGCGACGGCTTTACAATCTGTATCCGTTTTCTACGGAGTTGATTGTTAATTGGATCTCCTGAAGTGAATGTCCCTTTATCCTGGTAAAGGAAGGCGAGTCTGCAGGACCTGCTGGACAGAAAAATGGAGATGGCAACAATATCCATCTGCGAGGCCGCGGGTCATGGATTCAGTATTAAGGATCTATGTGTACTTGTAAAGTTTCCCTGAGCCGTTTGGACCGTCTACGGACGGCGTGACAAGATGGATCCCCTCTATCGAGATAGATGGGCTTTTCAAGTTGAAGGATTCTGCGTCACTGCTATCCAGGGCGCAATCCTCGGCAGTCACAGTCAGAAGAGCACTGTGGCTTAGACAGTGGAACGCGGTTTCCAAGCAGGGTTTGCTATCTTTTAGCTTACAAAGTGGTCAGCTATTTGAATCTGACCTCACAGAGCTGATTTCTGAGGCAAAAGAAACAGCTTTACCGCAGCGCAGAGCTGTGACTTCTGCGTCTGGCAGGACTAGTGCCGGTAGTTGTCGGTGGTCCTTTCGGTCCAGGGGATGATCCGGTCAACCCTCTGGGGATTTGGGTCGTTCCTCTCTTTTTTAAAAAAAAAAAAAATAAAAAAGGGGGAATTTCTCAGAAATTCCGCATACCCTGGAAACAGAACTTCCATTAAGACAGAAGCTGGCAAAAAACCCGCTAAAGCGGTCTGACGTCTGGGTCTCACTCGAGCGCTCTCGAGTGGAGGGTCGTTTACTCCAATTCAAACCGACTTGGGTTTCCCGTGTGTCGGACGCCTGGGTAACACAGGTTGTGTTGGCAGGCTACTTCATAGAGCTTCTTTCTCGACCCCCGGACAAGTTTTGCCAATCTCGCATTCCGTCAGAGCCGAGCTATTTGCCGCTCTACTACGAGAGGTCGATTCCCTTCTGCAGAAGGGTGTGGTGATACCGATTCCGCAGAGGACCGGGGAAGAGGATTCTTATTCCAACCTCTTTGTGGTCCCCAAAAAGGAGGACAAATTTCGCCCTATTTTGGATTTCAAAGATTGAATCGGCATGTTTACATCCCGAAAATTCCGCATGGAGTCGCTTCGCTCCGTTGTGGCAGCCCTGTCGCAGAACGTCTTTTTGGTCAATCGACATTCGCGACGTTTATTTGCATGTTCCCGTCGGAAGGGCTCACCGGCGCTTCCTTCGTTTTGCCATAGGTCAGGACCATTGCCAGTTTGTGGCTCTGCCATTCGGCTTGGCCTCGGCGCCCAGAGTTTTTACAAAAATTCTAGCGCCCCTCATGGCAATTCTTCGAAGACAGGGGATTACGATTTCCCTACCTGGACGACCTTCTGATTGTGGCGTCCTCAAAGGAGGAGGCGGGGACGGCTCGCAATCTATCCCTTCAGCTCCTGGAGGATTTCGGGTGGCTGGTCAATTGGGAGAAGTCGTCTCTGGAAGTCAATCCTGTTTTTGGGAATGCATTTCGACACTGTACGGACGGTGGTGTCCCTTCCTCCAGACAAGCGGGCATGTCTCTTTCGACATGTACAGATTATGAGGTCTACGGCAGCAATGTCCTTTCGGAAGTGTATGCGCCTTCTGGGTTTGACATCCATGGAGGCACTTCCGTTTGCCCAATTTCATTCCAGGGCCCTCCAAAGGCTCATTCTGAGTCGTTGGGATCGATCGCAAGCTTCTCTGAATTGCGTCATCATCTCTCACAGGGTGCGAGAATCCCTAGGATGGTGGTTACGTCCAGGAGCGTTATTCCTGGGGAAATCTTTCCTCCCTCCGAGGTGGTCGGTCATAACCACCGATGCCAGCCTGACGGGCTGGGGGGGGTGTCTGGAACGATCTTTGGATCCAGGGAGTATGGTCATCGGAAGAGTCTGTTCTACCGATCAACATCCTGGAGTTGAGGGCAATTTTTCCTTTGCCTACAACACTGGACGGTCCCTTTAAGCGGTCTACCAGTCCGAGTGCAGACAGACAACGCGACGGCGTTGCGTATATCAACCACCAAGGCGGGACAAGGAGCTCCAGCCTCATGATGGAGGTGTCTCGGATCCTGCTATGGGCCGAGACCAAGGTTCCAGCCATCTCTGCGATCACATTCCAGGAGTCCAGAATACCACGGCGGACTTCCTCAGTCGCGAGAAGATGGATCCTGGAGAATGGAGTCTTCATCCGAAAATTTTTGCGCTGCTGTGCTTCCGTTGGGGAACTCCCCAAGTGGATTTGATGGCATCCAGGTTCAAATGCCAAACTACCGACCTTCATGTCCAGGTACAAGGACCCGAAGGCTGTGGCGGTGGTTGCTCTGGTGGCTCCGTGGGACCATTTCGAGCTAGTCTATGTGTTTCCGCCGATATCTTTACTTCCTCTGGTGCTGTGTCGGATCAGACTGGAAGAGAATTCTGGCTATGTTGATAGCCCCGGATTGGCCAAGGAGGACGTGGTTCTCGACACTGGTGTCGTTTTTGGCGGCACCGCCATTCCCACTTCCTCCTCGCCCGGACCTGTTAACCCAGGGGCCCGTTCGTCATCCGGACTTGAAGTCTCTGCGTTTGACGGCGTGGCTCTTGAGACCGAAACCTTGACCCGTAGAGGTTTTTCAGCCGAAGTCATTGCCACTCTGCGAGCTGCCAGAGGTCCGGCTACTACTAAGATTTATCACAAGACTTGGTCTTTTCGTGGTTTCGGGTTCTTCAAGGAATCCGAGGATTTTTTTTCCATTCCCAATTTGTTGGCTTTGCTACAGTACGGGCTGAACAAAAGGTTTGGCAGTTAGCACTCTGAAAGGTCAGGTTTCTGCCCTGTCTTTGCTATTTCGGAAGGCTATCGCCTCGCGTAGGGACGTACGTTCCTTTTTTCGCGGAGTAACCCGTCAGTTTCCACTGCGGAAGGCGCCTGTGTCTCCTTGGCGGCTCAGCCTTGTCTTGGAGGCTCTTCAGCATATACCTTTTGAGCCTATGAGTTCTGCTAGCCTTTCTTTAATTTCTTGGAAGGTTACCTTCTTAGTGGCGGTAACCTCTTTAAGAAGGGTTTCTGAGTTGGCAGCTTTTTCCTGCTCGCCTCCTTTCCTGGAGTTTTACCCGGATCGAGTAGTGCTTCGCACACGGGGCGATTTTCTACCTAAGGTGGTGTCGCAATTTCATGTTAACCAGGATATTGTGTTGCCCTCGCTTTGCCCGGGCCCAGGGAATGCAAAGGAACGGAACTTGCACAAATTGGCTTTAGTGCAGGTCTTGAAGTTCTATTTTGTCTATTACTCAAGGTTTTCGAAAGTCAGATTCCCTGTTTGTGATTACAGCAGGTCGTAGGCGTGATCAACGAGTTTTCATGGACTCTATAGCTCGTTGGATTCGGTCGGCCATTTTGGAGGCTTACCGTCTTAATGGCGAACCTTGCCCGATTAAGATGCGAGCTCGCTCCACGAGGGCTGTGACTTCATCGTGGGCCTTTCATCAAGGGCTTCGGCAGCTCAGCTCTGCCGAGCGGCGACCTGGCGTTTCGTCCACACATTTACAAAGTTTTATAAGGTGGACGTCAGTGCTTCTGCTGATGCGGCCTTAGGACGTAGGGTCCTGCAGGCAGCGGTAATTTAAAGTTTTTAGTTAACTTGTATTTGGCGCCTGTGGCGCATTTATCTAGGTTGTTGGGTTTCTGCCTATTTTGGTTTTTTCCCACCCTAATTTTTGGACTGCTTTGGGACGTCCCACTAGTAATGACTGTGGCTCTCTTCCTTCCATCTGCAGCTGAAAGACGGATTTTGGTAAGAACTTACCTGTAAAATCCTTTTCAGCGAAGGAAGGAAGAGAGACACAGCTCCCTCCCATGGCAGAAGTGTGTTGTTGTATTTACAGATGCAGCGTGACCCTTCTCTGATAGCGATTATCTGGACTGAGGTCGACGCGCTACGGCTCTGTTCCAGCATTGCCAGCTTATCGCAGTAGTCAGGTTCAGTGAGTAGTACCTGTAATTGTGATTTTTTTTTTGCCGAATGCATGCATAACCTGTACTCTTATGTTTTTTCTCTGAAGTCCTTCAGAAGGGGTTATGTTGCTTCGCTGGTGATATTGTTCTTCCTTAAGCTTGGGTACGACTGAAGAGCTGAGTAGGAGGAGCCCGAGCTGGAGGGGCCGGTCAACACTCTTTTTAATCTGAGGTGTCAATCCTATCTGGGCTCCGCCTACCCACTAGTAATGACTGTGTCTCTCTTCCTTCCTTCGCTGAAAAGGATTTTACAGGTAAGTTCTTACCAAAATCCGTCTTTTTTAGAGAAAAAAGCGCACGGATGCGACTTACCAGGAGGCGAACCTTGTGATAATACTGCTCCCACCCCTACCTCAGAAGCGTCTACCTCTACAATGAACGGCTGTGACGCATCAAGTTGAATGAGTATGGGTGCCGAGGCAAAACATTTTTTCAAGGAGGAGAATGCTTGACAAGCCTTGTCAGACCACCTAGAAAAATCCGTCCCTTTTTTTGTCATGTCTGTGAGAGGTTTAACCATGGACGAGAAATTACGAATGAATTTCCGGTAATAATTAGCAAACCCCAGGAAACGTTGTAGTGCCTTAAGATTCTCTGGCAGATCCCACTCAAGAACTGCCCGCACTTTCCCAGGGTCCATACGAAAATCGGATGCTGACACCAGGAAGCCTAAAAACTGGAGTTCCTGTACGGCGAACACACACTTTTCCCATTTGGCGTACAGTTTATTATCCCGCAAGATCTGTAACACCTGCCTAACATGCTCCTGATGAGACACAAGATCTGGCGAGTAAATTAAGATATCATCCAGATATATGACAACAAACTGTCCCACCATGCGGCGAAAAATGTCATTAACAAAGTGTTGGAACACCGCCGGAGCATTAGTCAGACCGAGTTAAACGCCGTCTTCCACTCATCCCCCTCCTTCATCCTAATCAGATTGTACGCCCCCCTGAGATCCAACTTAGAGAACCATTTAGCGCCCACGATCTGATTGAAGAGATCGGGGATAAGTGGGAGCGGATACGGATCTCGGACCGTAATCCGATTAAGTTCACGGAAATCCAGGCAAGGGCGTAGGCCTCCATCTTTCTTCTTCACAAAGAAGAACCCCGCGGCCACCGGGGAAGATGAAGGTCTAATATGCCCCTTAGCCAAACTCTCTGAAATATAATCCTTCATGGCCTGCCTCTCAGGACCAGATAGGTTATACAACCTAGATTTAGGTAACTTGGCCCCAGGGAGCAGTTTTACAGAACAGTCATACACCGATGAGGAGGTAGTTCCTGACACCCTTTCTCCGAGAATACATCCTCAAAATCCGCCAGAAATGGAGGTAAGACTCTAGGAGCGACCGCACCGATGACCATATTCATGCAGTTTTTATTACAGAATTCACTCCATTGGCTTATCTCTCTGGATTGCCAATTAATAACCGGGTTATGCTTAGTTAACCAAGGAAGGCCCAACACTATAGGAGTGGGAAGACCCTCCAACACGTAACAAGACAACAGTTCTTTATGTATCGCCCCCACTTGAAGATTTATGTTATGCACTGCTTGCAAGAAACTTCCCTGACCGAGAGGCCTGGCGTCGATCGAGAATATGGGGACGGTTTAGCCAACACACTCAATCGCATACCTTGAACCCGGGCAAAACGAGCGTCCACCAGATTAGCCCCGGCCCCACTATCCAGAAGAACAGATATCCTCTCAGTTCTCGTACCCACCACCACCTCCGCCGGTATGAGAAACTGAGACGAACCTAGGGACGAAATACCTACTCCCAGATTGCCGTCCACCACACAACCTGGGATCAATAGTTTTCCGATGACCCTTTACTCTGCAAAGGACGGGATGGACACCCCCAATAAAATGTCCCTTTCTCCCGCAGAAGAAACACCTTCCTGTCTTGTGGCGCACCGCCGGTCCCCTCCCCCGAAATGATGTCCCTCCTCACTGCATAGGCTCCTCTGGACTGACCAGGGGAACCTCCATATAAGGGGCCCTTGTAGAAGGTGGAGTCATCACAGGGGGCGGAGTTACCCCGCACCTCTCCCAAAGCCGTCTGTCAATGCGAATAGCAAGGGCCATAGCGGCTTCCAGTGACGCGGGAGGGTCATACTGTGCCAATACATCCTTTAATTTGTCAGATAAACTTTCACAAAACTGGCTCCTAAGAGCCGGGTCATTCCACTGGGTGTCCGTGGCCCACCTACGGAACTCCGAACAGAATTCCTCCGCCGGACGATCTCCCTGCTGGATCCTACGTAACTTAGATTCAGCAAGGGAGATCCGATCCGGGTCATCATATACGAGACTCAGAGCTGCGAAAAACCTATCCACTGACTGGAGAGCCGGGGAGCCCGGGGGAAGAGACAACGCCCATGATTGTGGGTCCCCTTGTAGGAGCGAGATGACAATTCCCACCCTTTGTTCTTCACTCCCCGATGACCGTGGCCGCAGCCGAAAGTACAACTTGCATGCCTCCCGGAAAACAAAAAAACTTGTCCCGCCCCCCAGTAAACCTATCAGGGAGAGCTACTTTAGGTTCTGGTCCGGCTTGCTCCGGGGGATACAAAACCTTGGACTTAACGTCCGCCAGCTCCATGGACAAACTCTGCAACTGCCGAGCTAGACTGGCTACTGGATCCATGGAGGTTGGAGAGAATCTTTTGTCGGTCGGTGAAAATGTCATGCTGCCACTGCGTACAGGAGGTCAGGGTCCTATGCTGACCCTAAGCTGGGGCCCTGACTAATCCCTCTACCTAGAGGTACTGTTAATGGTACAGAGGTCCAGGCCGCCAGCGTAACCCTACCTCCTGAGAATCCCTGAACCTCAGTAATCTAGTCCTGAGAAGGACCCCGATCACAACAGTAGGGGACAGGGTAGAAAATGCTTATACACAGTACTAGACGAACGAGACAGTACAAGGGGAAAACCAAAAACCACCTTGCATACAAAAACTCACACCACAATAACAGAGGGAACACAAACGGGTAAGGAGATAAATGATAAAGCGAGGAAGGGGAAAAAACCAGACCGAGTACACTTCACTCCAAACTCTTCATTACCACGATCCGCTCTGATGGTCTGTATGAAATGCTTTCACCGACAACTACCCAATCAGACCGACAGGTATTTGAAGGAGTCCCAATACTGCAGAATTAACTGCAGCTGGGTGAGGCTGGGCCTCGTCTAGCACAGAGAGAGAGAATTAACTCCCTCACTGCCGAAAAACACCAAGCACCAAAAACTCAGCTGCGAGAAGTCAGGCTGTGCAATCGCGACGATCTTCGTGGCGACACACCCGTGACACATTAACAGTGAAAAAATCGCTGGGTTAGTGGAGCGTTCAGAAGAACCTAGGAGTAGGGGTACCCTGGATTCTCACACCTTTCCTCACGGTCACTACAGATGCCAGTCAGACCGGATGGGGCGGACATGTGGAGAGAGTCTACAATCAGGGCCAATGGGACCCAGAGACGAGTACAAGGTCGTCAAATTTCGCCATTTGGAAGGTTCTCCTCCACGCCAGGGGGATGCTCAGAGGAAAACACGTAAAGATACTTTCCGACAACACGACGGCGGTGGCATTCCTAAAACATCAAGGAGGGCCAAGACACCCGGCGCTACAGCATCTTGCGGACCAGATATTCAGATGGGCGGAGAATTCGGTAGAATCTATCTCAGCAGTTCATCTGGAGGAAGCCCAGAATCAGGTGGCCGACTTCTTGAGCAGGAAAAAACTAAATCCGTCCGAATGGGAGCTAAACTTTGAAGTTTTCAAGATGATTTGCCAGCCGTGGGGAACTCCGCAGGTGGACCTCTTCGCCAGCAGGGAAAATACAAAATTGAGAACATTTTTCTCGCTGAATCCATTGGACGGCGCAGCAGGTATAGACGCCCTATCGCAGAACTGGGGAGAGGGACTCTTATACGCCTTTCCACCATTTCCTCTGATTCCAAGGATGTTAAGAAAGATACGGGAAGACAGAGCGACGGTGATAGTAGTGGTCCCATTCTGGCCCAAAAGGAGTTGGTTCTCACTCCTAAACAGATAGAACCTATACATCTCCTAGAGAGGGAAGATCTTCTTTACCAGGGCCCAGTTACTCATTCCAATCCGGACCCACTACGGTTGTCTGCATGGATCCTGAGCGCCAGATCCTAAGATTCAGAGGGCTTTCAGAAGATGTAATTTCTACTATACAAGCAAGTAGGAAGCCGGTGACTACAGCCATATATAACAAAATATGGAAGCGTTTCTGCTCATTTTCAGGGAATCCGCAGTAAACACGGCGGTGCCTAACATTCCCAAAATACTCGACTTCCTCCAGTCAAGGTTCTCGAAGGGTCTAAGACCTAGTACCCTGAAGGTGCAAATTTCTGCCCTGAGTGTGTGTTTTCGACTATCCTATAGCCACACACCTCTGGGTAGCGAGATTCTCAAGAGCAATCAGTAGCTTGAAACCCCTAGTGAAAAATCCAGTCCCTCCATGGAGCCTTAACCTAGTCTTGGATGTCCTATGTAGACCCCCATATCTCCTCTCACAAGACATACAGATAGCCAAACTCTCTATAAAAACTGCCTTCTTAGTCGCAATAACGTCCGCAAAAAGGTTGGGGGAGTTGCAGGCATTGTCGATTCAGGATCCATACCTGCAGACTTTTGACGACAAGCTAGTTCTAATGCTTGATCCCGGGTTCCTTCCCAAGGTAGTGTCCCGTACAAACATGGACCAGGAGGTTGTCCTGCCCTCCTTCTGCCAGCACCCTAAGAATCAGGGAGAGCAGGCCTTTCATAATTTAGACGTTAGAAATACTGTTCTAAAATACATAGCAGCAACGGAGGGTTGGAGGTTGAATAACCATTTATTCATCCAATACGGAGGGCCTAATAGGGGCAGAAAAGCAGCAAAGTCTACCATTGGTAGATGGATAAGATCTATGATAGCCTTAGCATATAAATCTGAAGGGAAAGATCCCCCCGGTATCATTAGGGCCCATTCCACACGCGCTGTGGCCACGTCGTGGGCACAGAGAGGGGGGGCCTCAACAGAACAGATTTGCAGGTCAGCAACGTGGGCTAATGTCAGCACCTTTGCCAAACACTACAAACTAGACATCGGCCTAGAACAATTGGCGTTTGGTAGGAAAGTCTTGCACGCTGTAGTCCCGCCCTAGTGTTACCATTCTCTGGTACTTCTCCATGGTGCTGTCAGGTGGTGAACTGGAAAACGGTAATTAGACGTACCAGTAATTGTGTTTCCAGGAATCCATCCTGACAGCACTACTAGTTCCCTCCCTGTGGCAAATATCGCTATGTTATACCATTGTGAAGTAACATGTGTATAGAGTTTTGTTAATAAAGTTGTGTTTGCATCCATCCAGATGTGGTACTTTGAAAAATCACTGAGGGGTGGCGAGGGGGAGGGTCCTTTTAACTGCTTGTTGTTCCTGTCCCACTAAGGATAAGAAGGACGTCCTCCATGGTGCTGTCAGGATGGATTCCTGGAAACACAATTACCGGTACATCTAATTACCGTTTTCAGACCACCAGGGACCCCACCTGCAATTCTGTGTGTTTTTTCTATTCAAGATGGTTTTTAATATTTTCTAATAAATACTGACTTTTTATTGATTTCCGTGCTGGAGATTTTTTCCTCAAACGTTATGTAGAATGTTCCAAATAAAGCTTCAAATCAATCAACAAAAAAAGCAAGTCCCCACTGAGGTCCACCACCTGTTAATGGAAATATAGGGGGCTACCACATTACTGGTAGTACAGAGGCTCTGGAAAAGCAAAATGGCTCCTCACACCCCAAAAGAAATGCAGTGAATTCTGCTCTCCCAAATCTAAATTCCCCTCTCCCTTCTGAGCCCCACAGTGTACCTACACCACATTTAGTGTCCACATGTTTGGCATTTCTTTAGCTATGGGAGCCCGACTGATTTACAGGTGCATGTCTCCAGAAGCATGAGCTGGGCATAACGTACGGGTCACTACAATGGCAGTTTGCAATTTTCACTCCACAACATCCACTTGCTGCTTGTTTCTGGAAGATTCCCATGGAGTCAAAATCGTCACTATAACTAGATAACTTACCAAAAAGGTATAATTTCCAAAATGGGGTTACTTGAAAGAGAAATTCTGCCCAAACACTTAGAAGCTCTGTATATGGAGTCTGCCAACTATTCTAGGAAAATCTGCTCTCCAGGAGGCAAATAGTGCTCGGTCTCTCCAGAGTCTTGCCTTGTGGCTAAGCAGTATTGTACAGCCACATATTGGGGCATTTCCAAATCCAGCAGAAATTATGGGTCAAAATTTGGTGCCATTTTTACCCATTTTCTAGTTTGAAAATGTAAAATCTGGGGCTAAAACTATACTTTGGTAGTAAAAATGTAAATTTTTTTATGGTATAAAAATATATAAAAAGTGATCATATTGACACTGTGACCCACCTGTGGTGTCAATATAATCACTGCACCCCTAGATGAATTCATTGAGAAGTGTAGTTTGTAAAATGAGGTCTCTTATGTGGGGTTCTGCTGTTTTGGCACCTTAGGGGCTCTGCCAATGTGATATGGCACTCTCAAGCCAGTCCAGCGAAATCTGAACAACTTCAGTATGGCTCTTCTTCCCTCTTCCCTTCTGAACTTTGCACTGTGCCTCAAAAGTGTTTTTTGACCACATATGGAGTGTCTGCGTACTCCGGAGAAATTGCACAACAAATTTTTGCATCTGTTTTCTCTTGCTATCGTTGTGAAGATGAAAAAATTGGATCTTAAAACATTTTTGGGTGAAAAATATTTTTTCTTAATTTCCACAGATCAATGTTGTTAAATTCTGTGAAGCACCTGTGGGTTCAAGGTGCTCACGCACATCTATATAGATTCCTTGAGGGGTCTAGTTTTCAAAATGGGGTCACTTGTGGGGGTTTTCCACTGTTTAGTCACATCAGAGGCTCCAAACGCGACATGACACCGGCAGACCATTCCATCAAAGTCTGCATTTCAAAACTTCACTCCTTCTTTTCTGAACCCTGGCGTGCGCCCAAACAATAGTTTACCCCCACATATGGGGTATCTGCATACTCAGGAGAAATTGCACAACAATTGTTGGGTTCAATTTTCTCCTGTTACCTTGTGAAAATGAAAAATTTGAAGCTAAAATAACATTTTTGCTGGAAACGTGATTTTTTTTTTTATTTTCATGGCTCTACATTATATACTTCTGTGAAGCATCGGAGGGTTAGGCTGGGTTCACATCGCGTTAGGTGCCATCCGTTTAACGCATGCGTTACATAGCAGCACTAACACTATGTAACGCATGTGTAAATGCACCCATTGGCCTCCATTATAGTAACGCATCCTAACGCATGCCAAATTTGGCATGCATTAGTGATGATGCGTTACTTTGTGACCCTCGAATGCGGTCTACAGCGTTTTGGGGTGCGTTAGGTCTAACGCACAGCGAACGGACGCGTTCGCTGTGTATAGACCTGTATGGCTAACACATGGTAACAAAATGCTGCCATACGTTAGCGCTAGGGGTTAAAAAGATGTCAAAAATTACATCCGCGTTAGCGCATCCGTTTAACTGATCCGTTAAACGGATGCCCCTAACGCAATATGAACCTAGCCTTAAAGGTTCTCACCACACATCTAAATACATTCTTTGAGGCGTGTAGTTTTGTAAATGGCGTCACTTGTGGGGGGTTTCCATTGTTTAGGCACATCAGGGGCTCTACAAAAACACGACATGGCATCCGCTAATTATTCCTGCAAATTTTGCATTCAAAAAGTCAAATGGCACTTCCGAGCTCTGCCATGCGCCCAAACAGTGCTTTCCTCCCACATATGGGTTATTAGCATGCTCAGGAGAAATTGCACAACAAATTGTGGGGTCCATTTTTTCCTGTTACCTTTGTGAAAATAAAAAAAAAAATTGGTTCTAAAGTGAAATTTTTGTGAAATAAAGTTAAATGTTCATTTTTTCCTTCCACATTCTAAAAATTCCTGTGAAGCACCTGAAGGGTTAATAAACCTCTTTAATGTGGTTTTGAGAACCTTGAGGGGTGCTGTATTTAGAATGGTGTTGTCACTTTTGGGTATTTTCTGTCACATCTCAGTCATTTCAAATGTGACGTGGTCCCTATAAAAAAAAAAAAAAAAAAAAAAAAAGGTTTTTGTAAATTTTGTTTGAAATCGATGGTCAACGTTTAACCCTTATCATGTCCTAACAAAAAAAAATTATGTTTAAAAAATTGTGCTGATGTGAAGTAGATGTGGGAAATGTTATTTATGAACTATTTTGCATGACATAACTCTCTGATTTAAGGGAATCAAAATTTAAATAAAAATTAGCTGCAAAATTTTCGCCAAATTTCCGTTTTTTTCACAAATAAATGCAAGTCATATTGAAGAAATGTCACCACTATCATGAAGTACAATATGTCGCAAAAAAATAGTTTCAGAATCAGTGGGATCCGTTGAAGCGTTCCGGAGTTATAACCACATAAAGGGACAGTGGTCAGAATTGTAAAATTTTACCTGGTCAGTAATGTGCAATCCACCTTGGGAGTTGAAGGGGTTAATTTATTTGTAGATTTATAGAGCCAATCCTCTTCTGAGTTCCTTTGTGCATGCCTTGTATCTAGCAATGCATTTCCAGGCTGTGTGGTTCGGAGACGTGTGGCCTTTGTTTGTGATTACTCTTCCTTTTCCCATTTTTAATAACTGCTTTGGAACTTTCCAAGGTCTCGTTGTCCCCCAGAAACATAGACAGGAAAAATGTATTCATCATAAAATCACTTTCTCGTCATGTTTATTGGGGGACACCGCACCAACCAAATTTCTTGTGCTTACAGGTTCTTTAGTGTCCTGAGGAGGAGATTTGTTCCCAATAGATTGGTTGTTCTATTACTCTTTATTTAGGTTTTTCTTTGCTGCTCCTATTAAATGCTACAGACTGATGAGCTCAGTGCTTGCCAGAGAGATTATAGCTGTTGGGAGGAACAAACACTTAAAGGGAATATGTCACCAGGGTTTTAGCGCCTAATCTGAAATCGGTGTAGTGTAGACTGAGAACCTGTTTCCAGCAAGGTGTCACTTACTGGGCTGCTTGCTGTAGTTTTGATAAAATTGCTGTTTTCTTGGTTGTTTTACCAGCAGGAGATTATCACAAGAGGACTTGTAATCCAGCTGCCAGGTAGTGCAGTATATGCATGAGCTCTGTATAACCCCGCCCCCACAACTGATTGGCAGCTTTCTGCTTATGCACAGTGTACGCAGAAAGCTGCCAATCAGAGATGTGGGCGGGGTTATACTGAGCTCAGCTTTCAAGAGAACTACTAGGTCTTCATAGTGATTTTGCAGCAAGCAGCCCAGCAAGTGATACATTGCTGGAATAAGTGTCTCTGCCCCAATATCAGGCTGCTTTCAGATGGTTTAGCATTACCCTTTATTGTCTGATTTCTAGTATCTGCAGCTTTAATCCAAGGTCTCTGTATCCCCTAATGAATTTGAAGAGGAAATGATTTTAAGGCGAGTAAAAAACAATATCTTGCCTGCATAGATGGTAGTTGATGTATTTAGAATATGGAGTGATGTGCGGCCAGCTCTTTCCTCCTAGTGCTCCTATTATGCCACATTGACCAAGTTCAACAGAATAGTGGGTCAAGTGACCCATCTCATCAATAGGTGGTGGAGGTCCTAAAAATATAAATTATAAATATAATTAATCATAGGGCTGATTTCCTTGTCTACTGTTTTTTTATTTACTCTACATCTCATAGGAAAACCTTGTCCACCAGCGCATTGCCGAGCTTCGTAAAGAAGGTTTATGGTCTTTGAGGAGGCTTCCAAAGCTGCAAGAACCGTCCAGGCCCAAATCTCACTGGGATTACTTGTTAGAAGAGATGCAGTGGATGGCTGCAGACTTTGCTCAAGAAAGGATGTGGAAGATGGCTTGTGCGAAGAAGGTAAACTGGAAGAAACACCCCCGGTTATTATGTTCCTAAGTTAGATCATCTTACAATTTAAGATCCAAATCCTCATCGCAGATGTTGATGAAAATTTTTGTAAGAATCGCTCAATTTTTCTGTTTTCTCTGTACAGTTGGTGAGAACTGCTTCCCGTTATCATGACGAAAAGAGAGCGAACAATGAGCGAGCCCAGAAAGAGGAGGAGAACAAACTGAAGCGTATTGCTGCTACCATTGCCAGAGAGATTGAGTATTTCTGGTTTAACATTGAGCAAGTGAGCGCTTACTTTATGGCTTCCAGAACTCATGAAAATGTGTACCAGGATGCATTAAGTTCCCTTGGGATGCTAACTGTCATGTGTGCATCGCCACGAAGATCGTCGCGGTTGCACATTCTGACTTCTCACAGCTGAGTTGCTGTTTCTTTGTGTTTGGCAGTGAGGGAGTTAATTCTGTCTGTGCTCGGTTCTGGGACTGGGTTCAGTTTCTCCCGGCTGCAATTGATTATTTGTTGATTGGTTTCCTTTAAATCCCTGGTTGTCTGTTTTGGGAGTTGCCAGTGAAATCCTTCATGCAGACCACAGATAGGAATGAATCTGTATAGACTTTAGTTGTGAGCTCCTTAGTTGTTTTAAGCTCAACTTGCTTAGAGTTTTATATCCCAGACCATTTATGTTCCTTCTGTGTTTGAGTGTGTATGCGAGTCTGTGTTTTCTCCAGTCTGTCCTATATGTCTAATCTGTGTATTTAGCAGAGATCAGCCCATATCCCTTTGGTGGTAATCAGGGTCCTTCTTAGGACTGATTACAGGGTTCAGGGACTGATAGGAGACAGGGTTAGGCTGGAGACTTGGACCTCTGAACCATTATCAGTACCTCCAAGGTGAGGGATTAGTTAGGACCCCAGTTTTAGGGTCAGGTTAGACCCCGGTCCTCCTCTTTCCTGTGACAGCGTATCAAGTCCTCAAGATTAACCCTGAGTTCAACGGATATCGTGTCAGGTAAATCTATTCTATCCTTACATGCTGATGTTGCTATACTAGTTGTTGTATAGAGTGTTGTTCCTGTATTAATAGTTTACTAACATCGTACACATATCATTAGACAGCGTGACATTTTCACTGGCCAATAAAATTATCCCCAGCTACCATGGATCCAGTAGCCCAGCTGGCTCTGCAGTTGCAGGGATTATCCATAGAGCTGACGGACATTAAGTCCAAAGTTTTGTCTCCCCTGGAGCAAACCAGAGTTGAACCTAAGGTTGCTCTCCCGGACAGGTTCACTGGTGGGCGAGACAAATTTTTCACATTCCGGGAAGCATGTAAATTGTATTTTCGGCTTCGGCCTCGATCATCAGGGAGTGAAGAGCAGAGAGTGGGAATTGTTATCTCGCTCCTACAAGGGGACCCTCAATCCTGGGCATTCTCCCTTCCTCCGGGATCCCCGGCTCTACAGTCTGTAGATCGATTTTTTACTGCCCTGGGTTTGGTATATGATGACCCAGATCGGGTCTCTCTTGCTGAGACAAAATTACGTAAGATACAGCAGGGAGATCGTCCGGCGGAGGAATTTGCTTCTGAGTTCCGTAGATGGGCCACGGATACTCAGTGGAATGACCCAGCTCTTAGGAGTCAGTTTTGTCATGGGCTTTCTGACAAATTAAAGGACGTTTTGGCTCAGTATGATTCTCCTCCATCACTGGAGGCTGCTATGGCCCTAGCTATCCGTACTGATAGACGGCTTCGGGAGAGGGGTGGGGTGACCCCACTCCCTGTTGTTTCTCCACCTACCACTAAAGTCCCTTATGTTGAGGTTCCCCTTGTCTGTTCAGAGGAGCCTATGCAGTTGGGAGGGACATCATTTCGTAGGAGGGGATTGGTGGTACGCAGCAGGACTAGAAGGTGTTTCTTCTGCGGGAAAGAGGGACATTTTGTTGGGGGATGTCCATCCCGTGCCTTGTTGAGCAAAAAGTTGCCGGAAAACTGTTAATCCCAGGTTGTGTGGTGGACGACAACCTGGGAGTATGTATTTCGTCCGCTAGTTCTTCTCAGTTCCTTGTACCAGTGGAGATGGTGGTTGGTACGAGAGTGGAGAGATTTTCTGTTCTTCTTGATAGTGGGTCCGGGGCTAATCTGGTTGACGCTCAGTTTGCTCAGGCTCAAGGTATGCCTCTGAGTGTATTGGCCAAACCGATCCCTATATTCTCCATTGACGCCAGGCCTCTCGGCCAAGGTAGCTTTGTTCATGAGGTCCATAACATTGATATTCGGGTAGGGGCGATACATAGGGAACAATTATCTTGTTATGTGTTGGAGGGTCTACCTACTCCTATTGTGTTGGGACTTCCTTGGTTGGTTAAACATAACCCTGTGATTAATTGGCAGTCCAGAGAGATAAGCCAATGGGGTGAGTTTTGCAAAAGTAACTGCATGAACACAGTCATCAGTGCGGTCGTGCCTAGTACATTGCCTCCTTTTTTGGAGGACTTTGGGGATGTGTTCTCTGAGGAGGGGTGTCAGGAGTTGCCTCCTCATCGCGCGTATGACTGCTCTATTAATTTACTTCCTGATGCTAAGTTACCTAAAGCTAGGTTATATAACCTTTCTGGTCCTGAGAGGCAGGCTATGAAAGACTATATTTCGGAAAGTCTGGCCAAAGGGCATATTAGACCTTCATCTTCCCCAGTGGCCGCGGGGTTCTTCTTTGTGAAGAAAAAAGATGGAGGCCTACGCCCTTGCTTGGATTTCCGCGAACTTAATCGGATTACTGTTCGAGATCCGTATCCACTCCCTCTTATTCCTGATCTCTTCAATCAAATTGTGGGCGCCAAATGGTTCTCTAAATTGGATCTCAGGGGGGCGTATAATTTTATTAGGATAAAAGAGGGGGATGAGTGGAAAACGGCGTTTAAACACACGGAGGGACATTATGAGAACCTTGTCATGCCTTTTGGTCTGACTACTGCACCAGCAGTATTCCAACATTTTGTTAATGACATTTTTCGTCACCTTGTGGGGCTGTTTGTGGTCGTATATTTGGATGACATTTTAATTTACTCGCCAGATCTTGTGTCTCACCAGGAGCATGTGAGACAGGTGTTGCAGATCTTGCGAGACAATAAACTATACGCCAAACTGGAAAAGTGTGTATTTGCTGTACAGGAACTCCAGTTTTTGGGTTTCTTGGTGTCAGCCTCCGGTTTCCGTATGGACCCTGAAAAAGTGAGAGCAGTGCTTGAATGGGATCAGCCAGAGGATCTTAAGGCTCTGCAGCGTTTTTTGGGGTTTGCTAACTACTACCGGAAATTTATTTGTAATTTCTCATCTGTTGTCAAACCTCTCACTGACATGACAAGAAAAGGGACGGATTTTTCTAAATGGTCGGACAAAGCTTGCCAAGCTTTTTCCTCTTTGAAAAAATGTTTTGCGTCGGCACCCGTTCTCATCCAACCAGATGCATCACAGCCGTTCATTGTGGAGGTGGACGCGTCTGACGTAGGGGTGGGTGCTATATTGTCCCAGGGTCCGTCCCCTGGTAAATGGCATCCGTGCGCTTTCTTTTCTAAGAAATTGTCGTCCGCCGAAAGGAATTATGATATCGGCAATAGGGAACTTTTGGCCATTAAGTTAGCTTTTGAAGAATGGCGTCACTTTTTGGAGGGGGCAGTCCACCCGGTCACCGTCATTACTGATCACAAAAACCTGCTGTATTTGGAATCTGCTAAGCGTCTGAATTCCAGACAAGCTCGATGGTCGTTGTTTTTTACCAGGTTTAATTTTGTCGTCACATATCGCCCTGGGTCTAAGAATGTTAAGGCTGATGCCTTGTCTCGCAGTTTCCCAGGGGCCGGGAAAACGGATGACCCGATTCCTATCCTTTAGGAGGGGGTGGTAGTGTCGGCTGTATGTTCTGAGCTTGAGGAGGAGGTATTAGAGGCTCAGGGGGACGCCCCTGCAGGACCTTCAGGGAGACTGTTTGTCCCAAATCAGTTGAGACAAAAGGTTATTGAGGCACATCATAATTCTGCTTTAGCAGGACATCCAGGGAGTAAGGCTACTTTAGATCTCCTTTCTCGCCGGTTTTGGTGGCCTAACGCTAATAAAGATGTTATAACTTTTGTCGCGTCATGTGGGGTGTGTGCTCGCTCTAAAACCCCTCATACCCGTCCGTCTGGGACCCTCTTACCCTTGAAACTTCCGGAGCGTCCATGGACTCATTTGTCTATGGACTTCATTACGGATCTTCCTCCGTCGTCAGGGAAAACTGTCATACTGGTGGTTGTTGACAGGTTCAGTAAGATGGCACATTTCATTGCTCTTCCTGCCCTCCCTAATGCTAAAACTCTGGCGCAGGTGTTCATTGGGGAGATTGTGAGACTTCATGGGTTGCCTTCTGATGTGGTGTCAGATAGGGGGTCTCAGTTTGTGTCTAAATTTTGGAGGGCATTTTGTTTACGTCGGGGGATGCAATTGTCATTTTCCTCGGCTTTTCATCCGCAGACCAATGGTCAGACAGAGCGTCTGAATCAAAGCCTTGAGACTTATCTTCGGTGTTTTGTCTCAGAGAACCAGGAGGACTGGTCTTCTTTCTTGCCTCTGGCAGAGTTCGCTCTTAACAACAGGCGGAGCGAGTCCACTGGTAAATCCCCGTTTTTTGGGGCATATGGTTTTCATCCCCAGTTTTGTACTTTCAATGGGGGGGGCCCTTCTGGGGTTCCTGAGGAGGAGCGTTTCTCGTCGTCACTTGCTTCAGTGTGGAGAGGTGTATTGAATAATCTGAGTGCTATGGGGAACCGTTACAAATGTATGGCTGATAGGAGGAGAGTTTCTGGTCCAGATCTGAATGTGAACGATCTGGTATGGTTGTCTACCAGGAATATAAAACTTAAAGTTCCCTCCTGGAAACTGGGTCCCAGATTCATCGGGCCGTACAGGATCAGTTCCATAATTAATCCTGTGGCATTTCGTCTGGACCTCCCTCCTACGTTTAAAATTCATAATGTGTTCCACAAGTCATTACTTAAAAGGTATGTGGCACCAGTCATACCGTCACCTCTACCTCCTCCTCCTGTGTTGGTCAATGGTAACTTGGAGTTTCAAGTGTCAAAGATCATTGACTCACGTCTGAATCGCCGGTCCCTTCAGTACTTGGTGCATTGGAAGGGGTATGGTCCAGAGGAGAGGACGTGGGTTCCTGCATCTGACATTAACGCAGATCGTTTGGTTCGGACCTTCCACAGAACTCACCCGGGCAGACCTGGCCCTGAGGGTCCGGAGGCCCCTCGTAGAAGGGGGGGTACTGTCATGTGTGCATCGCCACGAAGATCGTCGCGGTTGCACATTCTGACTTCTCACAGCTGAGTTGCTGTTTCTTTGTGTTTGGCAGTGAGGGAGTTAATTCTGTCTGTGCTCGGTTCTGGGACTGGGTTCAGTTTCTCCCGGCTGCAATTGATTATTTGTTGATTGGTTTCCTTTAAATCCCCGGTTGTCTGTTTTGGGAGTTGCCAGTGAAATCCTTCATGCAGACCACAGATAGGAATGAATCTGTATAGACTTTAGTTGTGAGCTCCTTAGTTGTTTTAAGCTCAACTTGCTTAGAGTTTTATATCCCAGACCATTTATGTTCCTTCTGTGTTTGAGTGTGTATGCGAGTCTGTGTTTTCTCCAGTCTGTCCTATATGTCTAATCTGTGTATTTAGCAGAGATCAGCCCATATCCCTTTGGTGGTAATCAGGGTCCTTCTTAGGACTGATTACAGGGTTCAGGGACTGATAGGAGACAGGGTTAGGCTGGAGACTTGGACCTCTGAACCATTATCAGTACCTCCAAGGTGAGGGATTAGTTAGGACCCCAGTTTTAGGGTCAGGTTAGACCCGGTCCTCCTCTTTCCTGTGACAGCGTATCAAGTCCTCAAGATTAACCCTGAGTTCAACGGATATCGTGTCAGGTAAATCTATTCTATCCTTACATGCTGATGTTGCTATACTAGTTGTTGTATAGAGTGTTGTTCCTGTATTAATAGTTTACTGACATCGTACACATATCATTAGACAGCGTGACACTAACGTCACAATCTCTCCATTAGACTAACTTCCTACAAACGTAGTTTTGGTCCCTGTGCTGTCCAAATGCAAAACGTTCCCTACACAGTCAACACATGGGTCAATGTTAATGAAAGGGGTATTCCATCTCCAAGATCCTATCCCATTATGTAGTAGGTGTAATAATAATAATATTAGCAAATACCTCCAATTAGAAATGTAGTATAGTTCTTCTGATTTGCTATGTCTTTTTCATGATGTGCAGGTATTGCAGGACCTTGGGTATCCATGGTTGCGACCACTAGCAACTAGCTAAATAACTGTCTTTTTATCAGTGGTCGTAGCCATGGATACCTAAGGTCCTGCAATGTCAGCACATGATGAAAGAGACATAGAGAATCAGAAAAACTATACCACATTTCTAATTTGAGGTTTTTGCTAATATTATTATTAGACCTACTACATATTGGGATCGGATCTTGGAGATAGGAATATCTCTTTAATGTAGTTCAAACATCTTCCTGACAGTCGATGACGAAAAATTGCAGCACATGCTAGTCTCCTGTGATTTTGAATGAGACTCGCTCCATAGATTTCACACTTTGCAGAGCCTGCCAATACGCCAAAAAAACCCCTACTTTTAGATCTAGCAGTACAGTGAAGGAATCCAAAATAAATAATTTTATCAACTGTACCACCTCAGGGGTTATATATATAATAGAATGCACAGATCACAAAAAACAATGTTGACTGTACTATAGAACCATTGAAAAAAACAGTAAGAAGACATCTCTTGGATATAACCAATGCAACAGCACTTCATATGTCAGCGGCTTCCAGACACTTACTACAGACACAGGGATGTGACACCAAATCTTCCTCATTTATAGGCATAGAAAATGTTATCAAACCTTGTAGGGGGGACATTAGAAGAAAATTACTAAACAGGGAGTCCTTTTGGATTTTTAAATTACAAACTAGAATACCATTGGGTTTGATCATAAGACCGAATTTAATACTTCAGTACGACTAATAGATTCCAGGTACTTGAGGTTTTTAATGCATCTATCCATAGATAATTTTACAATTTTTTTTGGGTGTGTTTTTTATTCCTTCGCTATACACACAGCACTCCAAGGGGTTAATATTCACTACGACCATGATTAATTAGATCACATGTGTGCCAACCAAGGGATTTTCTATATATCCACATCTCAGGCTATTTTCAGCAAACCTTGACCAAAACCTACCTATTGAAACGCGTCGGTTTTGCCTCCAGGGTATCCGTGGTATGCCATTGTCCTTGCTTTTATTATGACAATGCAATAAACGTTAAGTTTTATTCATAAAGTTCATCGCTGGAGAAAACTTCCTTTTTCTATAGATTTCAATGTGTGCGCAAAAAAATGAATACAGTGTGGAAACAATCCGAATCCATTTCAAAGGAAATTTTGCTAGGCCTGTTATTATATTTTTAATTGTGGATCTAAAAATATAAATGTGATCCAGAGGTAATAAATTGACATATGGATGACAAAGGATCAACATGCGGATGAGAAAACGTCATTTTTTTCTGGATGACTATTTCTCATACGCTTGTGTTAACTTCTCCAGAAGTATATATCATTGAGGAGACCCCCACTGATCTAAATGAGACGGATTTGTAATGTTTTTATGAAAAGTGCTTCTTGTTACTGGAGATCACCTTTATAGCAGACAATTTTCAATGACATTTTAGTTAGTCGCTGCAGGGGAAGGTGCATAGAGGTGAATGGTGCTGTGTGTGTAGGTGGAAGAGAGGGCAGTGATAGGGGAGAAGGCAATGATGGGGTTGGTGAAGGAGAAAGCAATGATGGTGGCAGTTGAAAGGACAATGATGGGGGTGGTGGGGTGAAGGCAATGATGGTGGCAGTTGAAAGGACAATGATGGGGGTGGTGGGGAAGGAGAAAATGATGGAGGTGGTGGAATGAGCAATGATGGGGGTGGGGAGAAGGCAATGATGGTGGCAGTGGAAAGGACAATGGTGGGGGCTGGTGGGGAAGGAGATAATGATGGAGGTGGTGGGGGAAAAGGCAATGATGATGGTGGGGAGAAAGCAATGATGGAGGTGGTGGAATTGGCAATGATGGGTGGTGGGGAAAAGGCAATGATGGTGGTGGTGGAAAGGACAATGATGGTCGTAGTGGAAAGGGCAATAATGGATGTGGTGGAATGGGCAATGATGGGGGTGTTAGTGGAAAGGACATTGGTGGTGGGAAGAACAATGATTGGGTGGTGGGGGAGAAGGCAATGATGGAGGTGGTGGGGGAGAAAACAATGATGGAGGTCGTGAAGAAGGCCATGATTGGGGTGAGGGAGAAGACAATGGGATGCAGGGGGAGGAGGACAATGATAGGTGTGGAGGATTGGGATGGGAGGAAAGGGAGATTTATAAGGGATTTAGGAACAGGGGGAGGTGGAGGAAGACGTTATCGCTTATTATGTCTAACACGGTCTCTTAGTATTTAGTGTACTCGCTTATTATGTATGGCGCTATCCCTCAGTATATAATGTAGTCACTTTTTATGGTGCCGTTCCTTATATAGCTTCCTCTGCTGTTATGTACAGTGCTGTCTCTTACATAGTGTATTCTTGTTATTTTTGTTATTCACAGTGCCCTCTTTTAGTACATAGCCCCCTCTCTTGTTAGATATAAAATAACTGCTGATGGAGGAGCCGGTGACCAGACTACCAGTCTATCAGCTACTCCATTAGAAAAGAAGCTTTTCCATGCTCCATCAGCCATCTCTGCATTACACAGCTAACAAGACAGGACGGTATATAATAAAAAACAGGGCTCTATATGATCCAATATGTAAGGGACGGTGCTGTACATAACAAGAGAGGGCACTGTATAATAAGGGATGGCAATATACATGATAAAGGAGACAATGTAATATATATACATGTATGTGTGTGTGGATATATAAATATATATATATATATATATATACGGTTTATATATATATATATATATATATGATATATATATATATTATATATATATATATATATATATATATATATATATATATATATATATATATATATTATATATATATATATATATATATATAATATATACACTGCTCAAAGAAATAAAGGGAACACTCAAATAACACATCCTAGATCTGAATGAATAATAATAATAATCTTTATTTATATAGCGCCATCATATTCCGCAGCGCTTTACAGTTTAACAGTTTCAAAACACAAGTCATAAGTAACAACGTTAACAATACAATAATTAAAGCAAAATAAGACAACCCTGCTTGTGAGAGCTTACAATCTACAATGAGGTGGGGGACATACAAAGTACAGGTGTGTATATACAATGGTGCATTTACAATGATGGTCCAGCCATCTTGAGGGAGTGAGGGATGGATGGAGATAGTGAATGGGCTACACACACAAACTTACACATAGAATGACTTTGATTAGTGAATGTGATAGGCCGCTCTGAACAAATGTGTTTTGAGGGAGCGCCTGAAACCATGCAAATTGTGGATAGTCCTAATGTCTTGGGGTAGAGCATTCCAGAGGATTGGCGCAGCGCGGGAGAAGTCTTGGAGTCGGGAGTGGGAGATACGCATTAGTGCAGAGGTTAGTCGAAAGTCGTTTGCAGAGCGCAGCAGTCGGTTAGGCCAATAGATAGAAATGAGGGAGGAGATGTAGGGGGGTGCTGCACTGTGGAGAGCTTTGTGGGTGAGAACAAGTACTTTGAATTGGATCCTATAATGAATGGGCAGCCAGTGTAAGGACTGGCGAAGAGCGGACGCGTCTGAGTACCGATTAGCCAGATGGATGACACTGGCTGCTGCATTAAGGATGGACTGGAGAGGGGATAGTCGAGTAATGGGGAGGCCAAGTAATAGAGCGTTGCAGTTGTCGAGGCGGGAGTGGATCAATGCTACAGTGAGGGTTTTTGTTGTTTCCATGGTGAGAAAAGGGCGGTTTCTAGAGATGTTCTTTAGGCGTAGACTGCAAGAGATTGTACATGGGAGGCGAAGGAGAGATTGGTGTCAAACATAACACCCAGACAGCGAGCCTGCTGCCGGGGTGTTAATATGGTGCCGCCCACGGAGAGAGAAATGTCAGATTTAGGGAGGTTAGTAGATGGCGGGAGCAGAAGAAGTTCAGTTTTGGAGAGGTTGAGTTTCAGATAGAGAGCGGACATGATGTTGGAGACTGCGGACAGACAGTCACTGGCGTTCTGTAGTACAGCGGGGGTAACGTCGGGGGATGACGTGTATAGTTGTGTGTCATCAGCATAAAGATGGTACTGAAAGCCAAATCTGCTGATGGTCTGTCCAATTGGGGCCGTGTAGAGAGAGAAGAGAAGGGGGCCAAGGACTGAGCCTTGGGGTACACCGACAGTGAGAGGAAGAGGAGATGACGTGGAGCCAGAGAACGAAACACTGAAGGAGCGGTCAGAAAGATAAGAGGAGAACCAGGAGAAAACAGTGTCCTTAATACCTAGTGACTGGAGCCTAGACAGTAGGAGACGGTGGTCAACTGTGTCGAAAACTGCAGAAAGGTCGAGAAGAATGAGCAGAGAGTGGTCACCGTTACGTTTTGCTGTAAGAAGGTCATTGGTCACTTTGATGAGTGCAGTTTCAGTCGAATGTAGGGGGCGGAAGCCGGACTGTGAAGGGTCTAGGAGGGAGTGAGTGGAGAGGTAACGGGTAAGGCGGGAGTAGACTAGGCGCTCCAAAAGTTTAGAGATGAAGGGGAGATTGGAGACCGGTCTGTAGTTGTTTGTGCAGGAAGGGTCGAGAGCGGGTTTCTTTAGTAATGGAGTAATAAATGAAATATTCTCATTGAATACTTTGTTCTGTACAAAGTTGAATGTGCTGACAACAAAATCACAGAAAAATCATCAATGGAAATCAAATTTATTAACCAATGGAGGCCTGGATTTGGAGTCACCCACAAAATTTAAGTGGATTGTAATGTCCTTAAAACAAGTTAAAATGATGCTCAGTAGTGTGTGTGGCCTCCACGTGTCTGTATGAACTCCCTACAATGCCTGGGCATGGTCCTGATGAGGCTGCGGATGGTCTTCTGAGGGATCTCCTCCCAGCCCTGGACTAAAGCATCCGCCAACTCCTGAACAGTCTGTGGTGCAACGTGACGTTGGTGGATTGAGCGAGACATGATGTCCCAGATGTGCTCAATCGGATTCGGGTCTGGGGAACGGGTGGGTCAGTCCATAGCTTCAATGCCTTCATCTTGCAGGAACTACAGACACACTCCAGCCACATGAGGTCTGGCATTGTCCTGCATTAGGAGGAACCCATTGCCAACCGCACCAGCAATATGGTCTCACAATGGGTCTGAGGATCTCATCTCGGTACCTGATGGCAGTCAGGCTACCTCTTGCGAGCACATGGAGGGCTGTGCGGCCCTCCAAAGAAATACCACCCCACAACATTACGGAGCCACTGCCAAACCGGTCATGCTGAAGGATGTTGCAGGCAGCAGATCGCTCTCCACAGTGTCTCCAGACTCTGTCACGTCTGTCACATGTGCTCAGTGTGAACCTGCTTTCATCTGTGAAGAGCACAGTGGCGAATTTGCCAATCCTGGTGTTCTGTGGCAAATGCCAAGCGTCCTGCATGGTGTTGGGCTGTGAGCACAACCCCCATCTCTGGTCGTTGGGCACTCAGACCATCCTCATGGAGTCGGTTTCTAACCGTTTGTGCAGACACATGCACATTTGTGGCCTGCTGGAGGTCATTTTGCAGGGCTCTGACAGTGCTCCTCCTGTTCCTCCTTGCACAAAGGCAGAGGTAACGGTCCTGCTGCTGGGTTGTTGCCCTCCTACGGCCCCCCTCCACGTCTCCTGGTGTACTGTCCTGTCTCCTGGTAGCGCCTCCAACCTCTGGACACTACACTGACAGACACAGCAAACCTTCTTGCCACAGCTTGTATTGATGCGCCATCCTGGATGAGCTGCACTACCTGAGCCGCTTGTGTGGGTTGTAGAGTCCGTCTCATGCTACCAAGAGTGTGAAAGCACAACCAACATTCAAAAGTGACCAAAACATCAGCCAGAAAGCATTGGTACTGACATGTGGTCTGTGGTCCCCACCTGAAGAACCACTACTTTATTGAGTGTTTCTTGATAATTGCCAATAATTTCCATCTGTTGTCTATTCCATTTGCACAACAGCATGTGAAATTGATTGTCAATCAGGGTTGCTTCGTAAGTGGACAGTTTGATTTCACAGAAGTTTGATTTACTTGGAGTTATATTCTGTTGTTTAAGTGTTCCCTTTATTTTTTTGAGCAGTGTATATAGCTTTGTCACCATAGAAGGAGAGGAGCCCAGACACATTTCTTGCACAGGGGTCCCAAGCTGTCAGTGTCCGCCCCATCTATTGTACATTGTTGCAAATGCTTATAGTGATATGTACATTATATTGCTAAAAATTGTATTTTCATATATTTTAGGTTGTAGAAATTAAGTTGCAAATGGAGTTTCAAGAAAAAAGGAGGAAAGCGCTAAACCTAAATATGGACTCATTGAAAGGTAACTAACACCTCAATATAAAGTTCAGTCAAGACATGTAAGAAATTCTTTCTCATGCGTGCCGTAGTTAGCATCTGCCTCTTGAGATCCACAATATTTGTTGGTCCTGCTAATCATCACAGCAATGATTCACATGTATGCCCTGACCTAGACCCACTTCTTAAGGCCATCGCTGGAAATCCAAAAACAACCGTGGCTGTAGCCTCAGGACAGTACTTTGTCTGCGCAGAGCTGGTGATACTAATGATGGTAGTGCACACCGCAGATTGTCTGGAATCACATAGTATTTATAGATTGGTCCACTCTGCAAACACTGCCATGCCCGTACAGTACTGTAGACAGAATAGTAGTGCCAGCTCAGTAGTAATATCCACATTGTAGATATCACACATAAACTAGTTGTAAAGTGCTAGTCCCATTACAGTGACTGGAATCACATAGAAGTTGTACTCCAGCAGTACATACCACTGTCATTTTTTCTTAAGGGGTTGTTCCAATGTTCCCTTTTCAGTAGTGCTCCCCGGCCTCTGGGCTCCTACTCTACGGAGGCGGTCCACTCCTGGAGAATGACCATTAGGACCAGCGGCATGGTCGCTGCAAAGGTCCAAACTGTGCGCTACCAGGCTGCTAGCAGAGGCAGGTTTCCCTCTGCAGCATAGCAGAAATGCAGGGTTACTGAGGCTGGTAATATCCAGTATTACGAACCACTACAGAGCGTTCAAACGGACTATAAAGCATCGCTCCTGCAAGCAGTAACCCTCTACTATAATATTGTAGGGTGGCCAGTAACCTAGGCAACAATCTGTACACTAAGGTATAAATCCATCCATTCTTAAGAACAAATAGAATTTTTAATAAGCTGCAAATTGCAAAATTGATGATTTTTATCAGCACTTTTACTTATTCAACCACTTAAGAGGACCTGTCAGCACAATTTTGTAATGTAAAATAAAGACATGGCTGTAATGGCGCTGTAATACTGATGACATTGATACCCTTGGTGAAGAATTCCGCTCTGGGGTTCTTCAATCATCAATTGAAGTTTTCAGCCAATTAGATTTCGGTGCACAGGGGCCGGACTGTGCACTGGGTCTTCTCCTCCCTGTCTGTGACTCCCCGCCCCTCTGCTGCCTCCTCTGTTTGAAGAGGGATTTCAAATAGAGTAGACAGGTCACTAAAAATTCAAAGACCATAAGCAAGGCGGAGGGGCTGGGGAATCATAGACAGGGAGGAGAAGACCCAGTATAAAGGCCCGACCCAGTTCAATTAGCCGAAAACTTTTCACCCCCCGGGTGGTTTTCCATTTTTTATTCTTGTTTTTTCTTCCAAGAGCCAAAACTTTTTTATTTTTCCAGCTATATAGCCGCATGAGGGTTTACTTTGCGCAGGACGAGTTGTGCTCTTGAATGACACCATTCTCCCACATAGTGTACTGTAAAACAGGAAAAAAGAATCCAAGTGCAGTAAAATTGCAAAAAAAAAGTGCAATTCCACAATGTTTTTTTTTTTTTTCAATTACCATTTTCAATATATGGTAAAACTGACCTGGCAATATGATTCCCCGGGTCAGTATGATTAAGCAGATACCAAAACATGTCTAGTGTTTTTTTTTTAATTTAAGTTTTGAAAAAATAATTTGGTCCAAAAATGTTTTTGCCTATGTTGCCAAAACCTGTAGCCTTTTCATTATTTGGGATCTAGGGCTGGGTGATGGCTTATTTTTTGCACCATGAGCTGATTTTTTTTTTACTGATACCGATTTGGGGTATGTACAATGTTTTGATCGCTTTTTATTGCAATGTTGCAGCAACCAAAAAAAAAAGTAATTCTGGCATTTTCATTCTTTTCTCGTTACGTCGTTTACCAATCTGATTAATTTATTTTATATTTTGATGGATTTGAATGCGGCAATACCAAATATGTGTATTTTTTACTTTTTTCCAATTGTTTTATTTTTAATGGGGCAAAAGGGAAGTGACTTGAACTTTGTGTTTTTTTTTTTTTTTAATTTTGTTAATATTTTTTAATTCTTTTTTTTTTTTATACTTTTTAACTGTATTTAACAGTACCATTAGGAGACTTGAAGCTTCAATTGTCATATCGCCTATGCTTCAGCCACAGGCCGACGTTCGCAGGAGCATCGTGATTGTATGCACATGGGCTCTTCTGTAGACCCCCTGAACATGATTTGAGCATAACTAATTTAAAAGAAAAAAATGCAATGTTCCATTATAGGCAGAATGTTTTGTTTCTGGCTGAAACAATTACACACCATGGAAGAATGGAGGAGAATATAAGGCTTAGTTCACATCTACCTAAGGGATTTGGCAATTCTGTCTCCTTTGATCTCCAGAATAGTGCTGCCTGCAGTGCTTTTTACTTCAAAATTATATAGCCCTTGCCAGAACTTTAACACACCCCATTAAAGTCAGTAGGGTCTATCAGACACTGCTGGGTTCTGTTGTATTACTCTACATTTCTTTCAACACTTCAAAATCACCTTTAACAGAAGCCCTTATGCAGATGTGAAAAGAGACTAACAAATAAATGTAAATTTATAATCCCCTTTTATATAATAGATGTGCAATCATTGCCGAAAGTGTTGGCACCCTTGAAATTATTCCAGAAATTAAAGTATTTCTCCCAGAAAATTATTGAAATTACACATGTACAATCCATTGACATTTGAATGAAATGAAATGTTATGGCAGGAGATCCAGTTGGACCCCACTCCTGACACAGAGACATAAAAGCGCTAGACTGCAGTATTCCAAAATGTACGTGAATAAGCCAAAACCCTGGGAAAGCGTCTTTTGGACAGATGAGACCAAGATAGAGTTGTTTGGTAAAGCACATCATTCTATTTACCGAAAACGGAACTAGAACTACAAAGAAAAGAACACAGTACTTACAGTCAAATATGGTGGAGGTTCAAAGATGTTTTGGGGTTGTTTTCCAAAGGATTGATTGCCAAAGGATTTTGGGTGGCAAAGACCCCAAACATACTTCAAGAAGCACCCAGAGATGGATGCAAACAAAGTGCTGGGAGTCCTGATCTAAATCCCATTGAACACCTGTGGAGAGATCTTAAAATTGCTGTTGTGAAAAGGAACTCTTCAAATATGAGCAACCTGAAGCAACTTGCAAAAGAAGAGAGGTCCAAAATTTCAGTTCAGAGGTGTAAGAAGCTTGTTGATGGTTATAGGAAGCGATTGATTGCAGTTATTTATTCCAAAACGGTGTGCAAGAAAATATTGGGTTGAGGGTGCCAACAATTTTGTCCGCTTCCTTTTTTGTGATTTTGTGTGAAATTATCTCCAATTTGCCTTTTTTTCCTCCTGTGTTTTTGTGTTGTTCCAATACACACAAAGGAAATAAACATGTATATAACAAAACGTGTAACTGCAATAATTTTCTGGGAGAAATACTTCATTGTCTGGAACAATTTCAAGGGTGCCAACAGTTTCGGCCATGACTGTATTAGAGGTAGGAATAGATAATCTGGGCTGTCTTTTTCATACTTTTTTATTTTTTGCACCAGGGTTTTTATGTATTAGGGCTGATTTTCTTACGGTATTGTCATAAAATAAACAAAGTTAGGATTCATCTCTGCTTGCTGGTTTAATCAGTCATCACATGATCACTCATGGTCATGTGTCGAACTTCTCTTCCTGCTTCTCTGTATATTATTGTAAAAATATTGAGAGAAACAGGAAGAGAAGTTAGTTGGCACATGATCACAAGTATCCAAACCGAACCAGCAAACAAAGCCAAATCATATCAGTGAGTATGCTACCTACTGTTAGGATTCGGCATGATACAATGCCTGAAGAACCCCTTTAATGATTAGTGGTTTCATCTACTAAGATACTTCTTTCATGGCTTCTTTTGAGTATGATACCCCCAAAGTGCCCCCATCCCACAAAAGAAGCACACTATGGTCACTTCAGAGAGACTCCAGCAAAGTTTGATGCCCCAGCAGCATAGTATGATGGCCCACAGCTCCCTATGCACAGTATGATGGCTCACAACTCCCTTATATATGTATATGGCTCCCTATACACAATATGATGGCCCCCACAGTTCCCTATCCACAGTATGATGGCCCCACAGCTCTCTATACACAATTTCAGGCCCCCATGTTTCACTATATTCAGTATAATATCCCCCACAGC
>JARQOD010000001.1:786488576-786690660 GCA_033576555.1 Oophaga sylvatica | reverse complement strand
ACATCAGAGGGGAGAGAAATAGGGTCCCTGGGACCCCCGATCAGCCCCCCGTGCCTCCCGGTGTCCCCTCTCTGTCCTCCGATGTCTCCCGGAGCTCCCAGCGTCTTCTCCGGCAAAGAATATGGCGGGCGCATGCGCAGTGCGCCTGCCGAATCTGCCGGCCGGCAGATTCATTCATTCATTCATTCAGTGCAGGACATTTTGATCACTGTGATAAACGCTATCACAGTGATCAAAATAAAAAAAATAGTAAATAAACCCCCCTTTATCACACCCTTAGTTAGGGACATATAATAAAATAAAGAAATTGTATTTATTTTCATTTTTCCATTAGGATTAGGGTTAGGGTTACAATTAGGGTTAGGGTTGGGATTAGGTTTGGGATTAGGGTTGGGATAAGGGTTAGGATTAGGGTTGGGATTAGGGTTAGGGGTGTGTTGGGGTTAGGGTTGGAGCTGAAATTGAGGGGTTTCCACTATTTAGGCACATCAGGGGGTCTCCAAACACAACATGGCGTTCAAAAATTCAAATGGCGCTCCCTCCCTTCCGAGCCCTGCCATGCGCCCAAACAGTGGTGTACCCCAACATATGGGGTATCAACTTACTCAGGAAAAATTGCACAACAACTTTTGGGGTCCAATTTCTCCTGTTACCCTTGGGAAAATAAAAAAATAGCGGGCTAAAAATAATTTTTGAGTTAAAAAATGATTTTTTATTTTCACGGCTCAACAATATAAACTTCTGTGAAACACTTGGAGGTTCAAAGTGCTCACCACACATCTAGATAAGTTCCTTAAGTGTTCTAGTTTCAAAAATGGGGTCACTTGTTGGGGGTTTCACTGTTTATGCACATCAGGGGCTCTCCAAAACGCGAAAAACGGCGCTACTTCCCTTGCGACCTTTGCTTTGTGCCCAAAAAGTGGTTTATTCCCACATATGGGGTATTGCCGTATTCAGGAGAAATTGCACAACAAATTTTGTTGTTCATTTTCTCTTTTAACACCTGTGAAAATAAAAAAAAATTTCTGAATTAAATTTTTTGCAAAAAAAAGTTAAATGTTAATTTTTTCCTTCCACATTGCTTCTGTTCCTGTGGAGCATGTAAGGGGTTAATAAACTTCTTGAATGTGGTTTTGAGCACCTTGAGGGGTGCAGTTTTTAGAGTGTTGTCACTTTTGGGTATTTTCTATCATATAGACCCCTCAAAGTGACTTCAAATGTGATGTGGTCCTAAAAAAAAAATGGTGGTGTAAAAATGAGAAATCACTGATCAACATTTAACCCTTATAACTTCGTAACAAAAAAAAATTTTGTTCCCAAAATTGTGCTGATGTAAAGTAGACATGTGGGAAATGTTATTTATTAAGAAATTTGTGTGACATATCTCTCTGATTTAAGGACATAAAAATTTAAAGATTGAAAATTGCTAAATTTTCAAAATTTTCGCCATATTTCTGTTTTTTTCATAAATAAACGCAAGTCATATAAATTTTTTTACCACTAACATGAAGTACAATATGTCACGAAAAAGCAGTCTCAGAATCAGCTGGATCCGTTGAAGCGTTCCAGAGTTATAACCTCATAAAGTGACAGTGGTCAGAATTGTAAAAATTGGCTCGGTCATTAAGCTGCAAATTGGCCCTGTCACTAAGGGGTTAAAATTGCGGACAATCACTTTTAGAAAATATACTTGTCTGACAAATAGTGGTAAAAAAAATGCTCAGCATGCTACGCCTTTTCTTCTGGTGAAATTTATAGAACTGGTTAGTTGAGACGGGGCCTCCTAATAGAAGTTTAGAAAATAGAAGACACAACTTCGGTTACTTCAATTTTTATTTGTTCATTGCCAAAACTTTAAAAAGCCGGGGATATTATACATTTCTTACTGTATTCGGGTAGGAATGTCTTGGTCAGAGATTCTGACGACTGCTGATTGGCTGCAGCGGCCAGGTGACTAGAGGAGCGTGTCATCCGATGTGTCTCTGATGATGTGCTTTTCTAGTCATCTAACCGCTGCTGCGGTCATGTGACTTATGAACGGAGCAGACGCCTGTACTGCATCTGCGAAGGCGCCGGAAAGTGAGTTTACCTTCATTAATTCTTATTAAGCAGTCTATGCCTGAAATTAAATTTATTTATATAGCCCCGTAAACACTTTAACTTTTTTTTTTTCTACAGATGTCAAAGAGTTAAGTGGAGATTCAGAAGTGCCGCAGAAACATACTATCCTCATTGACTCTTTACTTGATAGGGACCAGTTTAGAATGGCTGACAGGGCAAGTCCTGCACATTTGAGCTCCAGAAAACACACCAGAGATATTGGAGATGTGGCCAGAGCAGCAGAGCTCCTTCTTCCTGGTGGAAGTGCACGGATTGCATGTGCAGTAAGCATTCATTCTATATGTTATTACTAGGGGTGACGGAATAGTCCAGCTTCATCAATAGCTTCTTCTTTATTTAAATGGAATCCATTCACAGGACATAAGTCACAATGACAGATGATCTAGCGTTGGTGTAACGCTTGCATCTACGCGTTTCGGGGGGACCCTCACCCTTAATCCTGATCTATCATGTATTTACTACCTGTACTTATTGATAGGAACAGACAATGAACAGATCATAGGGATGTCTTGTTAGGAAATGGCAGATGTTCACAATTGACCATTGAACTTTGAACAGCCTATGGGATGTGCACATATCCCTGTAATGCCAGACGTATTCCCACAAATCATTATTGAATATGTTTGTAAAATGCCAACATAATATTACTGTATCACTGCCCTAAGTAAGGCTCCATAGACAGGAGATCAGTGCTCCTGCTGTAGTCTGAAGTCTAGGGTACCATCAGCTTGTCGGCCATTAAAAATGAGTGTTATTTGTCTTTCTCTCCCTTTTTATCCTTATTTTTGACACTACATTGTTGTAACTGCTGGCAGTTTCAGACACAAGTACATAAGACTATGTTCACATGTACAGTATTCATCCCTTACAAGGGTCCAGCAGCACTCCGGTTTTGCTTACTGAATCAGTTTCAAATTGAAGAAGACGGACGGCTAATTAATGGGTCTATTTTTCATAGACTTCAATGTTAAAATAAAATAGATCTAGATCAGTTATTTTTTCACACAATTTTTTTGTCAACTTATTGCTGCTGGATCTGGTCTACCGGATGATTACTGGACATGTTAACATAGCCCTAGCTGTCTCTCAGCCGGAGAAAACTTGTGCTTATGGCCAGCTTTATGCACTTGGAGGCCAAAATAAAACTCTTTAGTGAAAGTAGGGGATTGTACTGAGCTAGTTAAAAAAGCACACCATAGCTTTGGTGACTTCCGTTATTAACACTAGAACTACTGATGGAGTCATTTTGACTCCTTCGTTTTTTATTTCTCTTCTGTGACTACATTTTTCAGAATTCCGGCTTGAAACTCGGTGACTTTTCCGCAAATATGATGTGAAAAAAGATTTTGTGAGAATAAATAATTTTGGTGAAAAATTTGCGCGTTTTTTTCAAAATTTACCAAGAACTACTGAAGGGAGTCATTTTGACTCCCTACTATATTTTGAGGTCCTTTTGTCACTAAATGTTGCTATAAAGTTTTGTGCATAATTTTTTCACTCTGTCTTATTTACCCTGATGTTCATATAGATGTAGTTCAATTTACATGTCAACTTTTCACATTTTCCTTGTGTTTTACCTGCTTGTATTACTGTGTAATGCTGAACAAAATAGCTTGTTTACTGGCGTTTATTTTTTGATTCATATATATTGACACATATAAAGAACTGTACGCTTGCAGAAGCATGCAGGAACAATAATTTACAGTTTACTCTATCTGATGAGGAGATAGATGCATTCATTGCGATATTCTATGCTCGTGGAATATCTGGCACGAACCGTCACTCGATTAGCAGTATTTGGTGTAATGACTGGGGAATACCGTTTTGCAAAGCGACAATGTCTAGTTACGCTTTGTTGAAATTATGACGTTTCTCAGATTTGATGAGAAATCTACTCGATCGGAGAGACTGCAAACGGACAAGTTTGCTCTATTTTCTACTGTGTGGGACAGGTTTATTGAAAATTGTATTGCGTGTTACAAACCTGGCCCATACATAACGGTGGATGAGCAACTTTTCCCAAGCAAAACTAGGTGTCCATTCACGCAGTACATGCCTTCCAAACCAGATAAATATGGCCACAAATATTGGCTAGCTGTTGATAAGGAGAGCAAATATCTGGCAAATGGCTTCCCTTATCTAGGCAAAGATGACACACGCCGTGCTGAGGACCGTTTAGCTGACCATGTGGTAATGAAGTTATTGGACCCGTTTTTGAAAAAAGGTCGCAATGTTACAACCGATAATTATTTTACTTCAGTAAAATTAGCTAAACAGCTAAAAAGCAAAGGAACAACCATCGTGGGAACACTGAACAAGATAAGGCGAGAAGTGCCTAAAGAAATAAAATCCATGAAAGAGGAATTGTACAACACTAAAGTGTTTAGAAATGAAGACAATTTTACACTTACAGTATATCAAGGAAAGCCCAACAAAAATGTTGTCATTTTGAGTTCCGTCCATCCAGATGTTGTTGTTGCGTCTGATTCCGCTAAAAAAACTCCAGAAACGGTAAAGTTTTAGGCTAAGTTCACACGTTGCGGAATTGCCGCGGAAATTTCCGCGGCAATCCCGCACTTCTCCCGCAGGAAATACGCACTTTTTTTATGCTGATTCCCGCCAGAATAATAGCGTTTTGCAAGCGTAATTAGCTTGCAGAATGCTAGCGTTTTCCTAGCGATCTGTAGCATCGCTTGGAAAACTGATTGACAGGTTGGTCACACGAGTCACACATAGTGTTTGACAAGTGTGACCAACTTTTTACTATTGATGCCGCCTATGTCGCATCAATAGTAAAAAGATCTAATGTAAAAATAATAAAAAAAATAATAAATAATGATATTCTCACCTTCCGGCGGCCCCCGCAGCCTTCCCGCCTCTCAGCGACGCTCCCGGCAACTCGCGGTCCCAGGAGTGCTTTGCGACAAATCACACCGATGACGTAGCATCTCGCGAGACCGCTACGCCATCTGGGTGATTCTCGCAAAGGACTCTTGGGACCGGAAGTTGCCGGGAGCGTCGCTGAAGGCGGGAAGGCTGCGGGGGCCGCGGGAAGGCTGCGGGGGCCGCCGGAAGGTGAGAATATCATTATTTTTTATTTTAATTATTGTTTTACCAGGGATATGGTACCCAGGGCCTGGAGGAGAGTCTCCTCTGCTCCAGACCCTGGGTACCATCCGCACATGAACCGCTTACATTGCGCATAGTGGGCATAGCCACATGCGGAAAGTAAGCGGTTCAATGCATTCCTATGGCGGCGGAATCACCGCGATTACGCTAAATTAATGAACATGTTGCTATTTTTTCCGCAAAGCGTTTTTTTCGCGGAAAAAAACGCAACATGTGGCCAAAACATGCGGAATCAATTAACATGTATAGGATGCTTAATGCTTGCGTTTTTATCGCGTTTTTACCGCGGAAAACCGCGGAAAAACCGCGAAAAAAACGCAATTATTCCTGATCGTGTGCACTTAGCCTTACAATGAAACAAAATATGGAGTAGATGTAGTGGATCAGATGGCACGAAAATATATCACACGAACATGCACAAGGAGATGGCCTGTTCATGCATTTGAAAATGCCTTAGACTTTGCGGGTATAAATGCATGGATAATATTCAATGAGATAACCCACCAAAAAATGTCACGCAAGGCATTTTTGCAAACGCTTGTGAGAGAGTTGAGTGGTCCTTATGTCACAGATAGGGAAAAGGGTTCCACATCCCAAGTTTCTACATGCTCAGAAGTGATGGTTCAAACAAAATTTTGCCAGATCAAAGAAAAGTGCAAGAAAAATAGATCTGTCGGCAATTGTAAGACTTGTGGTAAGTCTTTGTGTGGGCAATGTACTGCCATAAATCAAAGGCAATGCCTAAAATGCGAAACACCAAATGTTTAGAAGGTGAATTCTGCGCCATATTTTCATTTTTATGCTCCTCCACCTACATTTTCTCTGCTTTTTGTTCTTCAGTTGTTGTTTATATGTGTGCACTTGAATAAAAAAAAATGTTTGAAAAACGTCTATTATAATTATTGTTATTTTCTGTAGAAAAATAAGAAAAGCAGAAAAAAAACAATCAAAAGCATTACTGTTGGATCTCACAATAATAATACATTACAAAAAATATAATTATTAATAAATAACCACAAATGAAACTCTAAAAATAAACGAAAACAAGCAAGGAGTCAAAATGACTCCTTTCAGTAGTTCTAGGCGGGGTCACGAGTCCAGTAGTCCTTGTTAAAGGCTTCGATGCCTTTTTACATATGTTGGTGGTTGTGTTTAGTTAATACAATTGCACTTAGTCTCAGTCTGCAATCTTCATTCATTCCTTTTCATACCCTCTTATATGCAGTTTACAGCCTCATCCTAGTTTCAGAATTTCTTCTTGAAGAAGTTTCTCTCCCAGTAATACACAGGGTTGCTAATTAATACCCGGCAGTTGAATCTCTGTCTATGGAAGACCTGCAGGAGGGATCCAGTCATTTGTGGCTACTAATCTGTAGACTGGTGTCTATAATCCAGCATTTCCCTAAACTAGTGGCAAACACTCCAACAATGTAATATCTATATATTGGCTATATAGCGCCAATGTAAACCTAATGTAATCACCCACGTTAACCCTTGTCCGAACACACGTTAGGACACTTCATGCTGATGTTGCCTCTGACTACACCCAGTGGCCCCTGGCACTGCAGGTCAGTCATGATGACCTTATCAACAAGACGTGGTCGTACTTTATTGGCAATGCAAGGACTCAGATGTCCAGCATTATATGCACTGTTATAAGGAATAAATGTTTACTTGCAGGTGAAACCACAACCTTGTCGTTTACTGCATGGCACGCTGCGGGACTACCAGCAGGTGGGGCTGGACTGGATGGAGAAGCAGTACAAAAAGAATCTTAATGGCATTCTGGCCGATGAGTCGGGACTAGGGAAGAATGTTCAGGTGATTGCCCTCATGGCACACCTAGCCAGTAATGAAGGTAAGAGACTGATAACAGCAAAAATGAATTTAAATTTGTTACCCCACAGATTTATCACCTATCCACAATTGCCCCTATTGATCCACCTCTCCTCTATTATATTATTTGGTTTGTTCTCGCCGCTACTACTGTAATGTCTATATTTTGTATAATTTTCAGGAAACTGGGGTCCACACTTGATTGTGGTGAGAAGCTGTAAAATTCTGAAGTGGGAGCTGGAATTTAAAAGATGGTGCCCAGGCTTAAAACTGCTTTTATACTTTGGCAGACAACGAGATATAAGGAAAAAGAGACAGGTAAAAGTCTCACGTGCTAGCCCACGTTATACTCCCATGCGTTCAGTAGCGGGAGGTCAGATTATAAAAATGTCTGAGCCCCTCTTTTTTTCTACTTCTTGATGTATGTTTTGTAGAATTGGGAAGAGCCCAACAACTTCCATGTCTGCGTCACCTCTTACAAGCAGCTGTTCAAGGGACTCCAGGCTTTTATGAAGATGAGATGGAAATACTTGGTCTTAGATGAAGTTCATCAGCTCCGAAACATGAATGAGAAGCATTGGGATGCCATCTTCAATCTTCCAAGGTTGAGCTGCCAGGTTCTTGGGCAAATGTATATTACAGTATTTGAATGTTTGACATCCATAATAAAATTACGATAATGTCAGATATTCACATAAAGTAATACAAGATTTATTGTCTGTACATGATTATTGGGAAATAGCAATCTTTCCAGGATTTGCATCACGGGAGTCATATTGACCACAGAAACTTATAGTCTGGAGATGTAGATTGACTTTCTTGTGAACTTTTTACAGGCATGGTCTGTGACCAGTGCAGAGGTCATTGTGCAGGGAGGAGGTGAGCTGTGGCTATCACCTATAATAAATGGTGTGATATATTGGTGATACCTGTCACTGTAATGTTGCCTGCGATAACAATGAGGTGGCCATTGAGCAGTGATCTCTACAGAACAGGAAGTTTTTGCTTGTTATAAAGAAAACATTGAAACTATTAAATTAAAAAAACTTCATTGTAAAAAATGTTATAGAAGAAAATACATTGTTGTTTTTAATTTTTCACTTGATTGTGTTGTTTTTCCATAGCCAGAACCGATTACTTCTAAGGGACACCCCTCTACAAAATTCTTGGAGAGATCACTGGACCATGGTGCATTTTTTAATTCCTGGCATATCCAAAGCTTATCTCGATTTCCCTTTAAAAACTAGCGGAGAAGAAAGCCAGGAAAAGTGCCACAAGCTTTTCATCATGTTGCACAGGGTTGGTTGTTTTTCATTTTCAGATATTATAAGGCTTCTATTGTTTTTTGCTGATTAATTGCTTAAAATTTTTTTTTTAGAGGTTTTTGTTACATATGTCCAAATATTCTGTCTTCCCGTATCATGGAGTCTAAATGTTTATTGATGACCTACTGTTTTTTGACAACGGTTGTTGCAGTTCCTCAGTCAGCAGTGGTGCCTTCAGGCGCTGCTACAAAGGAGGGGTGTTAGAAGGGTGAGATGGGTGGAAAAAGCAGACATAAGCTTTGAGCATGAAGGGGAGAGTAAACTGTGATAATGAACCTTTTGTTATAAATGCTTCATTATCAAAATGGGCTTTTCTTCTTAGATTTTCCTTGGGAATTTTATTGCGAACAATAATAGAGACATTGGGGCCTAAAACACCTCAACAGAATTTTTAAAGGGAATCTGTCAGTAGGATCAACCCTCCTAAGCCGTCTATATGGGCATGTAGGTCATAGGAAGTTGAATAAAATACCTTGATTTCTGAGATCTGATGTCTTATTCCAGAGAAACTCCTGACAATTCTGGCTTAAAATACCTTAATAACTCATAATATTTTTCAACTTTTGGCGTTTTCACATCATTGCTGCCCAGTTATGCCATTATTGGTGGAGCATGGGTGGAACGAGTCATGGCTGTGTCCGCCTGTCAAATTCATGTAAAGTCGTGCCACTTTAATGGCATAACACACTCCAGACATGTACTCCATTCCCTGTCGGAAGCGCATTTCTGCTGGAGACGCACTGATCTAATACGATGCTCTTAATCTGTGAATTAGGCGCATCTTACTCCAGTGACCCCATTCATTAAGACTGGCATGCACAACGCCAGCATTATTCAGGGCCATTGTGAAAATCGGCCAATGGTAGTAGCAAATGTGGTTTTTGAACCCCTCCAGCCGGATAATATAGAGTGTAGCAAATGGCATGTATGAAGATGGCATGGCAGAGGAGTGTATTCCTATTATAGCTGTCATGAACACGTTATTTTGCTGTTACAGTTGAAAATCAAGTATGATGCTTTTTATCTTTGTGCTGTTTTACAGACGGTTCGACCTTTTATTTTGCGAAGATCAAAAAAAGATGTTGAGAAGCAATTGACAAAAAAATATGAACATGTTTTGAAGTGTCGTCTGTCCAACCGCCAGAGAGCATTATATGAGGATGTCATCCTGCAGCCAGGGTATCGGAGGTTTTTATTTCTTTGATTGTTTTCACCCTTCACATGGTTAGATTATGTTGACAAAAGACACAGGTTCATCAAGTACAACCTTTCTCAAGTAATTCTATATTATCGCTAGATTAATTATAACCCTCAATGCCATTTTGAGTGAAAAGCATCCATCCCTTTTTAATTGGTGTTAAGTGTCTGCCATTACTACCTTTTTTTTTAGGGCATTCCACAGTCTGACTGCTCTAACTGTAAAGATCCCTTTCCTAATTAACTATCGGAATCGCTTTTCCTTGACATGTAATAAATGTCACTTGATCCTTTGTAAGGTCCATCAAGGAAGAAATCATGTGTCATTCCTTTGTATTGACATCACGTGTTTAAACATATAAATTAGATCGCTTCTGAGCTGTGTTTTTACTTTTCTAACCTCAGAGACCTTTCATCCCTCTGATTGTTTAGTTGCTTGCCTTTGAACCAATTCCAGATTTCCAATATTTATTTTTTAAATATGGAGTCCAAACTGGATGCCGTATTCTAGATGTGGACTTACAAGGGATTTATACAGGGGTAATGTTATATTGGGTAAATGGATTTGCTCTCTCTTTTTATACACCTTAACATCAGAGATATTAAAAGGGTTGTCTGGTCTTTTGCTACAAGTCTGCAGCCACGTTATGTGACTGCAGACTTGTGAATTCTCGCAATGCTCGCTGTGAGGAGTCTCTGATGCTGTCGTTGAGAGCGGGTGGCCATGTGAATGCATATATGCACTTTGCAAACTTTCGTTCACGCTGCGCCCATCTAGTCGGCATGTGACCTCTTGTATTGAAATTTATACTTGCTGTGACGCTTCTAGCACTAGTACTGGAGTGTTTTCACAGCAGGTGGTGCGAACAATGAGAGAATTCACAAGTCTACAGTCACATAGAGTGACTGCAGACTTGTAACTTAAGATCAGACAACCTCTTTAACTTGGAAAGAGGATTTTTGGGTCCTTACTGGTTGCAAGAATGTAATATTACAGTAAGTACCAAAAGTCCTATTTGCTTGGATGCCTCAATGGGGGACACCTGGAAAGCACAGGATGTAAAGGGATAGTAAGGCAGGTCCCTTAGGCCATACCCCGGCTGATTGCAGCTTTCAGAACCCTTCTTCCTAGAAGGTATGAAGACTGTAAAAGTTTGAGAACATGGGGATGGATGACCAAGTCACAGTATTGCGGAGCTGCAGAACAGAAGTCTTTTTTTTTTTTTTTTTTTTTATATTTCAAATTTTTATTGTATTTTGAAATATCAGCAATATAACAGAAAATACATGTCAATGTCAAGAAAATTGGTAACAAAGTACTTTTAGGTACTGCGATATAGGCAGAACAATTTACAAACAACGTGTAGACAAAATACATAGCAAATCTTATCTTAAAAGGGACTGATCGCTGAAGTTGGCGATAATGAGTCTTGTACATCCGCCTCTGCACAGCGGGACAGGTTTTGGTAGGTTCTACTATAGGTTTTCCATACAAATCTTTGCTTAGTGAGTACTAATCTTTGGACAGACTGTGTCAGTGCGTCGCCAATAAGTCCCATACTAGGTATCAATGTAGCCGACACTGGACATTGAGCATTAAACATGAAACATGAATACTACGACAAACCACAGGCACGAACACAACAGACGATCAATTACAATGGGGTGGGGGTGGTTGTGGGAGAGGGGGTGGAAGGTGAGGGGCGTGGATCTATATAGTCGCCATTTGAGATTAGTGCTCTAGATTATGGTGAGTAGACTAATAAGCCAGCAATAGGGTCCCGAGGGAACCTAGACATACCGAAGTTATGGGTTTATATCTTTTCCTATTACAGCCTTTCGTCATTATCGTGTTAGTAGAGCTTTAACTGATAGCCGTAGGGTCTTTCCACTTAATCCAAGGATCCCATATCTGAAGGAACCGTCCCCGTGAGCCATTCAACCAGTGGAACGTCTCCTCCATTCTCTTTATCTGATCCACTTTAGCTACCCATTGGTTATAGTCAGGGACCTCAGTCGACTTCCAATATGCGGGGATTAAGAGTTTAGCTGCCGTCAAGAGATGCACTACAACTGAGTTTTTCTTTAGAGAGATCTCTGGAGAGTCCATATTCAATAGTACCATGGTCTGATGTAACACAAACGGTTTGCGTAAAATATCCTGAGTAGAACTCTGGACTTGTAGCCAGAATGGTTGGATACCTGGGCAGGACCACCAAACATGGCTGAGGGTACCTTTGGCGGTGTTACATCGCCAGCAGGTATCCGGTGTGGAGGGAAACATCTGTGAGATCTTTACTGGGGATCTATACCAGCGCAGGGTGAGTTTCAAAGCATTTTCTTGAGAGAGTATGCACCGAGAAAAGCCATGTTGCAGAACAGAAGTCTAATGGCGAACGGTCCAATAGGCCCCCATTGCCCAGGTGGAGTGAGCCATATACTTCAGTGCAGGCACTCTGTCCTTTTCCCGATACAATATCAGAATTGCCGAATGTATCCAACGATCGATGTAAACCTTATATGTAGAGTGATCTCAAGGCAGGAAATTCACAAAGTCCGAACGTCTGAAAGAGGATGTCGCTGACTGGTAGTGACGCACTGCTTCTACATGTTCAACTTGTGAAAAGATCATTCAGCCAGATGAGAGAGGAACGGACCGAAGAAATGTCTAACATGATAGCAGCATAATATAAGACAAGAAAGCCTGATTCCAGGGATGTATCAATTACTGGGCTGCTTGGTGTAATTTTGATAGAATACCTGTTTTGTCTGATAGAGATATAGCAGAGCTAAGAACTGTTTATAACCAAACCCACACCCCTGACTGGTAGTTTACTGTGTACACTGCATTGTGAGCCACTGCTGCTCAGTGCTGTGTATGTGTGGCGGGTTACACAGATTAGCTGGTGTTCTCTTTGTGAGCTGTAGTCCAGGCAGTGTTAATCTCTTGGTGGTAAAATGCTGATTGCATTGAAATTACAACCCACAGCCTAAAGCCCCAGTCTCACGTAGCGAGATCGCTGAAGAGTCACCGATTTTGTGACGCAACAGCGACCTAGCCAGTGGTCTCGCTACATGTGACATGCAGCGGCGATCGTCCTCGAATGTCATGGACCATTTTTTCATCGTTGGTGTCCCGCTGGCCAGTGCGCATCGCTGCGTGTGACAGCGGGAGACCAACGATCAGCGAGCTCCCAGCGCCGTACAGCAGACGCTGGGAGCTGGTATCCAGGGTAAACAGCGGGTAACTAAGCGCCGCGCAGCCCTTAGTTACCCTATGTGTACATTGGATACCAGCGTGCTCGCTGGTCCTGATCGCTGGTGAGTCTGCCCATGTGACAGCTCACCAGCGATCAGCTAACGATGTCCCAGCGATCCATCCACGTCGGATCATCGGGATCGCTGGGACATTGAAGCATGTAACGGGGCCCTAATATGTGACACATCTCTGGAATTCAGATAAGATTGTGCTACACTCTCTGACCACCTACAATTCTCTCTTTTGCACAGAACACAGGATTCCCTGAAGGGAGGACATTTTGTCAGTGTTCTTCATGTCTTGATGCAGTTACAGAGGATCTGTAACCATCCAGATTTGGTAGATCCCCGGTCCGGACAGTCGTCTTTTGCATTTGAACCTCTAAGATATGAAACTTCATCACTTGTATTACAAGCATTAGAATATGATCCTTGGAAGGTGAGAACCATTTTACCCTTTACATGCTAATAAAATGTAGTAGTGCAGCTTTCCAAAACCCCTCGGCAAAATGAGCTTTGAAAGCTGATTGTATTTTATAACCATCTGCATCTTAAAAATCATGGGATTGGAGGGAAAACTTGTGCTGTTGTGTACAGCAATGACAGATATAAATAAATATAACTATTATAACTAAAGTATGCATTTACTGCTTAAAAGGGTTGTCCACTACTTAGCCAACCCCTTCTTGATCATAATGTTTGGCCCCCATAAAATAATAAAGCCTACACTCGCCTCCTGTGCCGTTGTCTGTCCCTGGGGCTCTTGTGCGGTGTTGTGACATGTGACACCATCACCCAATCAGCGTCACTGTCCCCACCTTTGGACAAATCGAACATGAAGAGTAAGTCTGGGCTGCAGATAATTCCTGGCTTCCTCTTCCTGCTCAATTTGACAGGAGGCTGGAACAGTGACACCAGTGCTGATTCGGCGGCGGCATCATGTGTCTCAACAACAGCACGTGAGCCCCGGGAGACCAAGTGCCGACGCTGCGGGTACGGCCCCGGCCCGGGAGGGGAGTATAAGCTTTATTATTTGATCAGAGCTAAGCGAGGGGTATGAGAAGAAGTTGTCCATTAGTGGACAACTTCTTTAAAGTGGTTGGATCAACAGATATGTGGACTAAAGCGAAGATGCTTTAAAACACCTTAGGCCGGAAAATAGAGCTATAAAAATCACAGGATTGATAGAAAAGTTAATGATATGCAAGTGACAAAAAATAGAAACAAAATTTTGAAAGCATCTTGATTTATTAGGTATAGAGTATGAGTGCCAGTTGCAGAAATACTCGCATCTACACGTGAACGCATGCTATGAATGAAGTTATTGTCTGAGGAATGTTCTCCATTTACAATTGTTGACCAATGATTTTCCTGATATGCCTGATGGGAGACAAGTCCGGAGACGCTGCAGGCCATAGTAGCACGTTTAGATCATGCAAACTGCCCACAGTAGAACAATTAACATGTGATCTGGCATTGTGTTGAGAAAGAGCTCCTTGCTCCTTGGACACTTTAAAGAAATGTCTGTACCACTGGTTCCATGATTGATCCATTCTGTACTATAAGTGAAATTGTACATCACATACCTAGCCTAATGCATCAAATGGTGTGTACACAATCCAGCAGAAGGCATCTACAGGACTTTGGGCTATGAGACACATTAAGTACCCCCCATTCCCACTCCAAATCCCCCCACACATAAAGTACTCCCCCATCCCCACTCCAAATCCCCCCACAAAAAAAGTACCCCCCTATCCCCACTCTAAATCCCCCCACAAAAAAGTACCCCCTATCCCCACTCCAAATCCCCCCACAAAAAAGTACCCCCATCCCCACTTCAAATCCCCCCACACATAAAGTACCCCCCATCCCCACTTTAAATCCCCCCCACACACACATTATGTCCCCCGTTAATCTTCGGTGGTTTCTTCAGCTCCACAGTGGAGCACACTTACCACCAGTGTTCCCCCTTCTGGGCGCCGCCGACGAGTGACGTCAGCAGCGTGATCACATGACCTGATCATGCTGCTGGCGTCGCTCTGACCCGGCGGTCAGAGCTTCAATTGTACTGGAGTCTGTATAGATGCCAGTACAATTGGTCCCTGGGAGCCGGCACACGGCAGCTTCTCTGTGCTGACTGTCAGATTGACAGCCGGCACAGGGAACCGCCGACTGCTCCCCCCTGCCGGCTGCGCCCGGGGCACATGCCCCGGCTTCTCCTCCCTAGATACGCCTCTGCTCTATAATATACAGTAGCTGGACTCTTCTCGTCTTTATTACAGTTCCTCTATTAGCTCACCTTTTCGTGAAGGTACTGTTATATCACCAAAGTGTCCCAGGAGCTGTTTTTCAAAACAAGAACACCAGGCTGCATTTTGCTTGTGCTACTGTGAGCAGCCTTCATGGCTGAAACAAGCTACCATGGCCTGCAGTGTCTTCATCGTACACATCTGGGAAATCACTGGTTCGCCAATCACAAAGGGCGCTGCCAGCAGTGGATCTTGATGGTTTGTGTGCCCAAGTGATTCAGCGTGGCAGAACATTTCTCAGACAACATTTAATGTCCTGACTAATAGTATGTCAAAGTGTGTAAATGCAGATGCTAGTGCATGTAGCTCATAATCAATACTGAGTAAATCAAGATGTTTCAGTTTTTTAATAATTTACATTTCATAAATGTGTATATCGATCCTGAGATTTCCATTTGAGTTTTCTTTGTTAGTGCTGCAGTTTCACTGTTGAGGAATGTGTGTATTGTGAGGCAGTGGCGGGTATTATATGCGAGGGACGCTATGTGTTCCGCAGCATGCGCATAGAAGCGTATTGACGTCACTAGAATGCATTGCACTCACAGATTTAGCTGTGGTTGCAATTCAGAATAAAAGTAAGTGTGGTCTCGGACAAGCTATTTGCCCAAGGCAGATTTAAGAAAACTCGGCGTGTGCTTTTATTTTTGGAGCGAACTATAGGATGCTAGTGGGGCTGTTTTCTCCCTCCTGCCAGGTATGACAAGTGGCCCATGGCCACAGATTCCATTTAAAAACCCTGCAGCAAAGGGTTGGGTGTCAGTGTTTGTTTGCAAGCAGCAGAGCAGGTGGCTCTGCAACATCCGGCTTGTGTGAGATAACAAAGAGCAAAGAGAAGTGAATGCCTGGCTCCCCTCAGTGTGACATGGTGGTGCAGTCACCCACAGCAACCGGTCTCAGATACGGACTGTTTTGACACCCCGGCTGTGATCTGGAGGATACCGTGTGCTCTTTGTTTTATGAGGTTTGGACATTAAAATACGTTTGTTTTGAAGTTTTCCTGGGTCACTGCCTCATTACAGCACTGTGTGGACACTGCTGCACTACAATATATATATTTGTATTTATATCATTTTTTTTTAGTTTGTTTTACCATCAAGGATTTTTCATGGGGGATTGTGTTTTCTGCAGGATGAGTTCAGGTTTTCATTGGTAGTGTTTTAGGGTATAATAGACTTTCTTTATTAAGTTTTATGGGTTTTATGCCAGTCATTGTGCTGGATAGATCATGCATTCATTTTATTGTATATAGCTGTTAAGTTTGCACTGTTGCAAATATCTCAATATTACATTAATTTAAACATAGAAAAGTAGAGTATGTTAGGACTTAATAGAGATTTACAATGTGAAGCCATAATAGTTGTAAATGTTGCAATAATGGCTCTGCTTAGTGGAGCCACTACCTCACACCAATTACTGGTGATCGGGGTTCACTTACAGTGTCTTGAAAATGTATTCATACGCTGTGAAGTTTTCCACATTTTATCACATTACACCCATAAACTTAAATGCATTTTATTAGGATTTTATGTGTTATATCAACACAAAGTAGCAAGTATTTATGAAGCGTAAAGGAAATAATACATGATTTTATAAATATTTTAAAAACATAGATCTGAAAACTATGACATGCATTGCATTCAGCCCGCCTGAGTCGATACTTTGTAGGACCACCTTTTGCTGTGGAATATCTGTACCAGATTTGCACATCTAGGGTAAGCTCACACTGTGCGTTTTTGCTGCTTTTTTTTCTGCAGCAAAACCTGATTTCTTGGCAGGAAAGAAGCATAGCGTTCACGCTGCTGTCTTTTGACAATGTGGGAACAGTGGCTCTCTGACCAGCGGGAATGGTTTCACTGCCAATCAGAAGTGCTGTTTCCCGTGCTGTCATGCAGATGACAGCGTGTCAAACACTGTATTGTCGAGCCCCACTTTCAAGTGAATAGAGTTCGAGTCTGCTCTGATGGATGACAGGCTGTATGGACGCATCGGTGTGAGGTCACATCCTGCTGTCCTTGACCTTTCTGCAGCAAATATGCTGCAAAAAAGTCAACCTGTGTATTTGCAGCGTTTTTTCACCTTCATTCAAGTCATTGAGTGAAAAATGCTGCAAATATGCTGAAAGAAGTAACATGCTCTATGTGAAAAAAAAAAACGCTGCAAAGCACAAAATCCTGATGACAAAAACCCAATGTGTGTGCATGAGATTTCTGAAATCTCATAGGCTTTGCTGGTACTGTAAAAAGCAGCTGAAATTAGCATTAAAAAACGCAGCAAAAATGCCCAGTGTGAACATACCCTTAGAGGTTGAAATTTTTGCCCATTCTTCTTTGCAAACTAGTTGTAGCTCAGTGAGATTGGATAGAAAGCATCTGTGAACAGCAATTTTCAAGTCTTGCCACAGAGTCTTAATGGAATATAGGTCTGGACTGTGACTGGGCCATTCACACACATGAATATGCTTTGATCTAAACTATTCCATTGTAGCTCTGGCAGTATATTTAGGGTTGTTTTCTTGCTAGAAGGTGAACATACGCCCCAGTCTCAATTATTTTCACCCTTTTATAATAGGCTTTCATCCAGGATTGCCATGCATTTAGCTCCATCCATTTTCCCATCAACTGTGACCAGCTTCCCTGTTGCTGCTGAAGAAAAGCATTGCTGCAACATGATACTGCTACCATCATGTTTGACGGAGGGGATAGTGTTTTTGGTGAAGATGTACAGTGTTAGCTTTTCGCCATACAGTTCCACTTTGGCTCTATCTGACCAGAGCTCCTTCTTCCACCTGTTAGCTGTGTCCCGTACATGGCATGTGGAAGAAGGTGCTCTGGTCAGTTGAGACCAAGGTAGAACTTTTTGGGTTAAAAGCAAAACACTATGTGTGGTAGAAAACGAACACTACACATCACCCTGAAAGCACCATCCCCACTGTCAAACATGGTAGTGGTAGCATCATGCTTTTCTTCTGCAGGGCCATGAAAATGAGTTGATGGGAGAATGGAGTGAGGTAAGTACAGGGTAATCCTGGGTGAAAACCTGCCAGAGGCTACAAAAGACTTGAGATTGGGGCGTGTGTTCACCTTCCAGCAGGACAACAACCATAAATCTACTACTAGAACTACAATGTAATAGTTAGATTAAAGCATATTCATGTGTGTCAATGTCCCTGTAGCAGTGCAGACCTAAATCTCATTGAGAATCTGTGGCAAGACTTGGAAATTGCTGTCTACAGACGTCCTGCAAAGTATTGACTCAGGAGGGCTGAATACAAAAGCAGCTGACATATTTTCAGATTTATATTTTTAAAATATTTAGGAAACCATGTGTCATTTGTTTTACACTTCATAAATACTTGCTACTTGGTATTGGTATATCACATAAAATGCCAATAAAATACAGTTAAGTTTGCGATTGCAATGTGAAAAAAAGTGTAAAACTTCACGGGGTATGAATACTTTCTCAAGGCACTGTAAAACAGTAGTATAGGACCAGGTGGTAGTTGGCATTTTTATGGCTGTTTCTCTGCATGCTACAGTAGGTTCTGCAGGGCCAGGGTGAGAGACGGAGTTCGAGAGTCTGTGTCCTTGTTATCTTTATTTCCATTTGAAGTCCTTTACACCACCCAGTCCAATTTTGTTATGATATTTTCTGTTGTGGATCTACCACAATGTTCCACTTGCTGTCTGCTGTCATTGTATGCAAGCTTCCTCTGTTACAGTGAAAGTGACTGTATTCACCCCTCTATTAAACAGCAAGCAGATCTCTCTCTGTTTGACCTTCGGAGACTCGAAAATAAAATGACCCATTATGAAGCCCAGATGTTGCCTGTCCTAAAGGTGACTAGAAGACTAATAGAGGACATTTACAATTCTCCTGACGCTCCACCGCAACCCAACCAAGTGAAAATAAAACCTAACAGGTATATTGCTTAGTCTTCATTTTTAGATACTCTAGTTCAGAGGTCTCAAGCTGCATTCCTCAAGGGCTGCAAACATGTCATGTTTTCAGGATTTCCTTGTATTGCACAGGTGATAATTTAATCACCTGCACAGATAATGATTCCAGCACCTAGTGCAATGCTAAGGAAATCTTGAAAACACGCACGGTTTGCGGCCCTTGAGGAATGCAGCTTGAGACCCCTGATCTAGTTGAAGTATGATCACTTAGCTTGTTTCTAGTCATTCTTTGATGGAAAACACTGTATTGGAAAGAAAGTAAAAGACAGTATATTGTATAAATAAAGCTTATAATGTTCTAAGAAAAGTAAAAATGGTACGAAATTCTGAGTATTGTGCATTTGACTTCGCTAAGCAACACTGAATGGGAAAATGAGGTACTGGTTATACTCGTGTATAAGTCGACCCAAGTATAAGCCGAGGCACCTAATTTGCCAGGAAAAACTCTGAAAACATGTTGACTCGAGTATAAGCTGGGTATGCATTGTCTCCGCATCCCCATCCGGTTATGCATTGTCTCCGCATCCCCATTCTGGTATGTACGTCCTCCTCATCCCTATCCTTGTATGCATGGCTCCTTATCCCCTTCCTTGTCTGCATAGCTCCTCATCCATGTCCTTGTATGCATGGCTCCATATCCCGTCCTTGTCTGCATGGCTTATCATCCCTGTCCAGGTATGCATGGCTCCTTATCCCCTCCTTGTCTGCATGGCTTATCATCCCTGTCCAGGTATGCATGGCTCCTTATCCCCCCCTTGTCTGCATGGCTCCTCATCCCTGTCCTGTTATGCATGGCTCCTCATCTCTAACCTTGTATGCATGGTTCCTCATCCCTATCGTTGAATGCATGGCCCCCCATGAGAAAAGCATAAAAAAAAGCAAACTCCTACTTACCTTCCTGGGCGCCCTCGCTTCATCTTATTCCGATGCTAGCAGCTCCTGCGGCCGGCTGATCACTTGTCTCAGCCCATTAAGGTAATGAATATTCACCTCTCTCCACTCAGTGGGACACGTGATCGCTCGGCCGCAGGAGCTGCTGGAAGCTGGAACAAGATGCTGCAAGGGCGCGCAGGGAAGGTAAATAGGAGTTTTGTTTTTTTTAAAGCTGCTGGAAGCCGACGGCTGCGGCTGTAACTGTGCGCGCTATAAGAGAAATTAATATTCATTGCCAGTGCTGTGAATATTCATTTCTCTTTAGCAACGGGCACAGCCGCAGCCGCCGGCTCCTGTCTTCTGTGACCCACTGCTCCGCCGCTCCCCCTTCCCCGCTGGCTTCTGGGACAATGACTCCTGTTTAAGCCGAGAAGGGCGTTTTCAGCACACAAAAAATATGCTGAAAAACTTTGCTTATACACGAGTATATACGGTACATTATTTTGTGACATTTGTATCATTTTAATATTGCACCTCACAGGTTGTTTCAACCAGTTCTCTATGGTCAGAAGCCAGAAGGGAGAACCGTGGCTTTCTCCAATACACCAGCCTCTCGTCTAGTTACCACTACTACTGCCACAGTGACCCAGCAGGGACAGGCGCGAGGGCGATCCCCAATCACACCCGCCTCTACTAATCAAGGTATGAAAGTCAGGGCTTATAAATGGAAACCATCCCTGTGGATATTGAAGCTTTCGTCATTATTTTACACCAGTATTTGTAAACCAAAACCAGGAGTAGAACCAAAAAATGCCCCAATTATCACTTTATACTTTCTTCTATGTAGGTTCCATCCCTGGTTCTGAGTTACAAATAGTGATCAAAACTGCTGTAAAATAGTATTGGATAAAATTGACCTTAAATGTACTCTTTCTTTGTTATTCATGCATTTGTAATCTGCTCTTGCTCCAGTTCTTCTCGTTCCTTGACATAATATTACGTCGTGGAGCAGGTGTATGGAGCAGGCTCAGAGTCTTTTTCATAACCTCATTGAATTGGGCTAGCTTCAATCGCTGTCAATTTTTGACAGCAGCATTTAAGTGGCTTGATCTATGTAGGGTATTCATTCTTGTGCTCATTGCACCATCCTAAGGTCATTCGCTTGCGGGGTGCCAGTGGGTTGCCTTTTCCCATTGTCATCATCTTGGTGCTCATGTGAATAGACGATTGTAAATTTTCCTGTATACAGCAATACTGAAGTGTTGCAGTACATAGTTCAAGCGATCAAATTGTGGCACATTTAAGTCCTGATGGGGACTAAAAAAATAAAGTACAAAAAAAATTTTTTGAGTACATTAAAAAGTAAGAATATAAATATTCGAATCACCCCCATTTCCCCATCCAAACTAAAGAAATTTGAAAAAAATAAATAGAAAGTAAATTAATGTTTAATCTGTAAAAGTCCAATCTATCAAAATGTAAGACTATTTAACCCGTAAAGATAAAGGCCAGAATTGAAGTTTTTCCTCAAAAAAAAAAAATTATACAAAGCTATCATATTTTCAAATGTACCCCAAAATAGTACCAATAAAAACTATAGCTCAACATGCAAGACAAAAAACGGCCTCCCACAAGTCCATCAGTGGAAAAATAAAAAGAAATATGGACCTTGGAAAATAGCAACACAAACCTAATTTTTTTTTTTTTTTTTTTAATCATATTGAACTGGAGACTTATGTTGTCTAGTCACTCAAAACTATAACTGTAGAGCACAAGCCCTCATAAGACAGAAAATCAAAAAAAGTTATGTCTCTTGGAAGCAGAGGAGGAAAAAATGAAAACACAAAAATGAAGTAAAAGCTTTAAAGAGTCACACATTTAGGCACATCTCTTAGTTGCACCTAAATTTTGCAACTTATGGCAACTGCAGGCCAGTTTCTCCCATCTCCTAAATGGGTGGAACTGGAGCAAAATGGGGGCATGGTCGCCACTGTTCGTCAAATTCATGATGAGCGGTGGAGTTCGCTGCATCACAAATCTTACGCGAGCAGGGGCTGGAGTAGGATTTGTGTTGAGACGCACATGAAGGTGAACGCCACCAGTCTGGCGCTCCAGGTACATGTCTCCAGCACTCACCCTCATCAAGACTGGCGTGAACAGTGTCGGTTTTGATGAATTGGGACCCTATGTGTATATATTGTCAATCAGTAAATCTGTGTACTCATGTCATCAAGTCAGAATGTAGTGATGTCACGGTAGACAGCTGAGCGCAGTGTGTAACCACTGCAGTCCTGTAACAAAATGCATTGAAATAACCACCAATCAGTAAAAGGTTACCGAATGGTGGTCATTTCCTGCCACCGATCAGTTCATATAAATGGGCCTTTAGTGTGTTAAAGTATTAGTGTCACCAGGAAAAGTCTGTAAAACATTCAATCATTTGTGAGCTATACCGTATTTTTTTTCACATACCGTATTTTTCTTTGTCTCTCTCTCCTATAAAAGAGTTAATTAATAATGGCTAGTGAGATAATTCCATGGCGTAGCATAGGTGAAATATTTTAAATATGTTCAATTGAATGACTGGTACACAATAAAATGGTGAGTGTCTTGTGTTTTCTCTCTTTAGGTGGTGAAGTGGTAAAAATCGCTCAGCTCGCTACTTCTGGTGCAGCTCAAGGCAGGATAGCCCAGCCCAAAACCCCAGTAACCCTACAATTCCAAGGGAACACATTCACACTGTCCCAGAGCCAACTGCGCCAGTTAACAGCTGGACAACCACTGCAATTACAAGGTACTGTAGTGTAGAAACCTGGAACATCAGGTCAATTTTACATTGATGAAAAAGGTACAATCTGTCCCACACAGATAAGTTGAGACTAAGATATATCAATCTATTATGTTCGTAAAGTTCCCCATACACATTGGACGAAAGTTGGCTGTACCCGCTGACATTGATGTTTTAGGCCAGCTGTCTAATGTGCATGGAGGTCCTGTAAAACTGATTGTTGGGGAGATTAGGATCTAGCATGTCTGATTTTGGACTGCTGGTCAGTTTGGTGTATCTAATATATGCCGTCACCAGACATGTCTTGCAGCCTCTCCCTTATAGAGAACATAGGAGCTCTCGGCTGAGCGAGCTCTCCTGGCCAAGATTGCTGCAGGCTGATCGTTCAGCCGACAGCCATCTCATGTGTATGGGGAGATTTCCATCACATGTGCTTGCTAGGTAAGACATTTTGAGTCTCACTTCACCTTTTTTTAGTAACACTAACCTAAAAGGGAAATTTAACAGATAAAAGAATTCTACTGAGAGAGTTGTAAAGTTTATTTTTTCTTTGTACATTCACAGGCAGCGTACTTCAGATTGTTTCGGCCCCCTGGACAGCAGTATCTTCGCCCGCCTGGGCCCTTAGTAATGCAGACAGTGCCTCAAAATGCAATAAATGCTTTAGGAAACCAGCACCCTGCCAGCAACATACCTTCTATGACTCATCAAACAGGTGTGGAAAATTGTGTCATTTGATATATTCATTTATTGATTTTTGTGACAAGACAGAAAAAAGGCCTCTTACGTGATTAATGCTTTCAGGCATTACTAAATAGATGGCAGTGGTAAACTACGAATATGAAGGTTACCACCTCCAAAAGTGCAAACCAAATACAAAGTTAGGCTGCTTGTACACATACGCAAAATACTAACTGTTCTCAAATCGGAAGACCCAACCCTACTGTGGGGTCTCCCAACCTGAGCTAATTGCTTCACATATGCCTATGATCACGGGGGGACACAGACAAAAAAGGGCCCCTGGCAAGATCAATACAAGGGCTCTTTGAAGTCAATTATAATGCACAATTACACCTACTCTAGAGGTTGGAATACGACCCCTTACAGGTTACACCAATGTTATGTCCGCCTCTTCATATGATACAGATTACTCATGTTAGTGTACCACGGTCAGGGACGGATTCGGACTAAAATTCAGCCCTGGCATTTTAATGCACACAGGCCCATGCCGTCACCTCCCCTGAGTCCCAGATTGGGATATATTACTAATATTACCTTGCCTAGAGCAAATCATGATTTCCAATATTTCTAGTAAACACCGCTACATGAGATTGAATAATAATAACAACAATACCAATATTGCAATATAACAAACAAATACCAAGACACCATAACAAAATATTACCAGCAAATACAGTAGTGATAATACTACCACGTTGATCGTTAAATGGGTTTTCTTGTCTTGGGGTTAAAGTTCATGTGACTTCAGACTTCTGAATCCTCACATCATGCACTTTCAGGATTCTATGGTGTCTGCTTTGGGAGCGGCTGTCATGTGACCACAAGTATGGGATATCCACACCTCCGGTCACATTTCGACTAAATGTACCCAGCTTTTCTAAATTTACTTGTATTGAGTGAGGCCATGCACGTCTAAGTTAGCATGTTATCACATGATTTCAAATCGCATACTTGTGGTCACGTGACTGTCTGCTCCCAACGCCGGCACCGGAGAATTCTCACAGCGCGCGATGTACACACTGAGAATTCACAAGTCTGCAGTCACACAGAGTCACTGCAGACTTTAACATTAAACCCCTTTAACCTAGACCACTGTACTGAGACTGATATCTCTACCATGCATGAACCAAATAATGGTAATATCAGGTCTCCACCAGTTCCCTGCAGACCCTATCTGTGTACTGTGCAGCTTCTCACCAGTGACGTCTCGCTGATTGTCGTCATTCGTTTTCCCTTTTCTTTTTCATTCGGCCCAGACCGCCATGGCCTCTTCTTCCATCCATAATTTTTCCCTGTAAAATGTAACACAGAGACATCTTTACTGTTTTTCCAAGAAAATCCAACACAAGAAAAATTTGCCTATACTAATAGCTACTTCAAAACGTAATACATCAAAAAAGAAAGAAAAAAGAGTTATGTTACCATAAAATATAATTTTATTGATGAATCATTAAAAAGTGTTATACAAAGATGTTTAAAAATAGGAGGAAACCAAATGCAATTAAAGCAATCACTGGAGGGAAAAAGTTTGTACTGACTCAATATAGTTAATAGATGTGCAAAGATATAATCAATAAATTGCAAAAAATACAAATGTATATCATAACCATAAAGTTCAAAATAGTGCAAAAACAGAGCTGGAGACCAGCTTCAAGAAATGAATGATAATGTCACTTGTGATTTATATAAGTAAAGTGCAATGGAATCAATGCAAATGCTTCTCAAAAAATAAGTAAAGCAGTTTTTCTATAGGATACAATGTCCATAGCTGAGTGCCTCTATCCGCATAAAAAGGTGTGTTGCTAAAGAAATGCACATATGCTAAGAGTAACAAATCAAAAGACTAGACCATGTCCGCCTCTATTTACATCAGAAAAGAATACTGCTGCTAAAAAATGCAAATGTATGAAGAGGGGGAGAGCAGAAAATTAAGCCATAATTACCTCCAGTGTGCGGTAGCACCCCGACGCGCGTTTCGCGTTAAGCTTCTTCTTAGGGAGGATTTTATATAAATCACAAGTGACATTATCATTCATTTCTTGAAGCTGGTCTCCAGCTCTGTTTTTGCACTATTTTGCACTTTATGGTTATGATATACATTTCTGTTTTTTGCAATTTATTGATTATATCTTTGCACATCTATTAACTATATTGAGTCAGTACAAACTTTTTCCCTCCAGTGATTGCTTTAATTGCATTTGGTTTCCTCCTATTTTTAAACATCTTTGTATAACATTTTTTAATGATTCATCAATAAAATTATATTTTATGTTTTTCAAAGACCCTACTCACATTCTACCACCTCTACACAATCCACAACTTGTGCTGCCTTATAATAATTCCCCTGTGCCTCCTTGCAGCTATACAGCACCATACAGTAATAATGTCCCCTTGTGCTACATAATTCCCCTGTGCCTCCTTTAATAATGATCCCCTTTACCCTTTATATTAGTGTCCATTCACCTCCTTATATTAATGCAAACACCCCCTGTGCTCCTTTATGGTAATAATGCCTCCTTCCTTCTCCATAATGATAACGACCCCCCAATGGCCTCCTTATAATAATGACCCTCAGTGCCTCTTTATTGTAATAAGGCTCCTGAGCAGGTGCCAACATAGAAATAACAGGCCCCGTAGAAAAAGTCCTATCGCGTCACAGTCAAAGAAGGGCATATTTCCCAACTTTTTGAGAAATGTAGAAGGATATGTATTGCAGCACTTACATTTATTTTCCTTTTATTAAAGCCCCTAAGTGGTCTCATCCATTATGATACCTCTTTCATGACCCCCATAGAGTATTATGCCCCCACATGATATGATGACCTCGCACACCCTATACAAAGTATGATGCTCCACAGCACCCCACACAGTAAGATGGTCACTACAGTCACCCATATATTATGGTATTCACCACAGCCCCTAATATACAGTAGAAGGTGCACCACAGATCTCTATATAAACTATGATGTCCTCTATAACCACCCCTTTAAGTTTGATGTCCCCCTTAATCACTTCATACAGTATAAAGGTCACCACAGCCCCCCCACATAGTATAATGTACCCCATAGACTTCCACACAGTATAATGTCCACTATAGCCCCTACACACTATGAAAATCCCCCTCAGACCCTTATATAGTATGATGGTCCCCTTAACAGGCCCCCATACATTATTAAAGTCCCCCCCAACAGCCCCTTATATACAGGTCCTTCTCAAAAAATTAGCATATAGTGCTAAATTTCATTATTTTCCATAATGTAATGATTAAAATTAAACTTTCATATATTTTAGATTCATTACACACCAACTGAAATTTTTCAGGTCTTTTATTGTTTTAATACTGATGATTTTGGCATACAGCTCATGAAAACCCAAAAATCCTGTCTCAAAAAATTAGCATATCAAGAAAAGGTTCTCTAAACAAGCTATTACCCTAATCTTCTGAATCAACTAATTAACTCTAAACACATGCAAAAGATTCCTGAGGCTTTTAAAAACTCCCTGCCTGGTTCATTACTCAAAACCGCCATCATAGGTAAGACTGCCGACCTGACTGATGTCCAGAAGGCCATCATTGACACCCTCAAGCAAGAGGGTAAGACCCAGAAAGAAATTTCTGAACAATTAGGCTATTCCCAGAGTGCTGTATCAAGGCACCTCAATGGGAAGTCTGTTGGAAGGAAACAATGTGGCAGAAAACGCTGTACAACGAGAAGAGGTGACCGGACCCTGAGGAAGATTGTGGAGAAGGACCGATTCCAGACCTTGGGGTTCCTGCGGAAGCAGTGGACTGAGTCTGGAGTAGAAACATCCAGAGCCACCGTGCACAGGCGTGTGCAGGAAATGGGCTACAGGTGCCGCATTCCCCAGGTAAAGCCACTTTTGAACCAGAAACAGAGAAGCAGCACTGGGCTACAGAGAAGCAGCACTGGACTGTTGCTAAGTGGTCCCAAGTACTTTTTTCTGATGAAAGCAAATTTTGCATGTCATTCAGAAATCAAGGTGCCAGAGTCTGGAGGAAGACTGGGGAGAAGGAAATGCCAAAATGCCTGAAGTCCAGTGTCAAGTACCCACAGTCAGTGATGGTGTGGGGTGCCATGTCAGCTGCTGGTGTTGGTCAACTGTGTTTCATCAAGGGCAGGGTCAATGCAGCTAGCTATCAGGAGATTTTGGAGCACTTCATGCTTCCATCGGCTGAAATGCTTTATGGAGATGAAGATTTCATTTTTCAGCACAACCTGGCACCTGCTCACAGTGCCAAAACCACTGGTAAATGGTTTACTGACCATGGTATTACTGTGCTCAATTGGCCTGCCAACTCTCCTGACCTGAACCCCATAGAGAATCTGTGGGATATTGTGAAGAGAAAGTTGAGAGACGCAAGACCCAACACTCTGGATGAGCTTAAGGCGGCTATCGAAGCATCCTGGGCCTCCATAACACCTCAGCAGTGCCACAGGCTGATTGCCTCCATGCCACGCCGCATTGAAGCAGTCATTTCTGCAAAAGGATTCCCGACCAAGTATTGAGTGCATAACTGAACATTATTATTTGTTGTTTTTTTTTTTATTTTGTTTTAAACACTTTTATTTTATTGGACGGATGAAATATGCTAATTTTTTGAGACAGGATTTTTGTGTTTTCATGAGCTGTATGCCAAAATCATCAGTATTAAAACAATAAAAGACCTGAAAAATTTCAGTTGGTGTGTAATGAATCTAAAATATATGAAAGTTTAATTTTAATCATTACATTATGGAAAATAATGAAATTTAGCACTATATGCTAATTTTTTGAGAAGGACCTGTAGTATGGTGGTCCCCCACAAACAATCCCCATATAGTATTGTAGTCCCACCAAACAGCCCCCATTAAGTACAATGGTCCCCCACAAACAGCACCGATATAGTACGATGGTCCCCTACAAGCATACCCTATATAGTATGATGGTCCCCTACAAGCAGACTCTATATAGTATGATGGTCCCCTAGAAATAGCTCCCATATAGTATGATGGTCCCCTACAAACAGCCCCCCATATATTTTGATGGTCCCTCACAGCCTTCAAAAATTCTACTCACTCAACCCTGGCTCCTCGTACTCCACAGCGTCTGTCTCTTCTTTTGACTCTCAGTGGACGCTAGCGGTGCAATGCAGTGATGTCATCGCACTTCCAACGTCACCTGTGTGTGAAGGCCTGCAGCAGGCCCCAGTAGAAGATATTCCCGTGGCCTGCCTGAATAAGTGACTGAGCCTATGGCCCATCTGGCATTTGCCATAACTGCCTGATGGCCAGTCCGGCCCTGACCTGGGTCTTCTGATTAGAGCACTGTGCGTGATCTTTGACTATATGTAGTCCGCATCACTTTAAAGAACTAATCTGCATATGCAAACGTCTGTAACTCTGTTTTTATATCAAAGACCTGTTCTATGATGTAAATGTGTACTTAAAGGTGTATAACTTATATTTTAATTATCATGTTCCATAAATATCTCCATTTATATCTCTGCTCTCCTTCAAACCACATATCCAAGCCCTCTCTATACCTCCTGCTGACTCCAATTCAAAAATAGTTTCCAGATCCGCATATTTCTGAACCAAGAATCTGCAAAAATACTAGTGCATGCTCTCATCATCTCCTGCATCGACTACTGCAATCTCCTGCTCTGTGGCCTCCCTTCTAACACTGTCGCACCCGTCCAATCTATCTTAAACTCTACAGTCATGGCCAAAAGTTTTGAGAATGACACAAATATTATATTTTCACATGATCTGCTGCCCTCTGGTTTTTATGTGTGTTTGACAGATGTTTTTATCACAGACAGAAATATAATTTCAAACATATGAGTAACAAAAGCTTATATTGACAGTTAGAATGAGTTAATGCAGCAAGTCAATATTTGCAGTGTTGACCCTTCTTCTTCAGGACCTCTGCAATTCTCCATGGCATGCTCTCAATCAATTTCTGGACCAAATCCTGATTGATAGCCGTCCATTCTTGCACAATCAATGCTTTCATTTTGTCAGAATTTTTAGGTTTCAGCTGCAGATGAAGGAAGGGAGACACACCATAACTAGTGGTAGGCGGAGCCCCAGATAGGATCAATACCTCAGATTAGAAAGCGTGTTGACCGGCCCCTCCAGCTCGGGCTCCTCCTACTCAGCTCTTCAGTCTAAAATTTGAGGTCTCAGAGGACGGTCGCTGCTGGAAGCAGCTCCTCAGAAGATTTTATTATTTTTTATCGGACAAGAGACTTGGATCACCAGAGTGGTCTAGAGGTCTCAGGGGTCTCAGCGCTGCTGGACCTCAACCTCTCCCATGGCGGATCTGTATTACCCTAATGGTGGTCCCTGCAGAACCCTGCCGGCCCGGGGGGATGAGGATGGCTTCCCTGGCGGGGGCGCAAACCGCGCACAGGGGTCACTGCGTCCCCTGCCCTGGTGGGAAGCATGGGCATAGCGCCAGAAACCCCTGGGGGTCCCTGTGGCGCTCGGCTGGTGAGTACCTCACATTTTTTACCTCACATTTTTATTAAAGTGTGTGTGAGTGCTTTCAGCGGCTGTTGCGGCAGCCGCTGTTACTTGTGAAATACATGTTTGGTGACTGTATTCTGTCCGCAGGCAGACGCCTGCAGGACAGGGGGGAGCAGAGAGCGAAGGAGTTCGCGCTCTTTTTTTGAGCCGGCGGGGGGCGTGGCTTCACGCTCCCGGGCTTTTCTGTCACAGAAGCGCGCGATTAGGCGCTTCTCTTCAGATTCCTCTCAGTGCGGCGGCCATTACAAAAAGGCTCCACGGGCTCCTTCCTGCTCCGCTCCTCCCGTATCACATTTACATCACCGCGACCAGCTGGGTGAGTGATAACGCTCTCACCCCCACAGCGCAGAACCTATCTGTAGAGAAAATACAGATAGCGTTATCTTGCAGCTGCGGTCTTATATAGAGACCTTATTTTGTCATGGGACTCGCACATCCCTTCTATTAATAAGGGAGTAGTGGGGAGTCGGCGATATTAACTCCTTTTAAAGGGTTAACCTTTTCAACAGCCGCACAGGTTCTATCCCAGTTTGGGGTCAGAACTTGTAAGAGTTAATTATATTGCTGAATATTGTGAGCCCTCGCGGGCATTGTCCTCTCTCCTTCTGTACTTATGCGTCCCTTGTCTAGCACATGTTTATTGTATCTGTCTATATTTTTCCCCTTTTCATATGTAAAGCGCCATGGAATAAATGGCGCTATATAAATATATAATAATAATAATAATATTCAGCTGATACAGCTGGGGTAGCTCTCTCACTAAGGGCTTTAACCCTTCAGCGTGCTTGCTGCGTTCGCTTGAGAAGCCACACTTTTTTTCATAATTGCTGACAGGCTTTGACCTGCCTTATACTGTGTAAGGGCATGTCGGAACAGGGTCCAGAAGGTGCGGACCGTGTGCCAAATCTGCTTCAGAATCAGTCACGCGAGTCTGATACGCAGGCCTCGACGTCAAGCGCAGCAATTGGAGGTCACAGCGATGCCAAATTGGATGCCATCGCTCGCTCTATTGATGGCCTTTCTGACCTTTTAGGTCATTGGGTGTCAGCTAGATCCTCTCATGGAAGGAAGCGACACAGGCCGGTTTCATCATTTCCACGTAGCGAATCAGACCTCTCTGATATGGAATGCGGTCAGGGTTCCCCTTCAAATTCAGATGGGGAGTTATGCGGTTCAGATAAGGATCGGCAGGGACATTCTGTCTCTTTAGACCGAACAGACGCTTTTATTGAAGCAATGAGGGAGGCGTTACAGTTGCCGGAGGAGGTAACTACACGTCCTGGTAAGTCACCTCGAATGTACCAAGAGTACCATAAGTCACGAGCGACATTGCCAGCTCTAGATGAGCTTAATGAAGTAGTGGAGAAGGAACGCCTGTGTCCAGATAAACGTTTTCAAGGAACACGTTTTTTTGACGCACTATATCCGTGTTCTACGGAGTTGACGGATAATTGGATTTCTTCTCCTGAAGTGGATGTTCCTTTATCCCAGCTTAGTAAATCCTCATTGCTCCCTGTTAAAGGGAAGGCAAGTCTGCAGGAACTGTTAGACAGAAAAACGGAGATGGCAGCGAAATCCAACTACGAGGCCTCGGGTCATGGATTCAAAGCGGTGCTAGGATCCATGTGTGCTTGTAGGGCTTCCCTGTGCTGGTTGGATCGTATACGAACGGCGTTGCAAAATGGATCTCCGTTATCCGAGATAGATGGACTTCTCGGTTTATTGGAGACTGCAGTTTCTTATAGCTATGATGCAGGTCTGGATACTGCATCTCTGTTGTCCAGGGCGCAAGCTTCGGCGGTCACAGTCAGAAGAGCACTGTGGCTTAGACAGTGGACTGGGGACGTAGTGTCAAAACAAGGTTTGCTGTCTCTAGCCTACAAGGGTAGTCAGCTTTTTGGATCTGATCTCTCAGAGCTGATTGCCAAGGCAAAGACGAAAGAAGCAGCCTTACCACAGAGAAGGGCTACGGCTTCTGCGCTTGGCAGGACTGGTGCCGGTGGTGGCCGGCGATCCTTTCGTTCCAAGGGACGATTCGGTCAGTCCTCTTGGGGATCGGGTCGTCCCTCTTTTTCGGGAAAAAAGTTCACTCAGAAATCCCGTACTCCCTGGAAATCAAGTTTCCGTCAAGACAAGCGGGAGACTGACAAGAAGCCCGCCAAGGCGGACTGACGCCAGGTTTCCATTCGAGGGCTCTCGAGTGGGGGTCGCCTGCTCCAATTCAAAGTGACTTGGGTTTCCCGCGTTCCGGACACCTGGGTAACGCGGGTAGTGTCGGCAGGCTATTTCATAGAGTTTTCGTCTCGACCTCCGGACAGGTTTTGCCAGTCTCGCACACCGTCAGAGCCCGAGTTAATTACCGCTCTGCTGCGAGAGGTCGACTCCCTTCTGCAGAAGGGTGTGGTAATACCGGTACCGCCGGAGGACCGAGGAAGAGGATTTTATTCCAATCTTTTTGTGGTTCCCAAAAAGGAGGACAAATTTCGTCCTATTCTGGATCTCAAAAGATTGAATCGGCATGTCCACACCAAAAATTCCGCATGGAGTCACTTCGCTCCGTGGTGGCGGCCCTGTCGCAGAACGATTTTTTGGTGTCAATCGACATTCGCGACGCTTATTTGCATGTTCCCGTCGGAAGGACTCATCAGCGCTTCCTTCGTTTTGCCATAGGTCAGGACCATTACCAGTTTGTGGCTCTGCCATTCGGCTTGGCCTCGACGCCCAGAGTTTTTACAAAAATTCTGGCGCCTCTAATGGCAATTCTTCGAAGACAGGGGTTGCGATTTTTCCCTACCTGGACGATCTTTTGATTGTGGCATCCTCAAAGGAGGAGGCGGTGACGGCTCGCAACCTATCCCTTCAGCTCCTGGAGGATTTCGGGTGGCTGGTCAATTGGGAGAAGTCGTCTCTGGAGCCGTCTCAGTCAATCCTGTTTTTAGGGATGCATTTCGACACGGTACGGGCAGTGGTGTCCCTACCCCCAGACAAGCGGACATGTCTTCTTCGACATGTACAGACTATGAAGTCTTCGACAGCAATGTCCCTTCGGAAGTGTATGCGCCTCCTGGGTTTGATGGTGGCGTCCATGGAGGCACTTCCGTTTGCCCAGTTTCATTCCAGGGCCCTCCAGAGGCTCATTCTGAGTCGTTGGGATCGATCGCAGGCTTCGCTGGATTGCAGCGTCATCATCTCTCACAGGGTACGGGAATCCCTAGAATGGTGGTTACGTCCAGAAGCGTTATCCCTGGGGAAATCTTTCCTCCCTCCGAAGTGGTCGGTCATAACCACCGATGCCAGCCTGACGGGCTGGGGGGGTGTCTGGAACGACCTTTGGATCCAGGGAGTATGGTCATTGGAAGAGTCTATTCTACCGATCAATATCTTGGAATTGAGGGCAATTTTTCTTTGCCTCCAACACTGGACGGTCCCTTTGAGCGGTCTGCCAATCCGAGTGCAGACAGACAACGCGACGGCGGTCGCGTATATTAATCACCAAGGCGGGACGAGGAGTTCCAGGCTCATGATGGAAGTGTCTCGGATCCTGCTATGGGCCGAGACCAGGGTTCCAGCCATCTCTGCGATCCACATTCCAGGAGTCCAGAATACCACGGCGGACTTCCTCAGTCGCGAGAAGATGGATCCTGGAGAATGGAGTCTCCATCCGGAAATGTTTGCACTGCTGTGCTCCCGTTGGGGAACCCCCCAAGTGGATTTGATGGCATCCAGGTTCAATGCCAAACTACCAACCTTCATATCCAGGTACAAGGACCCGAAGGCTGTGGCGGTGGATGCTCTGGTAGCTCCGTGGGACCATTTCGAACTGGTCTATGTGTTTCCGCCAATTTCCTTACTTTCTCTGGTGCTGCGTCGGATCAGACTGGAGAGAATTCCGGCTATGCTGATAGCCCCGGATTGTCCAAGGAGGACGTGGTTCTCGACACTGGTGTCGCTCTTGGCGGCTCCGCCATTTCCACTTCCTCTTCGCCCGGACCTGTTATCCCAGGGGCCCGTTCGTCATCCGGACTTGAAGTCTCTATGTTTGACGGCGTGGCTCTTGAGACCGAAATATTGACCCGTAGAGGTTTCTCAGCTGCAGTCATTGCCACTCTACGAGCTCCTAGAGGTCCGGCCACTACTAAGATTTATCACAGAACTTGGGAAGCCTTCTTTTCGTGGTGTTCGGGTTCCTCAAGGAATCCGAGGATTTTTTCCATTCCCAATCTGTTGGCTTTTCTACAGTACGGGTTGGACAAAGGTTTAGCAGTTAGCACTCTGAAGGGTCAGGTTTCTGCTTTGTCCGTGCTTTTTCGGAAGGCTATCGCCTCGCGTAGGGACGTGCGTTCTTTTTTTCAAGGAGTAACCCGTCAGTTTCCACCGCGGAAGGCACCTGTGTCTCCTTGGAGACTCAACCTTGTCTTGGAGGCTCTTCAGCATGTGCCCTTTGAGCCTATGGGTTCTACTAGCCTTTCGTTACTTTCTTGGAAGGTTGCATTCTTAGTGGCGGTAACCTCTTTAAGAAGGGTTTCTGAGTTGGCAGCTCTTTCTTGCTCGCCGCCTTTCCTGGAGTTTTACCCGGATCGAGTAGTGCTTCACACACGGGGCGACTTTCTACCTAAGGTGGTGTCGCAGTTTCATGTTAACCAGGATATTGTGTTGCCCTCACTTTGTCCGGGCCCGAGGAATGCAAAGGAACGAGATTTGCACAAATTGGATTTAGTGCGGGCCTTGAAGTTCTATCTGTCTGTTACTCAAGGTTTTAGGAAGTCAGATTCTCTGTTTGTGATTCCAGCAGGTCGTAGACGTGGTCAACGAGCTTCCAAGGACTCTATAGCTCGTTGGATTCGGTCAGCCATTTTGGAGGCTTACCGTCTTAAAGGCGAACCTTGCCCGATTAAGGTTCGAGCTCACTCCACGAGGGCTGTGGCTTCATCGTGGGCCTTTCATCAAGGGGCTTCGGCAGCTCAACTCTGCCGAGTGGTGACCTGGCGTTCCGTCCACACATTTACAAAGTTTTATAAGGTGGACGTCAGTGCTTCCGCTGATGCGGCCTTAGGACGTAGGGTCCTGCAGGCAGTGGTAATCTAAGTTTTAAGTTAACTTGTATTTGGCGCCTGTTGCACATTTATCTAGGTTGTTGGGTTTCTGCCTCTTTTGGTTTTTTTCCCACCCTAATTTTTGGACTGCTTTGGGACGTCCCACTAGTTATGGTGTGTCTCCCTTCCTTCATCTGCAGCTGAAAGACGGATTTTGGTAAGAACTTACCTGTAAAATCCTTTTCAGCGAAGAAGGAAGGGAGACACACATCCCTCCCATGGCAGAAGTGTGTTGTTATATTTACAGAAGCAGCGTGGCCCTTCTCTGATAGCGATTTTCTGAGCTGAGGTCGACGCGCTACGGCTCTGTTCCAGCATTGCCAGCTTATCGCAGTAGTCAGGTTCAGTGAGTAGTACCTGGGACTGTGTGGTTTTTCTTTGCCAAATGCATGCATAACCTGTACTTTTGTATTTTTCTCTGAAGTCCTTCAGAAGGGGTTATGTTGCTTCGCTGGTGATATTGTTCTTCCTTAAGCTTTGGTACGACTGAAGAGCTGAGTAGGAGGAGCCCGAGCTGGAGGGCCGGTCAACACTCTTTCTAATCTGAGGTATTGATCCTATCTGGGGCTCCGCCTACCACTAGTTATGGTGTGTCTGCCTTCCTTCTTCGCTGAAAAGGATTTTACAGGTAAGTTCTTACCAAAATCCGTCTTTTTGTTTGTCCACCCGTCTCTTGATGATTGACCACAAGTTCTCAATGGTATTAAGATCTGGGGAGTTTCCAGGCCATGGACCCAAATATGTTTTGTTCCCTGAGCCATTTAGTTATCACCTTTGCTTTATGGCAAGGTGCTCCATCATGCTGGAAAAGGCATTGCTGATCGCCAAACTGCTCTTGGAGGGTTGGGAGAAGTTGCTCTTGGAGGACATTCTGGTACCATTCTTTATTCATGGCTGTGTTTTTAGGCAAGACTGTGAGAGAGCCGATTCCCTTGGCTGAGAAGCAACCCCACACATGAATGGTTTCAGGATGCTTAACAGTTGGCATGAGACAAGACTGGTGGTAGCGCTCACCTTGTCTTCTCCGAATGAGGCGTTTTCCTGATGTCCCAAACAATCGAAAAGGGGATTCATCAGAGAAAATAACTTTACCCCAGTCCTGAGCAGTCCACTGCCTGTACCTTTTGCAGAATATCAGTCTGTCCATGATGTTTTTTCTGGAGAGAAATGGCTTCTTTGCTGCCCTCCTTGAGACCAGGCCTTGCTCCAAGAGTCTCCGCCTCACAGTGCGTGCAGATGCACTCACACCTGCCTGCTGCCATTCCTGAGCAAGCTCTGCACTGCTGGTAGCCCGATCCCGCAGCTGAAACACTTTTAAGAGACGGTCCTGGCGCTTGCTGGTCTTTCTTGGGCGCCCTGGAGCCTTTTTGGCAACAATGGAACCTCTCTCCTTGAAGTTCTTGATGATGCGATAGATTGTTGACTGAGGTGCAATCTTTCTAGCGGCGATACTCTTCCCTGTTAGGCCATTTTTGTGCATTGCAATGATGACTGCACGTGTTTCTTTAGAGATAACCATGGTTAACAGAAGAGAAACAATGATGCCAAGCACCAGCCTCCTTTTAAAGTGTCCAGTGGTGTCATTCTTACTTAATCATGACAGATTGATCTCCAGCCATGTCCTCATCAACACCCACACCTGTGTTAATGGAACAATCACTGAAAAGAGGTTAGCTAGTCCTTTTAAGGCAGGGCTGCAATGATGTTGAAATGTGTTTTGGGGTATAAAGTTCATTTTCTAGCCAAATATTGACTTTGCAAGTAATTGCTGTTAAGCTGATCACTCTTTATAACATTCTGGAGTATATGCAAATTGCCATTAGAAAAAGTGAAGCAGTAGACTTTGTAAAAATTAATATTTGTGTCATTCTCAAAACTTTTGTCCATGACTGTACTGCCTGAATAATCCGCCTGTTCCCCGGCCACTCCTCCCTGCCAATTACTGCACTGGATCTCCATTGCCAGAGACTCCAGTTCAAAACCTTAACCATCACATACAAAGCCACCCACAACCTGTGTCTTCCATACATCTGTGACCTTGTCTACCAGTAGTTGCCTGCACGCAACCTCCGATCCTCACAAGATCTCCTTCTCTACTCCCCTCTTATCTCCTCTTCCCACAATCGTATACAAGATTTTTCCTGTGTATCCCACCTACTGTTGAACTCTGTACCCCAACATATCAGACTCTCGCCTACCGTGGAAACCTTCAAAAGGAACCTGAAGACCCACCTCTTCTGACAAACCTACAACCTGCAGTAACTACCTATCAACCAAACCACTGCGCGACCAGCTCTACCCTCGCCTACTGTATCCTCACCAATCCCTTGTAGATAGTGAGCCCTCGCGGGCAGGATCCTCTCTCCTGTACCAGTTGTGACTTGTATTGTTTAAGATTACTTTACTCGTTTAATTATGTATATACCCTTTTTCATATGTAAAGCGCCATGGAGTAAATGGCCCTATAATAATAAATATGCTTTAGCAAAATAGACAAAGACAGACAGTATATAATCGTATAGGACGAGTAGGCTGGAATTATAAAGAGATCGTGCATTGTGTTGGTTTATATATTACAGGAATCCAAGGAAGAAGCATCATGCCTTATCCCAGTGCTGGCGATGTTGCATCTTCTCTGAAAAGCTCACAGAGTTCCCTCACCCCTGCACAGGTAAGGTATTTATATGTTAAATCAAAGAGTAGTTCTCATGTAAATCTGAGCAGCGTATTCAGCAAATTAATGTACTAAAAGCGAAATACTGTTCTATATACAGGTTATTGTGGAATAAGTGTATTGCAGAATTGTATGCAGCTTAGATAGCAGCATTATTAGGATTAATATCCCTATTAATTAATACCCTATCCTAGTTTGTGCAGTAGCATCCAGTGAACATTCATCCCTGATTAGACTGACTGCATGCCACTTGGGTTGTGGAGTTTGTCGGGTGATCCGTTTTGCTGATTCACCGGACAGGCACACACTGCGTTGTGTCAGTACTTACATACTTAGCCCACTGTCAGGACTACTGTTATAGCCACTAAGTCATTGGCTTCAATTAAAGAGATCTCTCCTAACTACTGAGCAATTATACACATATTATAGTTCTTTAAAAGGTAATGAGTATGTGTGAATCAATTCCACTAATATAGAATATGATTGGTCACAATGGGATTTCTTGTCAATGATTTGTCTTGCTTTAATGCAGGATTTGATGGAAGAAAAGCAGCGTGTATTAAGGGATCGCCTGGAACGGCTGTTTATCGGCAATGAACGGCGCTGCGCACAGGCCCCCATTTACGGACGTGATCTGTTATCAATTTTTCAAATCCAGTCTTCTAGCTTTCATCCACCTGAGAAAGAAACACAGTGGGGATGGGTGGGTTCTGCGAACTGTCTGCTATCATCTCACTCTTCCAGAGACATGAGGGACCCTTTGGGGCAGCTGATTCTATCCGCAGAGCAGCAGAAGGCAATACTAAGACCCCTCGCGAGAAGGTGAGTCTTGTAGTTCACAAGGAAACACAGCTGCTTGCTTATTTGTACATGTATAGGGTTATTGTGGTAAAATGTGAGAAATCTGTGATGTATCCTAGCTTTCACTCTTCATCTTTTCCTTGTTTGATAGTGCTGTTTGTGTGGTGCCTGCTGTCGTTGCTTCTCCTCCAATATTGGAAGTGCCACATCCTCCTCCCTTATATACCCACAACATGAAGATGCTGAGGCACAGAATGAAGGAGCAGGCAGCGCCATACCTGCAGTGTTTGAGAGAACGAACTACTCCTAATTGTGTGCAGACTCCTGACCTGCGGCTCATTCAATGTGATTCAGGTTGGTTGCTTACTGCGAAGAGTCAAAATATGCCCAGTCCAAACAGTGGCAGGGTACTTATTGCTGCCCAGTTTTAATCCCTTGTGTAGTGAGGAGAAACGGGCGTTTAAGGACTTCTACTGTAGTGATCTCTGGGGTCTCAGCTGTAGGGCTCAGAGTACTCCTGACATTTGTCATCCTTTCCATCCATCGGTATTAAGGGGGTTTTCCAGTTTTGGAAAACCTCTGTCCCATTGCTGCAGTTTGGTTTAAAAAAACAAACAAACAAACTGTGCTTAAAGCAAACCTGTCAGCAGGATTGTGCTCAGTAACCTACAGACAGTGTCAGGTCGGAGCCGTTATATTGATTAAAATAAATCATTGGTTGATGAAATCCATCTTGTGGTGGTTGTTTAATCTTTATTTCTCCTTCGCCTCATTGGGGGACACAGGACAATGGGTTTATTCTGCTATCACTAGGAGGCTGACACCAAGTAGCCACAAAAAAAATTAGCTCCTCTTCTGCAGTATAAACCACACACGCTGGCTCCAGTTGAACCAGTTTAAAGCTTAGTATCAGTAGGAGGCACTTGTGGTCTGTTATTCAGACCACATCCATAGCCTTTATTTTTTACTAGATGGAGGCCGATGCTATTGCATCAGGAGGGCGGTAATGTCACGATAGGGGCAGGCTTTGCAGAATTGAGAATCTCTCCCCCCCCCATGTGCTCACCCACCTATTCACTCTCTTTTTTCCCCATGTGCTTACTTCTCCTGTCTGTGCTCTCTTCTTTGACCTGTCTACCCCATGTGCTATCACCTTTGTCTGCTGTCTCTCTCTTTCCTATGTTGTGTTCTCCCTCATGTGCTGTCCCATTTGAGCTGTCTCCCCCCTGTGCTTTGTCTCTCTCACCCCTGTGCGCGTCTTCGACGTTGTGCCTTTGCTGCTTTCCTTTCGTTGTCATTGGCGTACTTTTTATTAGGAGCCATGTTGGCGTTGATATTTGCTTTTTAAAGGGGTTTTCTCACAAACGAAAATTCATTTTAAAAATTGTCTGTGTCTGACCGTGTACTGAATATACCACAGCTCCTGGTCAGGGGAGAAAGCAAATGACAAAACTGACATTACAGCAGGAGATCGCAGACGATATATTTTGTGAGGTAAAATATTGTTTAAAAACAGTCAGTGAAATATTTTACCTCACAAAATGAATCCTCTGTGATCCCCTGCTGTAATGTCAGTATTGTCTTTTGCTTGCTCCCCTGCCCAGGAGATGTGGTATGCTCCGTACTCCGTCAGACACAGACAGTTTTTAAAATGAACTTTCGTTTGTGGGAAAACCCCTTTAATGTGACCGGCTTCCTCTGACCAGAAAACACGTTGCGCATCTGCCGCCAGGATCAGCCGAATGATTCACTGCGCCTGCGCGGAATTCGCGCAGGCGCAGTAAGTCAGGCCGCCGCCATCTTTGTGCAGATAGATAGTTGCGGTTACATTAAAACTGCGCATGCTCTCCTCCTGTACAAAGATGGCAGAGGTCAGTGAATCATTTGGCTGATCCCGGTGGCGACGTGTTCGCGATGGTGTTCCGCTGGTGGTACCCCGCAAAAGGCTGCATACGGCGTATACGGTGTGTGGTGCATACAGCATATACAGGGTGTGTGTGGTGCATATGGCGTATACAATGTGTGTGTGGTGCGTACAGCGTATACAATGTGTGTGTGGTGCGTACAGCGTATACGGTGTGTGTGTGGTGCGTACGGCGCATACAGTGTGTGTGTGTGGTGCATACGGCGCATACAGTGTGTGTGTGTGGTGCATACGGCATATACAGTGTGTGTATACTGCTTGTACAGTGCGTGTGTGTGTTGCATACGGCGTATATAGTGTGTGTGTGTGTGGTGCGATGGTGTTCCGCTGGTGGGTACCGCGCAAAAAGCTGCGTACGGCGTATACAGTGTGTGTGTGTGTGTGTGGTGCGTACTGCATATACAGGGTGTGTGTGGTGCATATTGCGTATACAATGTATGTGTGGTGCGTACGGCATATACAGTGTGTGTTTGTGGTGCATACGGCATATACAGTGTGTGTGTGTGTGTGGTGCGTACGGCGTATATAGTGTGTGTTTGTATGGCGTATACAGTGTGTGTGTTGCGTACGGGGTATACAGTGTGTGTGTGTTCTGCTGGTGGTACCGCGCAAGAGGCTGGTACCACCAGCAGTTTCCATATTGGAGACCATGACCTGGTCCAATATGGCGGTCGGTGGAACTTCCGCCGCTTGGAATTCTGGGATCCGGACACATCTGGACAGAAAAGGATGTGAAGACATTACAAGGTAAGTATATATTAGATTTTTTTTTCTATTTTAACTTTTAGTTTTTCTTTTATCTTTAGGAATTGCAGGTGGCGACAGATCCCTTAAGGGTTCCGCTCTCCCCAAACCTACAACAGGCGAGAACGTGGAGTGTCGCCTCCACGTATCCCCCTGCAACGTTTGTTCCTCCATGCCTGAGATGCTTTAGGGGCGACGGGTCCCTTCAAGGTACCGTTCTCCCCACACTTTTAACAGAAGGGAGCATAGAGTGTCGCCTCCATGTACCCCCCTCTGCATCCAGGGTAAGATAGCCGAAACAACAGCCCTATTCCATCCTGGGGGACTTAACCCCTTGGATGTACAGAGGTTCATATGGTGTCTGCGCTGCCCCCTCTGCATTGCCGCTGACTGAACAGCGGCGATGGAAGGAAGGCAAATGGTCCCTCTCCACTTCCCTGTCAAAGGGATGGTGGATTGAGGGTGCCTTACACCGCCCATCATGCAGCTCACCTCTACAGCAGCAGTCCGGGTCCTGCGCTGCGGCGGTCTCCATGACCAGGACGCACACCTCCGGTAAGTGTGGTCCCGGGATATGGTGCAGCGACAACGGCGAAGGGCTCCGGCAACACTGCGTGTAGCGCTATCACTCACGGGCCCCCCCTCTCCACCTGAGCGCATCCGGTTGGCATTAAAATCTAGGCCCCGGCTTGGGCCTACTACAAATAAGCTTTGCCCTCTCCCTCCCCTTTCCATGACGTCGCATCGCCATCCATTTCTTGATGTTGCACGGCAAGCTCCGCCCCTTCGACGAAACTTCCCCTCTCAAGTCTCGGCGGCCATTTTTCCTTCACCGGCCGCAGCTATCTAATAAGGGTCCCTGGCAACACCCTACTTTTGCCACGTCTCGCACACAGTCTCGTCGGCCATCTTTCACCACCGGCAGCATATCTACACGTGCTGCCTTCTCTGCCCGAGGGTCGGTAATTCTGCCTCCAGACAAGGTCCTGGCCCTTCAAAAAGGAGCCCGGGCACTTTGACACTCATGCCCTCACTCCATCCGTTTCAGCATGGGGGTCCTGGGCAAGATGTTAGCAGCAATGGAAGCCATTCCTTTCACCCAGTTACACCTTCGGCCCCTACAACATGCACTTCTATCAGCCTGGGACAGGAACCCGTGCTCCCTCGACCGGCTGTGCCGCCTGTCCCCGCATTTCAAGCAGGCGCTCAGGTGATAGACAGTGCGGTCCACGCTCACCCAAGGCAGATCAAGATGGAAAGAACACCAGAGATCCTAGTCGCCCCGGACTGTCCGCGCCGTATGTGGTACGCAGAGTTGATGCACCTCGTCGCCGACATTCCCTGGCGACTACCGGATCGACCAGATTTGCTCTTTCAGGGCCCGATTTACCACCAGAACTCAGGGGCCCTGTGTTTAACGGCATGGCCGTTGAATCCTGGGTCCTAGCCCAAGCTGGGTTCTCTCAAGTAGTCTCCACCATGATTAACGCTTGGAAACCTTCTTCTGTACGCATCTATCACCGTACCTGGAAATCTTTTTTCACTTGTTGCAGGGTCCGTGGTCGCTCTCCTCTCGTCTTCTCCATCCTGATCATTCTAGAGTTTCTTCAGGCTGGTCTGGACTCAGGCCTAGTGCTTAGCTCCCTCAAAGGTCAGATCTCTGCATTATTGGTCTTGTTCCAGCGCAGGATCTCTTCCAAACCACAGGTGAAGACCTTCATTCAGGGGGTCGCGCATTTGGTACCTCCCTACAAAATGCCTTCGCATCCCTGGGACCTTAACCTGGTCTTGGAGGTTCTACAGGGGCCTCTCTTGTGAATGGGTTTGAGATGAGTTCTGAGCAGAGGCTCCCTCTGGTGGTTACAAGCGGTACTAGTGAGGATTGGGAATCAGGTGTTACTGATTGGTCTTATTTAAGGGAATCATTTTCCCATCAGGGTTGCCGGTGATCAATTGTTCTGGTCTGAATCCTTCTTTCCAGTTTCCCTTGTAGCCTGCTGTGTCGTGTCTGCATCTCCTGCTATCAGATAAGACAATTTCTTATTTTGTGTTTTTGCTATATTTTTGCATTTTGTCCTGCACTTCTGTGGGGGCCTTCTGGGTCCCCTCCGGGGGCTTTTGCCCTCTCAGTTTAGTCCAGCCACTGTGTTTTGTACTTTTGCTTTTTGCAGTTTTTTCAGTGGCTGCTGTTTTTGTTACACCAGAGAACTAATTTAGGTGGTAGAGGTCGTGTGATCTCAGGTGATTTTGAAATTAGTAGAGTTGGTGTTTTTCAGGGTTTTCTGGGATTGCAGTAAGTACCCTTCCTGTCCTTTTCTATTTAGATAGTTTGGGCCCCAGCTTTTGCTCTTACTATTTTCTTTCTGTGTCAGTATTTCCTCTTGTCTAACCGCCATTACATGTTTGGGGGCTTTCTATTATCTTTGGGGTTCTGCTCCGGGGCAGATAGCTTTCCTATTTCTATCTTTAGGTGTAGTTAGTTTCTCAGGCTGTGACGAGGCGTCTAGGACCATCGTAGGAACGCTCCACGGCTGCCTCTAGTTGTGGTGGTTAGTCAGGGTACTGCAATCTCATAGATTCCAACTGCTCTGGTGTATTTCCTTTTTTACCTGCACTCCTCAGCTACCGTAACATAACAGTATCACCGGCCAAAAAAATTGTATGGTACTCACAGAAGGGAAAAAATATTTTGAAGGAAGAAAAGTTGTCAGAGATATTTTTCTGTTTGTTGCATTTTTTTTTTTTTTTTCCCTCTGTATCTCTGGGTGCTGGGGAGGATCTTTTCTCCCAATGGAGTTTGCACAGTTGTCTGGCCGTGTGGATCAGCTTGCCACTGAGGTTCGGAGTATTGCTGCATATCTTGCTAGGTTGCCTGTTGTGGAACCTAGGATCCCCATGCCAGATTTGTTTTCAGGGGATCGAGCTAAGTTTCAGAATTTCAAAAATAATTGTAAATTGTTTCTTGCCTTAAAATCTAAGTCCTCAGGAAACGCAGCGCAGCAGGTTCAAATTGTCATCTCTCTCCTGCGCGGCGATCCTCAGGATTGGGCTTTTTCCCTGACACCTGGGGATCCTGTTTTGAGTGATGTTGATGCATTTTTTCAGGCTTTGGGGTTATTGTACGATGAGCCTAATATCACTGATCAAGCTGAAAAAGCCTTGTTGGCATTAAATCAGGGGCTTGATGACGCTGAGTTATACTGTCAGAGATTCCGTAGGTGGGCAGTCCTGACCAAATGGAATGACGACGCTTTGGCGGCCCTTTTCCGGAAGGGTCTGTCGGATAATGTAAAGGATGTTATGGTGGGATTCCCTGTCCCCTCTGGTCTCAATGATTCTATGTCATTAGCGATTCAAATTGACAGACGTTTGCGTGAGCGGAGAAGTATGCGTGGAGTGGTGTTGCCTTGTGAGCCAGCTGCTGAGCCCATGCAGTGTGATGGAGTGGTGTCTGGGGCACAGCGTCATGAGTTTCGAAAGCGCAATGGGTTATGTTTCTACTGTGGTGATGCCTCTCATGCTATTTCAGTCTGCCCTAAGCGGGGAAGACGTTTTGCACGCTCAGTTGTCTTGGGTAGTGTTCAGACTAAGTTTTTATTAACTGTCACTCTGATATGCTCTCTGTCCTCATTTTCTGCTCAGGCTTTCGTTGATTCTGGAGCAGCTATTAACCTGATGGATTATGATTTTGCTAAACGTTGTGGATTTCCCTTGATACCCCTACAGAAGTCTATTCCCCTACTGGGGATCGATTCTACCCCTTTGGCTGAGAATAAACCCAGTTTTCTACTCAGGTGATAATGAGGGTTGAACCTGATCACCAGGAGTGCTGCAAATTTTTGGTTCTATATAATCTGCATGACATTATCGTGCTGGGTTTCCCTTGGTTACAGTCTCATAATCCTGTTTTGGATTGGAAATCTGTGTCTGTAACCAGTTGGGGCTGCCAATGTGTTAATACCAACACTCCTGTTTTTTCTGCCTCCCCCCAGGCTGAGGATGTTCCTGACTTTTTGTTTGATTTTTCTGATGTGTTTAGCGAAAGTACATCTGCATCCTTACCTCCCCATAGGAGCTATGACTGCGCTATTGAATTAGTGCCAGGTAGTAAATTCCCTAAGGGTCGCCTTTTTAACTTGTCTGTACCTGAACATGACGCTATGCGGTCTTATATCAAGGAATCATTGGAGAAGGGTCATATCAGACCATCCTCTTCACCCTTAGGTGCCGGTTTTTTCTTTGTGGCCAAAAAAGATGGTTCATTAAGGCCGTGTATTGATTATCGTCTCTTGAACAATATTACTGTGAAATATCAATACCCGTTACCCTTGATTTCTGACCTGTTTTCCAGGGTGAAAAACGCTACTTGGTTTACCAAGCTTGACCTCAGGGGGGCGTATAACCTTATTCGCATTAAGCACGGGGATGAATGGAAGACGGCATTCAATACCCCTGAAGGGCATTTTGAGTACCTTGTGATGCCCTTTGGGCTCACTAATGCTCCTTCCGTCTTCCAGTCCTTCATGAATGACATTTTCAGGGATTTTGTGGACAAGTTTCTGATTGTTTATTTGGATGATATCTTGATTTTTTCTAATGACTGGGACTCTCATGTGAAACATGTTCGAACTGTATTCCAGATTTTGAGAGAGAATGCTCTGTATGTGAAGGGATCAAAGTGTCTTTTTGGCGTACAGAAGATCTCATTTCTGGGATTCATTTTGTCCCCATCTGTTATTGAAATGGACCTGGTCAAGGTTCAGGCCATCTGTGATTGGGTCCAACCTACTTCATTAAAGGCTCTTCAGAGATTTTTGGGTTTTGCCAATTTTTATCGTAAATTTATTGGTAATTTCTCTGTTATTGTTAAACCATTAACTGATTTGACCAGAAAGGGTTCTGATGTGGTGAATTGGCCTCCTGAGGCAGTCTCTGCGTTTCAGGAACTTAAGCAGAGATTCACTTCTGCTCCTGTTCTACGGCAGCCTGATGTTTCTCTGCCATTTCAGGTGGAGGTTGATGCCTCTGAAATTGGGGCAGGTGCCGTTTTGTCCCAAAAAGATCCAGAGACCTCTAAAAGTAACCCTTGTGCCTTTTTCTCTCGAAAATTTTCTCCTACTGAACGTAATTATGACGTGGGTAATCGGGAGTTATTGGCCATGAAGTGGGCTTTTGAAGAGTGGAGACATTGGCTGGAGGGAGCCAAACATCAGGTGGTGGTCCTTACGGACCATAAGAATCTGGTCTATCTGGAATCTGCCAAGCGACTCAATCCTAGACAGGCCAGGTGGGCCTTGTTTTTCACACGTTTTAATTTTGTGGTTTCCTTTCTTCCTGGCACTAAGAATGTTAAGGCGGATGCCCTCTCGAGGAGTTTCCTTGCGGACTCTCCTGAGCTATCTGATCCCTCTGTTATTTTGAAGGAGGGTGTAGTTCTTTCCGCCATCTCGCCTAATTTGAGACTTGCTCTGGAGGGGTGTCAGGAGGATAGGCCCGAGCGCTGCCCTGTTGGAAAATTGTTTGTCCCGGACCAATGGAAAAAGAGTGTGATGTCTGAGATTCATTGTTCCGCATTGGCTGGGCATCCCGGAATTTTTGGTACCAGAGACTTGGTTAGTCGGTCCTTTTGGTGGCCTACCTTGTCTCGCGATGTCAGGGAATTTGTGCAGTCCTGCGGGACTTGCTCTCGCTCCAAGCCTTGCTCTCGCTCTAGTGGTTTGTTGATGCCATTGCCTGTGCCCAAGAGACCATGGACCCATATCTCTATGGATTTCATTTCCGATCTTCCTGTTTCTCAGAGAATGACCACCATCTGGGTAATTTGTGATAGGTTTTCCAAAATGATACATCTTGTGCCATTACCTAAGTTGCCTTCCTCCTCTGAATTGGTGCCGTTGTTCCTTCAGCACGTGGTTCGTTTACACGGCATTCCTGAGAACATTGTGTCTGACAGAGGAGTCCAGTTTGTTTCCAGATTTTGGAGGACTTTTTGTTCTAAACTGGGTGTTCAATTGTCTTTCTCCTCGGCATTTCATCCTCAGACCAATGGTCAAACTGAGAGAACAAACCAGACATTGAAGACTTATCTAAGATGCTTTGTGTCTGCTGATCAGGATGACTGGGTCTCTTTTTTGCCTTTGGCTGAGTTTGCTCTTAATAATAGGGCTAGCTCTGCCACTTTGATGTCTCGTTTTTCTGTAATTCTGGGTTTCACCCTCGATTTTCTTCAGGACAGACGGAGGCTTCTGTCTGTCCAGGTGTTGACTCTGTTGTTGAGCGTATGCAGCAGATTTGGGACCAGGTAGTGGAGAGGTTGTCCCTCTCTCAGGAGAAGGCCCAGCGGTTTGCTAACCGGCATAGGACTGATGGTCCTCGGTTTGAAGTGGGGGACTTGGTCTGGTTGTCCTCAAAGAATATTCCTATGAGAGTAGCATCTCCTAAATTTAAGCCTAGGTTCATTGGACCTTATAAGATCATGGAGATTATTAATCCTGTTTCTTTTCGTTTGCTTCTTCCAGGGACATTTAAGATCCATAACGTGTTCCACAAGTCCTTGTTGAAGAGGTTTGTTGAGCCAGTGGTTCCTGCTGCTGTGCCTCCTGACCCTGTTTTGGTTGAGGGCAATCTGGAGTATGTGGTTGAGAAAATATTGGATTCTCGTTTTTCTAGACGAAGACTCCAGTATTTGGTTAAATGGAGAGGTTATGGTCAGGAAGATAATTCTTGGGTGTTTGCTTCTGACATTCATGCTAGGAGACTTATCCGTGCGTATCATAGAACTCATCCTGACCGACCTGGTTGCTCAAATGAGGGTTCGGTGACCCCTCCTCAAGGGGGGGGTACTGTTGTGAATGGGTTTGAGATGAGTTCTGAGCAGAGGCTCCCTCTGGTGGTTACAAGCGGTACTAGTGAGGATTGGGAATCAGGTGTTACTGATTGGTCTTATTTAAGGGAATCATTTTCCCATCAGGGTTCCCGGTGATCAATTGTTCTGGTCTGAATCCTTCTTTCCAGTTTCCCTTGTAGCCTGCTGTGTCGTGTCTGCATCTCCTGCTATCAGATAAGACAATTTCTTATTTTGTGTTTTTGCTATATTTTTGCATTTTGTCCTGCACTTCTGTGGGGGCCTTCTGGGTCCCCTCCGGGGGCTTTTGCCCTCTCAGTTTAGTCCAGCCACTGTGTTTTGTACTTTTGCTTTTTGCAGTTTTTTCAGTGGCTGCTGTTTTTGTTACACCAGAGAACTAATTTAGGTGGTAGAGGTCGTGTGATCTCAGGTGATTTTGAAATTAGTAGAGTTGGTGTTTTTCAGGGTTTTCTGGGATTGCAGTAAGTACCCTTCCTGTCCTTTTCTATTTAGATAGTTTGGGCCCCAGCTTTTGCTCTTACTATTTTCTTTCTGTGTCAGTATTTCCTCTTGTCTAACCGCCATTACATGTTTGGGGGCTTTCTATTATCTTTGGGGTTCTGCTCCGGGGCAGATAGCTTTCCTATTTCTATCTTTAGGTGTAGTTAGTTTCTCAGGCTGTGACGAGGCGTCTAGGACCATCGTAGGAACGCTCCACGGCTGCCTCTAGTTGTGGTGGTTAGTCAGGGTACTGCAATCTCATAGATTCCAACTGCTCTGGTGTATTTCCTTTTTTACCTGCACTCCTCAGCTACCGTAACATAACAGGCCTCCCTTCGAACTGCTGCAGGACGTTTCGCTCACCTACCTTTCTTGGAAAGTCGTGTTTCTTGATGCGGTATCGTCAATCAGGCGGGTATCGGAGTTGGCCGCCCTGTTCTGTCGAGCCCCTTTCCTAATTTTCCACCAGGACAAGGTAGTTCTCAGACCGTCTCCATCCTTCTTTCCCAAGGTGGTCTCTTCTGTCCACCTTAACAAGGACATTGTCCTGCCCTTGTTTTGCCCGGCTCCAAAACACCATTTTGAGAGGGCTCTTCACACCCTGGACCTGGTCAGAGCTCTAAGAAGGTACGTCTCAAGAACGGCACCCTTCCGTGAGACGGACGCCTTATTCATCCTTCCTCAGGGTCACAGGAAGGGACTTGCCGCCTTTAAGTCCACAATAGCCAGGTGGATCCGCTTGGCTATCCAAGAGGCCTACCGTGTCAGAAACAAGTCTACCCCAGCAGGGATTAAGGCACACTCCATTCGTGCGGTTGGGGCCTCCTGGTCCATTCGACACAAGGTGTCGGCGGAGCTGGTTTGCAAGACTGCAACTTAGTCCAGCCTGCACACCTTCTCAAAGCACTACAACATTCACTCCCAGGCCTCAGCAGTTGCGAGCCTTGGAAGAATAATCTTGAAGACAGCAATAACGCATCTCTAGGCAGCAGGTACGATAGTTTTTGGTTTGTCCTGTCAGTTTCCCACCCAGGGACTGCTTTAGGACGTCCCATTGTCCTATGTCCCCCAATGAGGTGAAGGAGAAATAGGGATTTTTGTGTACTCACCGTAAAATCCTTTTCTCCGAGCCAATCATTGGGGGACACAGCACCCACCCAGTTAGCCTTTCAGTTTGTTCTTCTTTTCTTTCGTTTGATGTGTTCTATTCTGATATGATATGAATGATCTCCTACTGCTTTTGCACTGAACTGGTTCACTTGGAGCCAGCATGAGGGTGTATACTGCAGGGGAGCAGCTAACGCTTTGTCTCAACTTAGTGTCAGCCTCCTAGTGGTAGCAGCATAACACCCATGATCTGTGTCCCCAATGATTGGCTCGGAGAAAATGATTTTACAGTGAGTACACAAAAATCCCTATTTCTCCTTCGCCTCATTGGGGGATACAGACCATGGGACATCCCAAAGCAGTCCCTGGGTGGGGAACAACATAACAGATCGAACCCCACGTACTAATTGATTATAGAAGTGCCACCACCGCTTGCAGAATAAATCTGCCAAGGGGCATATGTGCAGGAGTCTGAGTGTGAATATTGTAGTGCTTTAAGAATGTGTGCAGACTGGACCAAGTCGCAGCCTTGCAGACCTGATCTGCCGACGCCTGATGCCTAAGGTTCAAGAAGCGCCCACCAGTCGAGAAGAGTGTGTCTTAATACCCGCTGGGATAGGCTAACGTCTGCTGCGGTAGGACTTCTGAATAGCCCAGCGAATCCCTCTGGCTATTGTGGCCCTGAAGATACTTACGGAAGGGCGCCGTCCTCGAGACGTACCTTCTGAGAGCCCTCACCACGTGCAGGACGTGAAGAGCTGTTTCCACCCGATGTACTGGTGCTGGACCAAAAGAGGGAAGGACAATGTCTTCATTAAGGTGGAAAGACGAGATCACTTTGGGCAAAAAAGATGGAAACGGTCTGCTCCAAGTCTCGCCTGATAAATGGCACCGCGACAAGAAGGCGACTTCACAACACAGAACTGTCAGCGAGACGTCCTGCAACGGTTTGAAAGGCATCTCCTGAAGAGCACCTAGGACCAAAATTAAAGTTCCATGCCTCTAACGACATTCTATAGGGGGTACCACCTGGATGACCCTCTGAATGAAAATCCTCACTCGCAGTTTGGAAACAATCCTGCGCTGAAATAAAAACAGATAAGGCCGGGATCTGGCCCTTGAGGAAGCTAAACGCCGAACCCGAGTCCAGGCCAGTCTGGAGAAATTCCAGAATGGAGGGAACAGGGAAAACACGAGGAGGACGTCCGCGATCCCTGCACCATGCGGAAAAGGTTATTTCAGGTGCGGTGGTAGATGCGAGCTCATGCAGGCTTCCGAGCGCTAATCATGGTGGGAAACACCTGTTGAGAGAACCTAACTTGAGCTAGAACCGAGGCTTCAACGGCAAAGCCGTTAAACACAGGGCCCCTGAGTTCTCGTGGCAAATTGGACTTTGGTAGGGCAGATCTGGACAATCCGGCAGTTGCCAGGAGACATTGACAACGATCTGCCCTAACTCTGCATACCACGCCAGGCGTTACCATCCAGGGCGACTAGGACTACTGGAACCCCTCTGCCTTGATCTTTCAGATGATCCTCGGGAGTAAAGAAAACAGGAGGAACCACGTACGGAAGACGAAACTGATGCCACGGAGTAACCAGTGCGTCCACCCCGAGGCCTTTGGATCGCAAGACCGAGCTGTAAGGAAAAGGTTGTCGCCATTTTGTATAGGGCCTGTACCAGCCTCCATTTTGTCAGTTCACACAGCCACAGACTTTTAGCTACACATTGCCTATTAGCATATCCAGTACGACAGGTTTTGATGCCCACTAGGAATCAATAGGCCTTTACATGCTAATTAGTCTAGGCCAGTGACTGAATGAGATGTTCAGTCGTATGGTAAATAGCCCAAGCTCAGGCATTGTTTCCTGTTCCATATGAATTGCAGGCCAATTAATATGCGTGCTTCAAAGCAATGGGGATGGGCCTAGCAGGTCTAAAAAACTAGCCATGACCAGGCTGCTGGTCTCATTCCATTTCTCACACAGAAGCCAAGAAGATGGTCTAGGAAAGACCAAGGGACTATTCAGGAACTGAAGACTGTACCTGGGAATGGCAGAGCCAAGGCCTTCCCAAGACCATAATACCCGGTAATATTGATCCATAGCTTATACCTTTTAGCCTTGTACATTATTGTTGTATTTTTACTCTGACTGCCATTCCATTGTAATTACGTTGTATAGCTTTACTGTATATTTTTGTAATTATCTAGTGCGCCCTTAAGGCAAATTAAACCATAAAATTAATCTTGGGCTGATGCTTTTACTCTGATCACGAATCTTAGAATACCCAGTGGGTAGCAGGACACCTTCCCCGGCGGCCATTTGCTCTAGGTGCAGTTCTCTTACTGACCTGAGAGACAAAGGGGGGCGCCGGAGAGCTGTACCTGTGGAGTTACGTCCCATTGGTGACGTGGGAGGAAAGGGATCGTCCGTCACATTTGGTAGCGGCGGTGGTATCAGAAGCTGTGATACCCGGGCTACCGTGTGGCGGCCGGCTGAGTTCCTCACAAATTGGTGGCAGCGGTGGGATCAGAGTAATAGTGTGCGTGGGACCCCTACTCCCAGACACTAGTGTCACGCTGTATAGCAGATATATATATGTGATGACAATAATCTATATCAAAAGGGCAACATACTATATAACATGCGCATAGATATATTATAACATGGATTTACCTGACAGAAAGATAAGAAATAAAGTAAATAAAGTCTTACATACAACACTCACACACAGTAGGAACACCAAAGGTCCCAGAGATAAACTATAAGCTGTAAGAGTAAAAACAACTAAGGAGCTCTTAGCTTAAGTATTCTCAGAACCGATCCAGTCTGCTAAACTATATGAATGCTTTCACCGGCATCCAACACCCAGACTGGCAGGAATATAAAGGAAACTAATTAGAACATAATCCAAAGCAGCCGGGCGAGGCTGAACCTAGTCTTAGCAAAGAGCTAGGTAAAATTAACTCTCTCATTACCAAACACAAAGAAACAGCAGCTCAGCTGTGAGAAGTCAGAATGTGCAATCGCGACGATCTTCGTGGCGATGCACCCATGACAGTACCCCCCCTTCTACGAGGGGCCTCCGGACCCTCATGACCAGGTCTGTCCGGGTAAGTTGTGTGAAAGGTCCGAACCAATCGATCTGCGTTATCATCAGACGCAGGGACCCACGTCCTCTCCTCAGGACCATACCCCTCCAATGAACTTCCACGTTATCATTGATTACCACTGAAGGAGGAGGTAGAGGTGACGGTATGACTGGTGCCACATACTTTTTAAGTAATGACTTGTGAAACACATTATGAATTTTAAACGTAGGAGGGAGGTCCAGACGAAATGCCACAGGATTAATTATGGAACTGATCCTGTATGGCCCGATGAATCTGGGACCCAACCTCCAGGAGGGAACTTTAAGTTTTATATTCCTGGTAGACAACCACACCAGATCGTTCACCCTCAGATCTAGACCAGAAACTCTCCTCCTATCAGCCATCCGTTTGTAAGGGTTCTCCGTAACCTTCAGTCTTAAGCGATCTGGAACTATCAGTCTCCCTGGAAGTCCCACAGGGGCGTCCCCCTGAGCCCCCAATACCTCCCCCTCAAGCTCAGAGCATACAGCTGACACTACAACTCCCTCCTGAGGAATAGGAACCGGATCATCAGTCTTCCCGACCCCTGGGAAAGTACGAGATAAGGCATCAGGAAGCAACTTTATTGAGCAGTCATATGTGCGATGAGGAGGTAACTCTTTACACCCCTCCTCTGAGAACTTCTCCCAAAAGTCCTCCAGAAAAGGAGGCAAAGTCCTAGGCACAACCGCACCGATGACCGTGCTCATGCAGTTATTCTTGCAAAATTCACCCCACTGGCTTATCTTTCTGGATTGCCAATCAATCACTGGGTTATGTTTAGCCAACCAAGGAAGTCCCAACACAATAGGAGCAGGCAGACCCTCCAACACATAACAAGACAATTGCTCTTTATGTATTGCCCCTACTCGAAGATCTATGTTATGAACAGCTTGTACCAAGCTACCTTGACCAAGAGGTCTAGAATCAATAGAGAGTATAGGGACCGGTTTGGCCAATACACTCAGTTGCATACCATGCACCTGGGCAAACGAGCGTCCACCAGATTAGCCCCGGACCCACTATCAAGAAAAACAGAAATCCTCTCAGTTCTAGTACCAATCACCACCTCCGCAGGCACGAGAAACTGAGAGGGATTTGGGGACGAAATACACACCTCCCAGGTTAACTCCTTGGTTCAAAGAGGTCCGGGATGGACACCCCCCAACAAAATGTCCCTCTCTCCCGCAAAAGAAACACCTTCTAGTCTTGCGGCGCACCGCTGATTCCCTCCTACAAAATGATGTCCCTCCCAACTGCATGGGTTCCTCAGAACAGACCAGAGGAACCTCAGTATAAGGGACTTTAGTAGTAGGTGGAGTCATCACGGGGGGCGGAGTTACCTCGCGTCTTCCCCGAAGACGTCTATCAATGCGAATAGCGAGGGCCATAGCAGCCTCCAGTGATGGAGGAGAATCATACTGAGCCAACACATCTTTTAATTTGTCAGACAACCCTTGACAAAACTGGCTCCTAAGAGCAGGGTCATTCCACTGAGTATCTGTTGCCCATCTACGGAACTCAGAAGAATATTCCTCCGCTGGACGATTTCCTTGCCGTATTTTACGTAACCTTGTTTCAGCAAGGGAGACTCGATCCGGATCATCATATACCAGACCCAGGGCAGTAAAAAATCGATCCACTGACTGGAGATCTGGGGAGCCTGGAGGAATAGAGAACGCCCAAGATTGAGGATCCCCTTGTAAGAGCGAGATAACAATTCCCACCCTCTGCTCTTCACTCCCAGATGACCGAGGCCGCAGCCGAAAGTACAATTTACATGCCTCCCGGAAAGTAAAAAATTTGTCCCGCCCACCAGTGAACCTGTCCGGGAGAGCAACCTTAGGTTCAGATCTGGTTTGCTCCGGGGGGGACAAAACCTTGGACTTAATGTCTGCCAACTCCATGGACAATCCCTGCAACTGCCGGGCCAGCTGGGCTACTGGATCCATGATAGCTGGGGAGAATCTTTAGTATGGCCGGTGAAAATGTCACGCTGTATAGCAGATATATATATGTGATGACAATAATCTATATCAAAAGGGCAACATACTATATAACATGCGCATAGATATATTATAACATGGATTTACCTGACAGAAAGATAAGAAATAAAGTAAATAAAGTCTTACATACAACACTCACACACAGTAGGAACACCAAAGGTCCCAGAGATAAACTATAAGCTGTAAGAGTAAAAACAACTAAGGAGCTCTTAGCTTAAGTATTCTCAGAACCGATCCAGTCTGCTAAACTATATGAATGCTTTCACCGGCATCCAACACCCAGACTGGCAGGAATATAAAGGAAACTAATTAGAACATAATCCAAAGCAGCCGGGCGAGGCTGAACCTAGTCTTAGCAAAGAGCTAGGTAAAATTAACTCTCTCATTACCAAACACAAAGAAACAGCAGCTCAGCTGTGAGAAGTCAGAATGTGCAATCGCGACGATCTTCGTGGCGATGCACCCATGACAACTAGAGACTACCAGCAGTACTTTCACTGCTGGGGTCTTAAGGTCAGCCCAGCACTAGACGGTCAGAGTGTAAATATAACAAGTTGTGTGCAAGGTCAGGGTTGCAGCTGTGTTTCAGTGACCAAAGGTTCCCAAGATGGCGGAAGGCACCAGGAGTAGGGCAAAGGGGGAGGCCAATGCTGTGGTCTATGATGAGTTCGATACCGATGGAGGCGAGGGGGAGCTCAGCCAGGGCTCCCCAAGGAGCCCGACCCCCGTGCTCAGTCTCACAGTGGACTGCCCACCCCTGCCCGTCCCAGCCTGTCCAGATCGGAGACCCTCTTCCAAGCGGCTATGGCGCAGCTCGAGGCTGGTAGTGATGCCGCCTATGAAAGACTCCTGGTGGCGGCAGAGACAGCAGCAGAGCGTGAGCGAGCAGAACGCCGTGAAGCTGCGGAGCGTGCGCAAGCAGAACGCCGTGAAGCTGCGGAGCGTGAGCAAGCAGCGGCAGAGAGAGCAGAGAGAGCAGCGGAGCGGGAGCATACAGAACGCCGTGAAGCTGCGGAGCACCGGCACCGAGTGGAGATGGCTCAGCACGGGCCCCCACTGGATGCACCAGGCCCACTGGAGACAAGGGCTCCCAAGGTCCGGGCGGAGGACTTTCCCTTGCTTGAAAAGGATGGAGACCTGGATTCCTTTTTGCTGGCTTTTGAGAGGACATGCCTCCAACATCATCTGGCCCCGTATCAGTGGGCAAGGTACCTGACCCCCGTTTGAGGGGTAAGTCCCTGGAAGTTTTGGGGGACTTACCTGCCGGGGAGGAGCAGGACTACAACAGCATCAAGCGGGCCCTTATCCAGCACTACAACCTCACCCCGGAGTCGTACCGCAGGAAGTTCAGGAGCCTGCAGCGGGGTTCAAAGGACACCTGGACCGACCACATGCGGGCCCTGTTGAGAGCTGCGGAGCACTGGACCTCGGGTCTAGAGCTCACTACCCGCCAGGAGGTCCAGGAACTGTTTGTCGTGGAGCAATTTTTGTGGAACTGCCCAGAGGACCTCCAGCAGTTCCTCCGTGACCGGAAACCAAAGGGGGCTTCTGCTACAGCTGCCCTGGCAGACGAGTATGCCAACAACAGGGCGCCGGAGCCAAAGAAGCCTGCCAGCAGCACCTGGAGAGGGGGTAAGCCCAATCCTGCCCCAGCCCATATCCAGCCCCAGAGTGCAAGGGGCGTACCCCCCTGCTGCCCTCTCCAGGCCAGGAACAGACCCCAGACGTTGCCATAATTGCAATCAGCCAGGACACTTTAAGGCTGCATGTCCCCAGCGCCAGAAGGCCCCATCCCTGTCCCAGAAACCGTCCACTGTTTTGTGTGTGGGAGGGGGTGGTGGGAGGTCCCTAGACAATTACCAACCCGTCACCATCGGCCGCTCAGCGGTCATGGGACTGCGGGACACAGGCGCTGAACGAACCCTGGTACGCCCTGAGGTGGTGTCCCCTCAAGACTTGGTACCTGGGAAAACCCTTTCCGTCTCCGGAATTGGAGGCGTTGAACCGGCGCTGCCCGTTGCCAAGGTGTATTTGGATTGGGGTGCCGGGAGGGGGATGCGGGAGGTGGGAGTAACGCCGAATATTCCTGCAAATGTGTTGCTTGGGACCGATTTGGGGCGGCTAGTGTCCCAGTATGTGGCCACTGAACCCCCAAGTCCGGCTCCCCAAGAATGTCATGACTCTACTGTGAATGCTAATGTTAATGTATTGAATGTGCCTCCAACAGTGGAGGAGGGAGTGAAACCTGATGGTAAGCCATGCACTGACACTACACACACAGGGCTCACAGTGAGGACAGGTGAGGAGGCTGTAGGGGAGAGCTCAGAGGTGGAGGGAGGGGCTGCTATGGGCAGTGTAGGGCCCCTAAGTGAATCCAGCCTGCTGAGTCTAGAGCCCCTGCAGGAAGAGGAACAGGCCATGGGGGGAGGGGGTGTCCGGGAGAGGAGCCACCAGGTAGGACCCCAGGTCAGGAGTTCCCCACATCCGGGATGTCAGGAAGTCAGGGAAGTCTGCCTGACCGGCGACTTGGTCAGAGGAGGAGGGAAAGCAGGCGCTACCCGTGGTCTCAGCGGTCGTGGCCGCTGTTACCAGGAGTGGGAGCGCTGAAGCCCAAGGAGCCTCGCGGAGGTCCGACGGTTTCCCCCTCTCTGACCAAGTGGCTGCCGAGTCAGACAGTAGCCAGGAGACAGATCCCGGGGAACTGACAGAGGACAGGGCAGTTTCGTCAATTCTTGCCATATCTAGTCAGGGATTTCAGGCAGCGTTGGAAGCTGACCCTAGCCTGAAGACTCTCAAGGAACAGGCGGCACAGCCTCCCCTGGAGTCCGACCGCGAGCGAGTGGTCTGGGACCAGGGACGGCTGTACCGGGTAACGGTCCAGCAGGGTTCACCGGAGGCGTGGCCCAGGGACCGACAGTTAGTGGTGCCCCATCCGTTCAGGGCGGAATTGTTGCGGATCGCACACGAGATTCCAATGGCCGGACACTTAGGGATCACTAAAACCAGGGCCAGGCTAGCTCAGCATTTCTACTGGCCTGGAATGAGGACCGAGGTGATAGCCTACTGCCGTTCATGTGACACCTGTCAGAGGGTGGGGAAGGGGGGCCGCGCCCCAAAGCCCCACTGGTAACTCTGCCCATCATCGAAGAGCCTTTCTCGAGGGTGGCTGTGGATCTCATTGGACCTCTGTCCACTCCCAGCCGCTCCGGGAAATGCTTCATACTAACGGTAGTGGACTATGCCACCCGGTACCCGGAGGCGGTAGCTTTGTCGTCCATTCGGGCCGACAAAGTGGCCACTGCCTTACTGGAGATTTTCTCCAGAGTGGGGTTTCCCAAGGAAATGCTCACCGACCGAGGGACCCAGTTCATGTCGCAGCTGATGGAGTCTCTCTGTAAGCAGGTACAGGTGCAACATCTGGTGGCCAGCCCGTATCACCCACAGACCAATGGCTTGTGTGAGCGGTTCAATGGCACCTTAAAGCAGATGCTGAGGATGTTGGTCGACTCCCACGGGAGAGACTGGGAGCGGTATCTCCCACACCTGCTGTTTGCCTACCGGGAGGTTCCACAGGCCTCAACGGGGTTCTCCCCCTTTGAGCTCCTGTACGGGCGACGTGTACGGGGGCCCCTTGCTCTGGTGAAGGAAGCATGGGAAGGGGATTTAGCCACCCTGGAGTGTCGGTCATTGAGTATGTCGTGCGCTTCCGGGACCGAATGATGGCCTTGACACGGCTGGTGCATGACAATATGGCCCAAGCTCAGGCTGACCAGAAGCGATGGTACGACCAGAATGCTTGTGAGCGGACCTACCAGGTGGGTCAAAAGGTGTGGGTACTGGTCCCCGTACCACAAAACAAGCTTCAGGCGGCCTGGGAGGGTCCATACCTCGTGCACGAGCAGCTCAACGCCGTCACCTACCTGGTCACCCTGGACCACGCCCGTGGAAGGAGGAAGGCCTTCCATGTGAACATGATGAAGGCCCATCATGAGCGGGAGGCTTATGCTCACCCAGTGTGCAACCTTCCAGAGGAAGGAGAGGCAGAAACCCTCCTCGATCTGCTCACCCAAGCCAAGGCGGGTGGATCCATCGAGGATGTGGGGGTTGGCCACCAGCTCTCGGAGGACCAACGTTCCCAGCTGGGGGCCACCCTACACCCCTTCCGGGAGCTGTTCAGCAGACTGCCCGGAAGGACTGAGGCAGCAGTCCATGACGTGGACACTGGTAACCACCCCCCAATCCGGCGTTCAGCATATCGGGTCTCTCTTGAGGTGCAGCAGCAGATGCGCCAAGAGATAGACGAGATGCTGAGGCTGGGGGTGATCCAAGCGTCCAACAGCGCGTGGGCTTCGCCTGTAGTCCTCGTCCCTAAAAAGGACCGAACTACGCGGTTCTGCGTGGACTACAGGGGGCTCAACGCTGTGTCGGTCACCGATGCGTACCCAATGCCGCGCATCGATGACCTGCTCGACCAGCTGGCCGGGGCCAAGTACCTGACCATCATGGATCTGAGCAGGGGGTATTGGCAGATTCCCCTGACCCCTAGGGCACGGGAACGCTCTGCCTTTATCACCCCATTCGGACTGTACGAGTCCACGGTGATGCCCTTCGGCATGAAGAATGCCCCTGCCACTTTTCAGCGGATGGTCAACACGCTGCTCGAGGGACTGGAAGGGTATGCGACCGCGTACCTGGATGACATTGCCATCTTCAGTCCCACCTGGGAGGATCACCTAGAGCACCTGGCGCAGGTGCTCGGGCGGATCCAGCGAGCAGGCTTGACCATTAAGCCGGAAAAATGCCAGCTGGGTATGAGTGAGGTCCACTACCTGGGACACCGGGTAGGTGGGGGAGCTCTGAAGCCAGAGCCCGGGAAGGTGGATGCCATCGCATCCTGGCCCACCCCCAGGACCAAGAAGCAGGTGATGTCCTTTTTGGGTACTGCTGGGTACTATAGGAGGTTTGTTCCGCACTATAGTGCCCTGGCCAAGCCCCTAACGGACCTCACCAAGAAAAGGCTGCCCGTCGCAGTCGACTGGACAGTCGCCTGCGAGACAGCTTTCCAGGCGCTCAAGACCGCCCTTTCTAGTTCTCCTGTACTACAGGCAGCCGACTTCACGCGGCCATTCTTAGTGCAGACCGACGCCAGCGACTTCGGCCTCGGTGCTGTGCTCAGCCAGGTTGACACTACGGGCCATGAACACCCCATTTTGTACCTGAGCAGGAAGCTCCTGCCGAGGGAAGTGGCCTATTCCACGATGGAGAAGGAATGTCTGGCAATTGTGTGGGCCCTGCAGCGTCTGCAGCCATACTTGTACGGACGCCAATTCACCGTGGAAACAGACCACAACCCCCTCAGCTGGTTACACACGGTCTCTGGGACGAATGGGAGGTTGCTACGCTGGAGCCTCGCTCTCCAACAGTACCATTTCACCATTCGCCACAAAAAGGGCAGTGACCATGGTAACGCTGATGGGTTGTCCCGGCAAGGAGAGGGTGCGGTAGGGCGCACGGGGGAACACAGGAATGTGATACCCCTAGCGCCCTCAAAAGCAGGGAGGTGTAAGGAAAAGGTTGTCGCCATTTTGTATAGGGCCTGTACCAGCCTCCATTTTGTCAGTTCACACAGCCACAGACTTTTAGCTACACATTGCCTATTAGCATATCCAGTACGACAGGTTTTGATGCCCACTAGGAATCAATAGGCCTTTACATGCTAATTAGTCTAGGCCAGTGACTGAATGAGATGTTCAGTCGTATGGTAAATAGCCCAAGCTCAGGCATTGTTTCCTGTTCCATATGAATTGCAGGCCAATTAATATGCGTGCTTCAAAGCAATGGGGATGGGCCTAACAGGTCTAAAAAACTAGCCATGACCAGGCTGCTGGTCTCATTCCATTTCTCACACAGAAGCCAAGAAGATGGTCTAGGAAAGACCAAGGGACTATTCAGGAACTGAAGACTGTACCTGGGAATGGCAGAGCCAAGGCCTTCCCAAGACCATAATACCCGGTAATATTGATCCATAGCTTATACCTTTTAGCCTTGTACATTATTGTTGTATTTTTACTCTGACTGCCATTCCATTGTAATTACGTTGTATAGCTTTACTGTATATTTTTGTAATTATCTAGTGCGCCCTTAAGGCAAATTAAACCATAAAATTAATCTTGGGCTGATGCTTTTACTCTGATCACGAATCTTAGAATACCCAGTGGGTAGCAGGACACCTTCCCGGCGGCCATTTGCTCTAGGTGCAGTTCTCTTACTGACCTGAGAGACAAAGGGGGGTGCCGGAGAGCTGTACCTGTGGAGTTACGTCCCATTGGTGACGTGGGAGGAAAGGGATCGTCCGTCACATTTGGTAGCGGCGGTGGTATCAGAAGCTGTGATACCCGGGCTACCGTGTGGCGGCCGGCTGAGTTCCTCACACGAGCTATGAAGATGGGTGCCTTGGCGCTCATTCTTGAAGCTAGCAGATCCACATCTGGGGTCCCTCGGAAATTACCGAGTGGTTCCTCTCTGCCCGTCGGAGAATGTGGGCTACCTTGCGCATGGCCGCCCTGCTGCGGTTACTCTTTTGATGATTGATATATATCACGGCCGTAAGCCAGAAGATAAGGATCTGCTGCAGGGCCAGCGGATCACTCGGATTTCCAGGACATTGATTGGGAGGCTCGACTCCCGAGTTGACCAGTGTCCCTGAGCGGTGTGGTGATGAAAGACCGCTCCCCAGCCAAGGAGAATGGCATCGGTAGACACCACTAGCCATTGAGCCGGGAGAAAGGTATTTCCCTGGTTGAGAGAAGACCTCAATGTCTGGCTGCCTGACCCACATGGGCAAGCAGCACCGGCGGTTGAGGGAGAACGGATTCCTGTCCCAAGCCGCTAGAAGAGCATGCTGCAGGGGAAGGAGATGCAGCTGAGCGAAAGGGACCGCTTCCATTTCTGCTACCATTTTTTCCATGACAAACCAGATGAAATGAAAGACTGAGTGGTCAAGTAGAAGGGCTAGGACCTTGTCTCGAGGGAGAATCACCAACCCTCTTCGGAAGGTGACCAGGGTCATCCCTGGAAGGACAGACCCTTGATTCTAAAATCATCCAAGTAGGGCAGAACGACCACGCCCCGAGAGTGCAAGATGGACATGACAGCTGCCATGACGTTTGAGGACACTCTGGGAGCGGTAGCGAGGCTGAAGTGCAAGGCCGTGACTTGAAAATGCTGTTCGCAAATGGCGAAGCGCAGGGATTGTTGGTGAGAAGGAAACATCGGAATATGGAGGGTAAGCATCCCAAATGTTGATGGATGCTAGAAACTCCCCTTTTTCCCATCAAAGTAATGACCGAGACTCCATCCGGCAATGGCGGACCTTGACAAACTTGTTTAGAAGTTAAAGATCCAATATGGGTCTTACGGTTCCGTTTGTTTCTTCTTTGGAACCACAAACAGGTCCAGGATGGGTCGTCCCGTTTTATCTCTCTTCGTGCCAGAGGTAGAGAAGAGAAAACTCTAACCTGTGTCCGAAGACACCATGTCTCTGGCCCATTCTAAGAAGGACGGAGAGTCCGATAAGATGAAAATAGGAGTAGACTTCTGCCTTACCCTACTGGAGTAGACTGGATAAGACAGTTCTTTGGCCAATAATCTGTGGGACTTGTGTGCCCTAGATCTATGGATCCGTCCTACTAAGCTTGGTCGGTTTTAAACAAGACCTGTGATACTCCTGTCCCCACGAGAGAAACCCCCCGAGCCGGAAGAAATGCATGCATTGGCTCGGATGGAATTGACTAAAAAAGACATCTAGTCCTTTGCTGGGGAAGGAGTTTACTCTTTCCTTCCTGTGGCGTTCTCTAAATAAACGCCCGCTCTGATAACGCGTGTATATCAAGGACCTTTAAGACTCAGAGGCCACTTGCCATTCCCTGAATCACAGTACCATCGATGGTGATGGCATTAACGTAGTAAGCGCAGCACTGGTAGCCGCATGCAGCACATATTCCCCTTCCCAGGAGAACTGACTGCTGCTTTCATAGGAAGGTGTCCATTCCTTCTGCAAAACAAGGGGAAAAAGGAGGTATCTCGCCTCTATAAGGCCTTTGGTGAAGAAATGTGCTCCTTCTTCCCATAGTATCAAAGATAAGTTGATTCAGCTTTTCTCCAAATAAACGGCCATTCTGATAAGGGAGAGATTTTGGACGCAGATTCCATTTTCTACTCTCTAAGCCATAATGCCCTTTGATGGCATTTTCTGCTGATAGAACAGCGCATCTAGCCGCATCCAAAGAGGCATGCAGGAGACCATTGCTTTAGCTACCCACGCCGCAGCAAATGATGGATAGGGTGCTGAACTCGAGGTCTCTGCCAGGCGATAAATTAGCGGGTCTATAGCAGGAAATTCAGCCTTCCTCGCCTGTATCCAATCGTTCCCTGTGCGGTTAACTACAACCCAGACCTCTGAGTGGATGGCAAACGTATGAAGGCGTCCAGTCCTCTTGAAGGACACTGCGTGATCCAGGACAGAACCGGAATTCTCATCAACCTTCAGAGTCTGGTTGACAGTCTCTGTTTCCTGAAACTCGGCGATTCCAGATCCAAGAAAACATCCGATTCATACTCAGAGTCTTGTTTGCTGCGAGAAAGAACATATCTCACAGACGCCAAGTTGCGTGATTGCTCAAGGAACATACTGCTTTTTCTAGACGCCTGTACGTTTCTAGAATACTTGCGGCCCCTGCTAGCCGATGACTCCCGTGTAGGAGAAGATCCATTAATATCAGTCCTGCTAACGCTCCGATCGACAGAGGAATCACGGAGGGATTCAATCTCTTTGTCACTGTAGCAATCCATGGCTTCTCTGGCCAAAGTCCACTCAGGAGAACTAGATACACTGGTATTGGTGGCGGCGGAGGGCTCCTGAGCGTATTTGGGGTCACGGGCATTGCACAGTAAAGAAGACTGTAATAGTCTTATCAGACCCTTTGGGAACTTGCAGCGGGACATGGTGTCATGGTGCCTGCAGAAGGGAGGGAGCAGAGCCTCCTTACCCGGGTCCTGATGTCCTGATGTTCCTGGAGTCCGCATTGGAGTAGCGCTAAGTTTTGCGCTAAGTACCGCAGGGGTCAGTGCAGTAGCCGCTTTCGGATGCTCAGGGTCAAGGCTCTTATCCGGGTCCCCGCAGGGTTGTACTCCTTTAAAAAATGTCACCGGTATTGCCTGGTGCTGCGTCTTGTCAAAGCCGTCGCACCTGTCTAAGCCGGCTGGGTGGACCAAGATGGCCACCGAGATTGCAGAGGCGGCTAAGTCTCTCAGTGAGCAAGAGGCACCAATTCGGGGGACGTGGCCACAGCCGCAATATCATCCAAAGGTCGGAGCCTCGAGGATTGTTCCATGAATAGGCCCAAGCTGGTGCCTAAATTTATGCGACCGGCGGGAGCGTTAGCCAAGGGAGAGGGGGGAGGACTGGGAATTGCGAGTTCTCTCATCCCAGGCGAGAAGCAACAAAAAAGTGGGCGGAGCCGTCGTAGTACGCCATAGTGCAGGCACTATTTCCGGGTTGCGGCCTACACAGTGGGCGAAGCCGGGGACTAAATTTATTTCGGCGGCGGCACCGATGCAAAAAGGAATCCAGATGTGCGCCCTCGCTGCCAGAAAGAGCCCCCTATGCCAGCGCTGTTCAAAGCCCTCCAGCCCCAGCACTTACCCGGATGGCAGTTAACCTAGCTGTATGCGGCAGGTACTGAAGTCCTCCTGCCGCTGCTGGTTTTTGGACGGTGCAGGGAAAAAGGAGTCACCCTCAATCCACCATCCTTTAAGGGAGGTGGAGAGGGACCGTCCACCTCCTTGTACCATCCGTTTTAACAGTGGGGGCTGCACGGACACCAAAAGGGGGCCTCTGTACATTCAAGGGGTTAAATCTCCGAGGATGGGACAGGACTGGTTGTCCGAGATTAGGCCTGGCTGCAGAAGAGGATACATGGAGGCGACACTACATGTGCTCGTCCGTTAAGGGTGTGGGGAGATCGGTGCCCTTTAAGAGCCCTGTCGCCCCAGAGAAGAAGCCCAGGCATGGCATCCCATGTCTCAGGAGAGGATACGGGGAGGCGACACTCCCCGTGCTCGCCTGTTGATGGTTCGGGGAGATCGGAGCCTTGAAAGGATACGTTGCTCCATTCGTCTGATGGAAAAAATCAAAATGTAAAAGGTTAAAATAAAAATGTAGTCTGAAGACCAGATCTGTGTGCCTCCTACAGACACTAAGCAAAACTGGTTCACTTGGAGCCAGCATGAGGGTGTATACTGCAGGGGAGGAGCTAACTCTTTTTGTCTCAACTTAGTGTCAGCCTCCTAGTGGCAGCAGCATAACACCCATGGTTTGTGTCCCCCAATGAGGCGAAGGAGAAATAGCACCCACCCTATTAGCCTAACATTTTGAGTATGTTCCTTGGTTTGACATTGGTATACTTCAATATAGTGTTCTTGTTTTCCTACTGCTTTGTCACAGAACTGGTTCAACTGGAGCCAGCATGTGTGGTTTATACTGCAGAGGAGGAGCTAATTTTTTTGTGTCTACTTAGTGTCAGCCTCCTAGTGGCAGCAGCATAAACCCATTGTCCTGTGTCCCCCAATGAGTGGCTCAGAGAAAAGGATTTTACGGTGAGTACACAAAAATCCCTATTTGTAGTTTTCAGTTAATGAGATTCTCGTGCTTCGGAGTGGCCTGTGGGGGGTCTTTATGTGGTTCTCTGCTTAGATATGCATCCTTATTGGCTTATGACAGGTCACTGATCCCTCACTGACCTGCCCCCTATTTTACATACTGTATATCTTATTGTTTGAAAAAATAAAAAAAAATACATTCATCATGCAGGCGCCTGCTCTGTAGCATGATCCGATCCATAATGTCCATATTTCTCCTTCACCTCATTGGGGGACACAGGACCATGGGTGTATACTACTGCCGCTAGGAGGATGACACTAAGTGAATACAAAAAAGTTAGCTCCTCCTCCGCAGTATACACCCTCATGCTGGCTCTAAATGAACCAGTTCATGCTTAGTGTCCTGTTATGAATGTGCTGGAAATGGTTTCTGAGCAGAGGCTCCCTCTGGTGGTTGCAGACAGTACTGAACCTCACAGCAAGGAATGGCAATCTGGGATCACGAACTGGACCGATATAAGGGAGGTTCCCTCCCATGATGGTCGCCGGTGATCAATTGTTCTTGTCTCATTTGTGGTTCCTGGTTCATTTGGAAGTTTGCTGAGTCTTGCCTGCATCTTCTGCTTTCAGATAAGATATTTTCTGCTTTTATTTTTGTGCTTGCTTTTTGCATAGTTCCCTGCATTTCTGTGGAGGTCAGCCGGGTCCCCTCCTGGGGGCCTGTGCTCCTCTCAGTTTAGGGCAGCACGGTGGCTCAGTGGATAGCACTGCAGCCTTGCAGCGCTGGAGTCCTGGGTTCGAGTCCCACCAAGGACAACATCTGCAAGGAGTTTGTATGTTCTCCCCGTGTTTGCGTGGGTTTCCCCTGGGTACTCCGGTTTCCTCCCACACTCCAAAAAACATACTGATAGGGAATCTATATTGTGAGCCCCATCGGGGACAGCGACGATAATGTGTGCAAACTGTAAAGCACTGCGGAATATGTTAGCGCTATATAAAAAAAATAAAGAAATAAAGAAAGATCTGAAGCCACTGTTATTTGTTCATTTGCTTTTTCCTGTTTTTTCAGTGGCTGCGGCTTAGTTTTGTTACACCAGAGATCTGATTTAGGTGGTAGAGATCGTGTGATCTCAGGTGTTTTTGCAATCAGAAGAGTTGGTATTTTTTAGGGTTTTTTTGATTGCAGTAAGAATCTTTTCCTGTACTTTTCTGTCTAGACAGATTGGGCCCCAGCATTTGCGCATTCTATTTTCTGTCTGTGTTCGTGCTTCTTCTTGTCTAACCGCCATTACATGTTTGGGGGCTTCCTATTTTCTTTGAGGATCTGCTCCGGGGCAGATAGCTTTCCTCTTTCTGCTTTAGGTGTAGTTATCTCTCAGGCTGTGACGAGGCGTCTAGGATCAACGTAGGAACGCTCCACGGCTACCTCTAGTTGTGTGGTTAGTTCAGGTTACTGCAATCCAATGGGTTCCAGCCTCTCTGGTGTACTACTGTTTTTGCTTTTTCTCCTCAGCTACCTAAACATAACAGTGTCCATAGGAGGCACACGAGTCTGGTTTTCAGGAAGCGACCAGACAAACGTTTCTCAGGTCAAAGGGCACTTTAAGCAAGATACCCGTTTACTTCCAAACTCAGAAAAAAGTGGGCTGAATCCCCCCCAGTAGATCCACCCGTGTCGCGCTTGGCTTCCAAAACACTGCTATCCTTACCTAACAGGTCCTCTATCAAAGATCCCAGTGACCGTTTAATAGAGAGCCTTGCTCGTTCAGTTTTTGAAGCTTCGGGTTCAGCTCTCTCACCTTCTTTCGCTGCAACATGGGTGGTATCTTGGGCTGAGTCTTTGAATAGAGCCCTGCAGGGGACTGATCTTCCCCCTGAGGTAGTAGATCTGGCAAATCAGATTGCTTTTGCAGGAGACTACTTGATCAATGCGTCCTTAGACGCAGCTAACTGCGCAGTGCTTGCGGCTGCAAACGCCAGTTCCATTAGGAGAGCTCTGTGGTTTAGGACGACCAGACTCTACATCGAAGAAATCCCTGACTTCTGTGCCTTATCAGAGTGGCCGGTTGTTTGGTGAGAAGCTGGATTAGCTCATCTCAGACACCACGGGGGGGGGAAAGTAACTTTCTTCCCCAACAAACGGTTAAGCGACCGTTTCGTCACCAACCGCAGACACGTTTTCGGTGCTTTCGTAGCCCTGGGTGGGCCACATCGTCCAATCCTGCCGGCACAGGTCTCTCCTCTCAGGACAGAGATCGTAAAATCTCATATAGGTCCAATCCATTGTGGAGAAACCGTCCTCTCCAGTCCAAATCTAAGGGATCAAGGTCCCTCAGATTTTCAACCAAATGACTCAAGGCATTTTCCGCTCGACACCAGCAAAGTAGGTGGTCACCTGCTCGGTTTTCGCCATATCTGGCACACCGTCGTGCACGAAGCTTGTGTCAGAGATCTGGTGTCCTCTGGGTACAAAATAGAGTTTGTCAACCACCCTCCGGAACGTTTTTTTTTTTTTTCCCGTCCTCCCAGAGCGGAAGCGCACGCTTGGTCCTTCTTCAGAGCCATCGAGTCACTCCATCATGACGGAGTTATCATTCCAGTGCCGGAAACCAAAAGATTCCAGGGGTTCTATTCGAATCTGTTCGTGGTTCCGAAGAAGGACGGAACTGTAAGGCCCATTCTGGATATAAAGTTCCTAAACAGATTCGTCAAAATCAGGCATTTCCGGATGAAGTCCCTTCGCTCCGTCATTTCATCAATAGAAAGGGGAGAATTTTTGGCCTCTATCGACATCCAAGACGCCTATCTTCATAATCATATTTTTCCCTCGCATCAAAGGCTCCTACGCTTTGCTGTCCACGGCCTTCATTACCAATTCACAGCCCTTCCTTTTGGGCTAGCCACCGCCCCCAGTGTGTTCACAAAGATCATGGCGGCTGTCCTGTCCATCCTACATTCTCGGGGCATAGTCATCTTGCCATATTTGCACGACCTCCTAGTCAAAGAACCGTCCTTCCCGGCTTGCGAGGAATGCGTCAACATCACGTTGGATAAGCTTTCTTGCCTGGGGTGACTGGTAAACTTACGAAATTCATCTCCTGTCCCAGCTCAGAAAATCTCCTTCTTAGGAATGATCTTGGACACCTCCTGAGGATTGGTAATTCTTCCTCGGGACAAGGCCCTATCCCTCTGTCAAGGAGTCCAGACACTCCGCCAACCAGGTCCTCGTGCCATCCGTTTTTGCATGAGGGTCCTGCGAAAAATGGTAGCAGCAATGGAAGCAGTTCCTTTCGCTCATCTTCACCTTCTTCCCCTGCAGCATGCCCTCTTGGCAGCTTAGGACAGGAGCCCATTTTCTCTCGACCGCCAGTGACGATTGTCTGTTCAGGTCAGGCAGGCACTCAGGTGGTGGACACTGAGGTCTTCCCTTCTTCAGGGGAAGTCCTTTCCTCCGGACCATTGGTTGGTGGTCTCTACCGACGCCAGTCTTCTCGGTTGGGGAGCTGTTTTCCGTCACCACACAGCTCAGCAACATTGGTCACCTCTGGAATCACGCCTCCCGATCAACCTCCTGGAAATGTACTCCCTACTCCATACTCTCTACTCCCCTCTTATCTCCTCTTCCCACAATCGCATACAAGATTTCTCCCGTGCATTCCCCCTACTCTGGAACTCTCTACCACAACATATCAGACTCTCGCCTACCATGGAAACCTTCAAAAAGAACCTGAAGACCTACCTCTTCCGACAAGCTTACAACCTGCAGTAACCACAGATCCACCAAACTGCTGCACGACCAGCTCTACCCTCGCCTACTGTATCCTCACCCATCCCTTGTAGATTGTGAGCCCTCACGGGCAGGGTACTCTCTCCTACTGTACCAGTCGTAACTTGTATTGTCTAAGATTACTGTACTTGTATGTATTATGTATACCCCACCTCACATGTAAAGCGCCATGGATTAAATGGCGCTATAATAATAAATAATAATAAAAATGTGGGCAATCCGGCTTGCCTTGCAACATTTTCATCATATCCTGGCGGGTTGCCCCGTCCGGATTCAGTCTGACAATGCCGCGGCCGTGGCTTGCATCAATCACCACGGGGTACCCGCAGCAGGGCGGCCATGTGCGAAGTAGAACACATTCTCCGCTGGGCCGAGGAGAATCACACGGTGATCTCGGTAGTTCATATTTCGTGCGTAAAGAACTAGGCGGCGGATTTTCTCAGCCAGCAGGGTCTTGCGTCCGTGGAGTGGTCTCTCCATCCCGAGATTTTTCAACAAATCTTCCAGCGTTGGGGAACCCCGAATGTGGGCCTGATGGCCTCCAGGTTAAACGCCAAGGTGCCAGAGTTTGTCGCTCGGTCCCGGGACCCAAAAGCCATCGCAGTAGACGCCTTGGTTCTGTCATGGAATCAGTTTTGTCTCCCGTACGTGTTTCCCCCGTTACCACTGCTCCCGAAAGTCATCAGGAAGATCAGGTCAGAAGGGGTCCCAGTAATCCTGGTCGCCCCAGACTGGCCTCGTCGGGCATGGTACGCAGAACTAGTGCAACTAGTTGCTGATGTTCCCTGGCGGCTACCGGATCAGCCGGACCTACTTTCCCAATGGCCGATCTACCACCATAACTCAGGGGCCCTGTGTTTGACGGCCTGGCCGTTAAGTTCTGGATCTTGACTCAAGCAGGTTTTTCCCAAGATGTAGTTACTACAATGGTTAGTGCCCGGAAGCCCGCCTCAGTGCGAGTCAGTCACCGCACCTGGAAAATCTTCTTTGCGTGGTGCAGAGATCACGGTCGCCCTCCTCTCATTTTCTCCATCCCCAACATTTTAGAATTCCTCCAAGCTGGCCTGAGCTCAGGTCTAGCACTGAGCTCCCTCAAAGGACAGATCTCAGCCTTATCCGTCTTATTTTAATGCAGGATTGCTTTCAACCTGCACGTAAAGACTTTCATTCGGGGGCACTCCCACGTGGTTCTTCCCTATAGGACTCCTCTGGACACCTGGAACCTTAACCTGGTCCTGGGTGCTCTGCAGGAACCCCCTTTTGAGCCACTGCAGGATGTTTCGTTAACCTACCTCTCATGGAAAGTGTTTTTTCTCGTTGCCATAACGTCAATTAGGTGGATTTCGGAGTTAGCTGCCCTATACTGTCGAACCCCGTTTCTGATTTTTCACCCGGATAAGGTGGTTCTTAGGCCGGCCCCTCCATTTCTGCCAAAGGTCGTTTCTTCGTTTCACATTAACGAGGACATTGTCTTGCCCTCGTTTTGCCCAGCACCAGTACATCGTGTGGAAAGGGTCCTTCATACGTTGGATCTAGTGAGAGCTCTCAGGAGGTACGCATCTCGGACGGCATATTTTTGCCAGACAGACACGCTGTTTGGGCTCCCCGAGGGTCGCAGGAAGGGACTTGCCGCCTCAAAGTCAAAAATAGCCAGGTGGATTCGTCTGGCTATTCAAGAATCTTACCATCTCAGGGGCACACATGTTCCAGCAGGGATCAGGGCACACTCCACCCGGCCAGTGGGCGCCTCTTGGGCTCTTCGGAACCAGGCATCAGCAGAACAGGTTTGCAAGGCTGCAACCTGGGCTAGCCTACATACATTTTCAAAGCACTACAATATCCATACTCAGACTTCAGCAGATGCAAGTCTGGGCAGAAGGATTCTACAGTCTGCGGTAGCACACCTACAGACAGTTGGTAATTAAGACATAAATCCGCTAGGTCAATTTCCCACCCAGGGACTGCTTTGGGACGTCCCACGATCCTATATCCCCCAATGAGGCGAAGGAGAAATAGGGATTTTTTTGAGTACTCACCGTAAAATCCTTTTCTCCCAGACACTCATTGGGGGACACAACACCCACCCTATTAGCCTGACGGCTCCTTTTTGTTTTCCTTTTTTGATAGGTGGGTTTCTTGACATGTTGTACCTGTATTAAGGTCGATTTATTTTGTTCTCCTACTGTTTTTGCACTGAACTGGTTCGTTTAGAGGCAGCATGAGGAGGTAACTTTTTTGTATTCACTTAGTGTCAGCGTCCTAGTGGAGGTAGCATACACCCACGGTCCTGTGTCCCCCAATGAGCGTCTCGGAGAAAAGGATTTTACGGTGAGTGCTCACAAAAATCCCTATTTTCATTTAATTTTGTGATATAAATTTCTTGAGGAAAAAAAAAATTGTTAATCAAAATGGCGTTTGAGCCAAATTTCTTTCTCTAGCAAAATGGAGCCGGCGGCAGCGCCTGCGTGGTAGGATCTATTGCGTCCTGAGTGATGCTACTGCGCAGGCGCGGCTAGCGCCATCTTGATGGAGCAAATTTTTTTTTCTTTATTGAAATGGTAGCATCTATTCCGCTCCGAATTAAGCGACAGCTCGGCCACTGGCGCCATTTTGCTTAAAACATTTTTGTTTTCTTAAGAAATTTTATATCACAAAATCAAATGAAAATATGGATATTATAGATCGCGTCATGCTACAGCGCAGGCGCCTGCATGATGAATGGAAATTTTTTTTCAAACAATATTCTATACAATATGTAAAGTAGGGGGCAGGTCACTGAAGGGTCAGTGACCTGTCATAAGCCATACTGATGCTAATAAATATCTAAGCAGAGCATCACATAAAGCCCCCCCCTTAGTCCGCCCCAGAGCACGAGAATCTCATTAACTGAAAACTACAAATAAAGATTAAACCACAACCACAAGACGGATTTCATCACCAAAGGTATCATTTTAATCAGTATAATGGTGCCGACCTGACAGTGTCTGTAGGTTACTCAGCACATTCCTGCTGACAGGTTCCATTTAACTCAACCTTAGGCCCATCGATGATTCTCTGCTGCTGCTCCCGATGTTGTTTTTTGCAGTGTTGACGTCATGTCGACAGAGCTGTAACCAGTCAGTGAGCTTAGAGGCTCTGAGCGGCTCATGCTGTCTATTCTGGCAAATCTGCGATGATCCGTAATTGACTGCAGCAGTATTGGCTTGACTGCAGCGCTAGAGCCAATAACAAACAATTGGAAGAGTGGCGGGGACTTGACACAGGTCCTGGGGAGGGTGAATAAAGCACAGTTTGTTTTTCTAACACAAACAATGTCAGGGAAGAGGGGTTTCCGAACCCAGAATACCCTTTTAAACATGTATTTTGATAAAACTTTTTAAACTCCATCCTAGAAATAAAAAAAAAAAATGTTCATTTTGTGTGTTGATTAATTGACAGATAAGTTGCGGAACAAGTAGCCATCAGTTTGTTTTGGCACACAAAGCTTCTCTTGCTGTCTTGACATCATTGATTAGATGTTCCTATTAATCATTATTCTGAAGTCTTGTAGATGTTGTAGACATCTTTTCCAGTTTACCAAACTTATTGACTATTTCTTTTTGCACACAGGAAAGCTTGAAGCGTTGTCCATTCTTTTGAGAAAGCTGAGGTCTGAGGGTCGCCGTGCTTTGATTTTCTCTCAGATGCTGCTCATGCTAGATATCTTGGAGACCTTCTTGGACATCAACAGTTTCAGCTTCTTGAGGATCGATGAGTTTGCAAACTATGAGCAATGTCACGTATGTGATAGCTTATCTTGATATTAGCATACTGACATACATTTTTATCTTTTACATATTCAGGTTTTAGGATAAATGTTCAGGTAGCTATAGACATTGTATAAATGACGACCAAATTTACAGATTTCTGTGGGATCAAGCAACTATATATGTGTATGGTGGTCTCTCGACTCTTCCCCAATGGCAGCTAAATTTAATTGACTGGAAAAACAGAAATCTCTTTTATATTATTGCTTAAAACAAGAATATATACAAAATAAGCAATGATTTGGAAAATTTCTGCAACCAGAACTGTTGTATACATTTTTTCACAGGATCTGATGAGGAGCTTCAATCAAGATTCCCGAATTTTCTGCATTTTAATATCAAGCCAAAGCCGATCTCTAGGCGTTCCCTATGTAGAAGCAGACACCGCAATCTTTTATGACAGTGACTTAAATCCAGTCATGGATTCTAGAGCACAAGCATGGTGTGATCAGATTGGCAGGATAAAGGATATCCACATATATCGGTAAGAACTGTGCTTTGATAAACCAATGCGTATGGTATTTGAGTTTGCTGGGTTATCTATGTTAAACGTAACTTTTGTTAAACTTAGTCTCGTAAGTGGAAACTCTGTGGAAGAGAAGCTGCTGAAGAATGGCACCAAGGACTTGATTCGAGAAGTTGCAGCTCAGGGAAATGATTTTTCTATGGCTTTTCTGACACAGGTAATTTTTGACATAAAAGGAAACCTGTCATCTTGAAAAACACTATTTACTTACAGATATAGGGTTAAATTGCAGTCAAATAGTGTTACAATGCTGCCCACCTTACTGAAAATGCAACTACTGGGAGAAAATGAACTTATTTCCTCCCGGAAGCTTTCTGTTATGGGGACGGGCACGGATTGGTTACAGTCACCACTCACAGCAACACTCATTATACTGTATACGACAGCTGTAAGCACGCTCCGTCACCTTGTTTGACAATGCTCGATGCAGCGCATCTGTGCTCAGCGATCTGTCAATCAAAGTGTCGGGCTGTGCTTACAGCTGCTGCTTACAGTATAGTGAGCAGTGCTGTGGGTGGGCAGAGACTGTAGCTGCTCAGTGCATTCCTCCATTACTGTACACCGGCGGCTCCTGGGAGGAAATTAGTTCATTTTCTCCCAGTAGCCACACTTTCAGTAAGGCGGCCAGGAAGCATTGTAAAGCTATTTACTTGCAGATTAATCCCATATCTGCAGGTAAATAGCATTTTCCAAGGGGGGTAGGTTCATTTTAAATGGGATGCAAACAGATTTGTAGACTTCATTATTTGATTAAACTTTTTCTCATTATGTTACATTATATTAAGTAGCTATTCTTAATATGCACTTAGCATATGGATTCAATATTGTGCACCGCAATATATTAATAATACCATGATTTGGAGAATATTTGTGCTATTAGCTATTTGGAAGCAGAGAAGGGATTACTCTGTTCTACTCTACTTTATGAAGTGATGAGGTATCGTGTAGGATCGTTTTTGGTGAGGTATCGTCTTGGACCAGACTCTCTTAATTTTTTTTCACCTGTGATCTAAAATGTGATCCACTTTTTCCTTGCGCTGCTAACTACAGTCGCTAATCTCCCCTTCATTTCTGAACTCTTGAAATGCTTGGTCCACTCTCGTCTAATCTGCAATCTCTCAGATCACTCTTCTTGACTCTCTACAATCTGGTTTCCGCGCCATACATTCCACTGAACCTGCCCTCACTAAGCTCTCTAACCATCTATTAACAGCTAAATCCAATGATCACTGCTCCCTGCTGATTCTCCTGGATCTCTCTGCTGCATTTCACACTGTGGATCACCAGTTCCACCTCACTATGCTCTGCTCTTTTGGGCTCAAGGGTACTGCTCTGCCTTGGTTCTTTTCTTGTCTCTCTGACTGCTCTTCCACTTTATCTTTTGCTGGCTCCTCTTCCTCTGTCCCTTACTGTTGGGCTTCCTCAAGGTTCAGTTCTAGATCCTATCTTCTGCCCCATTGTGCAAACCATTAGTAGATTCGGTTTTCAGTACCTTCTCTATGCTGATGACACCCAATTATACACATTGTCTCCTGACATCACCACTGCACTACTGCAAAATTCCAGTGATTGTATTTCTGCTGCCTCTAACATTATGTCCTCCCTCTATCTAAAACTGAATCTGTCAAATCTGTCAAAAACTGAACTCCTTGTGTTTACTCCTCTACTAACCTTCCCAAACCCAATATTGCCATTTCCGTGTGTGATTCAACCATTACTCCCCTGCAGCATGCCCGCTGTTTTGGGGTCATATTTGACTCAGATCTTTCCTTCATTCCCTACATCCGATCACTCACTCGCTCATGTCACAAACACCTCAAAAACATCTCTAGAATTCAACCTTTTCTTACCTTTGACGCTGCGAAAACTCTTACTATTGCTCTTGTTCCTTCTCATCTGGACTATTGCAACTCTGTACTATTAGGTCTCCCTTTTACCAAACTCTCCTCTCTCCAATCCATCTGGAATGTATTAGCCAGGATCATGTTCCTCTCTAGCCTCTACACCGATACCTCTACCCTGTGCCAGTCATTGCACTGGTTACCCATCCGCTACAGAGTTCAATATAAACTTATCACTCTCACCCACAAAGAGCTCCACACTTCTACACCACCCTACATCTTCTCCCTCATCTCTGTCTATCACACTACCCATACCCTCCATTCCACTAATGACCTAAGGCTCACATGATCAATAATCTGAACCTCCCACTCCTGTCTCTAAGACTTTTTGATAGCTGCGCCAATTCTCTGAAATGCTTTACCCAGGACATTTAGACTAATTCCCAATACCCAGTTTTAAGCGTGCCCTAAAAACGCACTTCTTTAGACTAGCCTATCACCTCACCACACTTGTATAACTATTCCTGTTTTGCCTTTCCAAAATTTTCTTCCACATTCCGGCCCTTGTAACATCTGTTCACACACCCTCATGCACTTAATATCCCTCTGTGGCTGTAGTTTTACACACATAGCTGGTGACAGGTTCATGCAGCGTTATGTGAATAGCGTATTTATTATGTTGATTTGCCGGGACCGTACAATTCAAGCACTTTTTACCATCGACCTTTCGTGTCTCCCCTATTTCCTCATAGATTGTAAGCTTGCAAGCAGGGCCCTCACTCCTCTTGGTATCTGTTGAATTATGTGTACATGTCCCCTCTGTAATGTATAGTGATGCGTAATATGCTGACGCTATAGAAATAAAATGTTTCTGATTATTATTATTTTAATATTATCATTATTATTCCTTTTGTTGTAAAACCATTGTCTTTTTAAATACCCCTGAAGATGCTGAAATTAGAAGTACTGATATTAGAAGTTCATATTATGAACCCCAAATCTCATTCTTGGTGTACAAACATTGGTTTCTATGTGTAACAAGCATAACTAGATGTTTTCTTCTCTTCTAGCAAACTATTCATGAGCTATTTGAGCTTTATTCACCCCTGGAGGACTCAGAATTTGGAGTAAAGGCAGAGGAATTTGTAATGCTTTCCCAGGAGCCACCTCCAGCAGAGACAATAGCCACAAAATTTGCCAAACCATTTATAGAGGTTAGAAGAAATTGCATCGCTGTTTGCATTGCCCGTGATATGTATTATTGGACCAATATAACATATTTCCTCTACCTGTTAAATTGTAAGGCTTTGAAGAGCATTGAACATGGACCTGAAATAGACATGGAGCTATCTGTGCCTGAGACAAGAAGCGCGCAAGACACTAAGGTGAAAGAAACAGGAAACGGTTCTGAGGACACCTCCGAATTGAAGGAGCTGGCTGCTGTGGTGGAGCAGGTAAAATACATCATACATGATTATAAGTAATTGATTTTAGTAACTAACATAATACAGCAATAAAATTTGCTTTTTGGAATACAGGTCCTTCACATTTTTCTCCAGCCTTGGTTCATCTTTTACACTAACCAAAACCATGAGATAGTAATCAGCTGCACTTCCATCAACTGCTTTCTCCCCAACTACATCATACTGTAAGCATGCATGCTCAGATAAGCTGGGAGTGCATGTATAATATAGAGGGATGCAAATAAACGTATCCGACATAAATCAAAGATGTCGATCCTTGTCTCCCAAAGCTGCAGACATTATGGGACAATAGGGCCGCTTTAGTACAAAACTATTCTGCCAATATATGAGAATAGGGCAATAAGGGGTATGTAGCCCACATAGGAGATGCTACCTTACTGCAAGACTCATAGTGGTATAGCCCAAAAAAAAAGAAATATCAACCATTATATTTAAAAAAAATAAAAAAAAATTTTTCTTCATCGCCTCATTGGGGGACATAGACTATGGGTGTTATGCTGATGCCACTAGGAGGACACTAAGCAAATACACAAAAAAAGTTAACTCCTCCTTCTGCAGTATACACCCTCTGCTGGCTCTGTTCTGAACCAGTTCTTGCTTAGTGTCTGTAGGAGGCACTAGGGTGATCAGACCCCAACTTTCTTATTTTATTTTTAAATTTTAAATTCTAATTTTTTACTTTTTACATGGAATAATCGGGCGACGGGGCTTTTCAAGGTCCCGATCTCCCAAAATCGTCAACAGGCGGGAACGCGTAGTGTCGCCTCCCCGTAACCCCTCCTGCAACCTTTACTCTGCCTTGGCTCTCATCAGGGGCGACGGATCCTTTAATGGGTCCGATCTCCCCGCACCGACAACGGACGGGAACATGGAGTGTCGCCCCCACGTACCCCCTTCCGGAGCCAGGCCCCTCAGCCCGTTACGGTCCCCGGGCAGCACAGAGGCTTACCTGCGGCATTCTATGGGACCCCACTGCACCACCACTGAGGAGAACGGCTGGTGACAGGAGACAAGAGCCCTCTCCACCTTCCTATTAATGAGATGGTGGATTGAGGAGGAAAGGAGCGGACCAGATCCTCCTTTTGTGCGGCCACGCAGCGCTTCCGACTCTGCTACATCCAAGGAGACACCGCAGAGTGAGTACAGCAGCGGAGGGGGGAGAGCTTCTCTCTCCTTCCCTCTCCGGGGTCTGGGCAGTGTCCGTGTCCCTGGGGGGGATCGTTCCCATTAACATGGGACACAGGCCGCTACGCCTCTACCGCGATCGCTACCACGATCTCTAACGGGATCGCTAATGTGGCCGCGATCGCTAACGGGGTCGCTACCGCGGCCGCGACCGCAAATTTAGTCCCTGGCTTTAGGCCTCGTTAGGCCCAAACCCGCCCCCGGCTCTCTCCGCCCCTTTTTTTGGCGCTTCTCACCGCAAACGAGAAGCGCCAGATTTTTTCGTCTTGGTCCTCACTTCCTGGCGCGTTCCAACCCAGGAAGAGGGGGAAGCACCATTTTTCTGCAACGGACGTCGGGCAGAACTTTTTCCTCAGGGGGCACGGACACAGGACGCAGGACCTGGGTAAGCTGCACAAGCCACTTATCTCCTTGCCTGCACACATAGCTTAACCCTTCCGCTGCAGATACACTGTAAGCCGTGCACCACAACCTGTTAGCAGTTAGACGCAGCTTAGTACAGGCTTCTGCAATATGTCTCAGCAAAGAGCTGCTAAGAAGGCAGAAAAATCACACACAGTGATCTATGCCTCATGTACCTCATGTAACGTCTCCCTACCTCGGAGACACCCTAAACCTCTTTGTGCGGCCTGCGAAGCCTCATGCCCTCAGGAGCCCCCCCCTACTGTCGACCACAGTGATGCCAGCCCCCTTCAGTGGGCTAATTCCTTGGCACAGTCCATGGACTCTCTTACTAAGGCCTTAAAAGCCTTTCGTGGGTCCTCCGCAAGCCAGGGCGTCTCCGTACCTTCTCTAGACGGACCCCCAGCCACACGAGAGTCTTCCTCAGAAAGGGCCCGGAGGGCGTCACAGAGCACACATTCTTCTAGGAAACGTACCCGTGATGCGTCTCCATGGAACTCAGATGCCTCGGCATCATCTAATTCTGTGTCTCGTTCCCCCTCACCAGGGGCCCACAGCGAACACGACTCTGAATATGAGTCAGATGTAGCTGCAGACCCGGACTCTCCTGAGTTCCCGGAATCCATAGACTCTCTCATCGAGGCTGTGAATCAGATCCTCAAAGTAGAGGAGGAACCTGGGTCCAATCCAGACCACCCCGTGGCCTTCAAAAGAACAAAACGCCCTCGCCAACCATCCCAAATTTATGGGTATTGTACAAAGACATAGAAGTCGCCCAGATAAGTGGTTCACAGGCCAAAAGCCGTTCGAGACGCGGTACCCCTTTGCATCTTCTCTAAACAAAGAGTGGACCGAGTCCCCTGCCGTGGACCCACCCATTTCGAGACTAGCTTCAAAAACTCTACTCTCTCTGTCGGATGGATCTGCTATCAAAAATCTCACTGATCGTCAGATTGACAACCTGGCGAGGTCAGTCTTCGAGGCTGCCGGGACAGCACTTTTCCCTTCCTTTGCCATCACTTGGGTAGCCAGAGCGATAGCAGCCTGGGCAGAGGCCCTTGTTGGAATCAGTCTACACAATAGTCTACCTCCCGAGGTATCCAGTCTCGCCTACCAGATCGCCCGGGCTGGTGATTACGTTGTCCATGCCTCCCTAGACGCCGCTAATTGCTCTGCACAGACAGCCGCAAACGCAGTTACCATCAGACGAGCCCTTTGGCTCCGAGAATGGCGAGCAGACTCCGCTTCAAAGAAATCTCTGACTTCCTTGCCATATCAAAATGGGCGCTTGTTCGGAGAAAAACTAGATCAGATTATCTCAGATGCCACGGGGGAAAGAGTAAATTTCTTCCCCAACGTAGATATACTCGACCCTTTTGGAACCAATTTCAGGTTCGCTCCCGACCCTTTCGCGGATCCACAAACTGGTCTTCCTCACCCGCCTCTGCGGGTTCGGGCCGTCCCCCACGCAGGGACAGGAGTTCACATCCTTCATTCAAACCATCTAACTCCTGGAGAAACAGATCTCCCTGGTCCAGACCTAAGACCACTCCTTCCCGCAAGTTCTCTCAATGACTCCCTGCCGTGTCCGGAGGACACGGACAGGGTAGGCGGACATCTACTCTTGTTCTCTCAGGTCTGGCTTGCGGTCATCCACGACCAATGGGTCAGAGACCTCGTGTCCTTCGGATACAAAATCGAATTCGAGTTTCCTCCACCAACGCGTTTCTTCCAGTCTCGTATCCCAAAGACAGGAGCACTAGCTGCTCCTTTCTATCAGGCCATATATGCCCTCCGCAAAAGCGCAGTCATTGTCGCAGTTCCTCCCACGGAAAGGTTCAAAGGTTTCTACTCAAACCTGTTTGTGGTCCCAAAAAAGGACGGAACCATGCGCCCCATCCTAGACCTAAAGCTGTTGAACAAATTCATCAGAGTACGCCACTTCAGGATGGAATCCCTCCGTTCAGTCATCGCCTCCCTGGAGAAAGAGGAATATCTTGCGTCCATCGACATCAAAGACGCATACCTTCACATACCAATTTTCCCAAGTCACCAGCGTTTTCTACGCTTTGCGATCGGAGAAGAACATTTTCAGTTTACTGCTCTGCCCTTCGGTCTCGCCACCGCCCCCAGAGTGTTTACAAAGGTCATGGCGGCCGTCATGTCCATCCTACACTCTCGGGGTGTGGTAATCTTACCCTACCTGGACGATCTTCTTGTCAAGGGCCCATCCTATCAAACTTGTGCAGAGAGTGTCACTATTGCCATCGACACTCTGTCTCACCTAGGATGGCTAGTGAACCTAGAAAAGTCCTCCACAGTCCCATCCCAGCGATTTTCCTTTTTGGGGATGATCCTGGACACTTACCAAGGGTTGGTATTTCTCCCTCCAGAGAAGATATCCTCCCTGTCCCGGGGAGTTCAGCTGCTAATTCTTGCCCGTTCTCACTCCCTGCGGTTCGCCATGCAGGTCTTGAGAAAAATGGTGGCATCCATCGAGGCAGTGCCATTTGCTCAATTTCACCTCCGTCCCCTCCAGCAGGCGCTGATTTCAGCATGGGACAAGGATCCAGCCTCCCTGGATCAACGCTTTCGTCTGACAACCAGGATCAAACACTCCCTCAAGTGGTGGACGGTAAAGTCGTCACTGGATCAGGGAAGGTCCTTCCTTCCGGTACACTGGCTGGTGGTGACCACCGACGCAAGTCTCCTCGGATAGGGAGCGATATTTCGTCACCACACGGCTCAGGGACGTTGGTCCACTCAGGAAGCCAACCTCCCAATCAATGTCCTCGAGATCCGTGCGATATGGCTATCTCTTCACAGTTTCCATCACCTCTTGGCAGGTTGTCCCATTCTGATCCAATCAGACAACGCCACGGCAGTGGCGTACATCAATCGCCAGGGAGGCACACGAAGCAGAAGAGCAATGCTCGATGTGACGCACATTCTGCAATGGGCCGAGACGAACCACTCGCGCATCTCGGCAGTTCACATCCCGGGAGTAGAAAATTGGACGGTGGGCTTTCTAAGTCGCCAGGGTATAGCTTCCGGAGAGTGGTCTCTTCATCCGGAAGTCTTTCTTCAGATTTGTCAGCGTTGGGGCACTCCGGACGTCGATCTCATGGCCTCCAGAGCCAACGCCAAGGTTTCAGCATTCATAGCCAGGTCTCTCGACCCATTAGCCATCGGCTCCGATGCGCTGGTACTGCCATGGAGCCAGTTCCGTCTTCCCTACATCTTTCCTCCACTTCCGCTGATCCCTCGGGTCATCAGAAAAATCAAGGCGGAGGGCATCCCAGTAATCCTTGTCGCTCCGGATTGGCCACGACAAGCGTGGTATGCGGAACTAGTACATCTAGTCGCCGACGTCCCTTGGAGGTTATCAAATCGTCCTGACCTCCTCTCCCAGGGACCCATTTGCCACCAGAACTCGAGAGTCCTCAGTTTAACGGCCTGGCCATTGAATCCTGGATCCTAGCCCAGGCCGGTTTCTCACAATGAGTGGTCTCTACCATGATCAACGCTAGGAAGCCTGTTTCCATGCGCCTTTATCATCGTGTTTGGAAGACGTTCTTCTCATGGTGTAAAGATAACGGTCGGTCTCCTTTGGTGTTTTCCACCGTTGCCATTTTGGAGTTCCTTTAGGCAGGCTTAGACTCTGGCCTAGCGCTGGCCTCTCTCAAAGGTCAAATTTCGGCTCTTTCCGTCCTGTTCCAAGTACGGATAGCTTCCAAGCTGCAGGTTAAGACATTCATCCAAGGCGTGTCCCATCTTGTCCCTCCAAGATGCCCTTGAAACCTTGGGATCTTAATTTGGTCCTCAGTGCCTTACAAGAGAACCCCTTCGAGCCCATGCTTGAGGTTTCTCTCTCTCTTCTTTCGTGGGAAGTTGCCTTTCTTGTGGCAATAACGTCCATCAGACGAGTCTCTGAACTGGCAGCTTTGTCTTGCAAACCTCCTTTTTTGATTTTCCACCAAGACAAAGTGGTACTCAGGACGTCTCCGGCTTTTTTGCCTAAGGTCACCTCGGTTTTTCATCTGAATGAAGACATAGTTCTGCCTTCATTCTGTCCGGCCCCGGTCCATCGTACTGAGAAAGCTCTTCACACTTTGGACCTGGTCAGGGCCCTCAGGAGGTACATCTCCAGAACAGCACCTTTCCGCAATTCAGATACCCTGTTTGTGCTTCCGGAGGGACCCAGGAAAGGTCTGCCTGCTTCTAAGAGCACGATTGCCAGATGGATTCGTTCAGCGATCCAAGAAGCTTACTGTGTCAAAGGTCAGCTTATCCCGGCGGTGATTAAGGCTCACTCCACTCGATCAGTGGGGGCTTCCTGGGCAAATCGTCACCAGGCTTCCGCTCAGCAAGTGTGCAGGGCTGCTACTTGGTCCAGTCTTCACATGTTTGCTAAGCATTACAACATTCATGCTTTAGCCTCTTCAGATGTGGCCCTTGGCAGACAAATTCTGCAATTGGCAGTTTTGCATCTGTAAGTCTGCCTTCTAGTCAACTAGTCTTTAAGGCATTGGGTGCGTGAGGTCTCACATGTTGTGATGTTTTCCCACCCAGGGACTGCTTTAGGACGTCCCATGGTCTGTGTCCCCCAATGAGGCGATGGAGAAACAGGGATTTTTGTGAGTACTCACCGTAAAATCCTTTTCTCCGAGACGCTCATTGGGGGATACAGCACCCACCCTGTTTGGCCATTTGGCTTGTAGTAATTCTTGGTTTTGGCATATTGCACTTATGTTTAATATCTCCTACTGCTTTGGCACCGAACTGGTTTAGAACAGAGCCAGCAGAGGGTGTATACTGCAGAAGGAGGAGTTAACTTTTTTTGTGTATTTGATTAGTGTCCTCCTAGTGGCAGCAGCATAACACCCATGGTCTGTGTCCCCCAATGAGCTTCTCGGAGAAAAGGATTTTACGGTGAGTACTCACAAAAATCCCTGTTTTCTTTGAAATGTACTAAATTTTCAGCAGCCGTACGTCTCTTACTGATAAACGTATGCATACATATACGTATGCATTTACACATACATACACCTGGATATTCTTTCAGGTAATTGATGTATGAGGCAAAATTAGGACAATTTCTTATAGAATAATGTGAAAATCTGAAACCCTTTGCTAGTACAGTATTGTGAAACAACAAAACACTGGAAAAGCAAAGTTAAAAGAAAAAAATGAAAACTTTCCCTATGATAAGGAATGATCCCTGGCTAATTTAATGTAAGAGAAAACATGCAGGAATAAATATACAGTACATATATTGAAAAAACATCAGAAGATACCAAAGAAAATATGGTAGTAAAACAGCCCAATAGCCTGTAGTGTAAGAGAAAAATAATATACCCCAAAAATTGTCAATTTTTTAAAAATGCAAAAATCAAAGTAGCCAAGCGTGTCTACACAACAGGGAGGAGAAATAGGAGGAATAGGATGCATCTGACATCGGTTCAATTACTACAGGAACAAAGGACATAATGAAATCCAGCATACCCAATTGTGCCTTCTGCTGATGCCTGCTGTTCGAGTTGGATGTTGAGTCGATAACCTAATATGTATGGGCACCTTAAGACTAGCTCACAGCATATTCTAGTCAGTCCACACGCAAAGCACTGGTTACAGCAACTTTCTCAAGTTTTTGTTTTTTTTTACAAATGTTTTCATAAAATGGCATAGTGTTTAAAAGGATGGCTACTTTTTTTTTTTAGGAAATGCAGATATCATATAACCATGACTCCTGCTGTGTGTTTCAGCTAACCCCCATTGAGAAATACGCCTTGAACTACCTGGAGGAATTCTATACATCAAGTGCACCTGAAAAGACAGAGAAAACAGAGGTTAGTGTATGTTGCCCTATTGCTTGTTAGAATAAAAATAGTTGCAAGTTAACTTCTTCAGTATCTTGATGTTGTTTGCTAAACTAAGACTTGCAGTTCTCTTGCACTCGAGAGTACAGTGTACTGCTATAGCCCTGTATGTAATTCACCTGGCTAAACCAAAGAGGGGCCCCCCAGTCATCAGCATTCAGTGCACATGGCCTGGTTCCCTGCTACAACACACACACAGTGCTGCTCACCATTATTGGCACTCCTTCACTTTTTTTTCATAGACTGTACGATATCTTCAGAAATTAATCGAAATGTACCAAAGCTACGTCCTCAGGATTTTTTTGATTAATGGTCCAGAGTAATACAACAATAAAACATTGTTTTTCAACTTACATGTTGCAATTTCAAAGAAGAAACAGAATGAACAGCATGTGCAGCAATAAAGACACCCTTAATTAATACTTGGTTGCACACCCTTTGGCATTGATGACAGCCTCCAAATGTATCTTATAGCCATCCTTAAGCTTCTTGCACTTCTCAGCTGGTATTTTCTCCCACTCTTCCTTTGCAGTTTATTCAAGCTCTTGAATGTTTGAGTTCTTTTTTCCAATGGCAGATTTCAGCTTTCCCCAAAGATTTTCAATGGGATTGAGGTCAAGACTCATTGCTGGCCATTTTAAAACCGTCCATTTTTAATTTTTCAATCATTGCATGTGTGCTTTGGGTTATTGTCTTGCTGGAGGACCCATAATCTTCGACTCAAACCAAGTTTTCTTACACTGAGTAGGACATTTCACTCTGAAATCTCTTGCTAATTCTCTGATTTCATGATTTCTGTGATACTGTCAACGCCTCCAGTACCGGATGCAGCAAAGCAACCCCACAGTATTATGGATCCTCCATCAACTGTTTGTAGGGTATTCTTTTCATTATAAGCTTCATTTTGCCATCTGTAAACAAACTGTTGCTTTGCATTGCCAATAAGCTTTATTATTGTTTCATCTGTCTTCAGAACATTTTCCCAGAAGGACTGTGGTTTGTCAAGGTACTCTTTGGCAAAGATCAGTCGTTCCTTTTTATATATTTTCTTCACAAATGGTTTCTTCCTTGGCCTTCACCCATGAAACTTTGCTTGGGTTAGTGTGCGGTGTATGGTACTTGTTGAAACCATGACCCAAGACTGTTCCAGGTTGGCCTTCAGGCCTTTGGATGTTTGACGTGGTGTTTTTCTCCTACGCCTGGGGGACACAGGACCATGGGTGTTATGCTGCTACCACTAGGAGGACACTAAGTGAACACAGAAAAATTAGCCCCTCCTCTGCAGTATACACCTTCCTGTTGGCTCTAATCGAACCAGTTCTTGCTTAGTTTTTGTAGGAGGCACTTGGGTCTGGTCTTTAGACCCCAACGTCATTATTTTCGGAACCCCTTCAGGGTTCCGATCTCCCCGAATCATCAACAGTTGAGAATGCGGAGTGTCGCCTCCCCGTACCCTCTCCTGCACCGACTGAAAGCCATGCCTGAGCTCACTTTAGCGGCAATGGGTTCCTTCACGGTCCTGAATTCCCCACACCAGCAACAGGTGAGCACATTGAGTGTCTCAACCTTGTATCCTCTCCTGGAGCCAGGCCTAGTGCTGGACAACTTGCTCTGTCCCATCCTAAGAGAGTGAACCCATAGGATGTACAGAGGCCCCCCTAGTGGCGTCCATGCAGCCCCCACTGCATCACCACTGATTGAAAGCGGATGATGGAAGGAGGCAGAAAGTTTCTCTCCACCCTCCTGTCTATGGGGATGTTGGATTGAGGGGAAACGCTATGACCAGCACACCAGCAGCTCCGGCTCTGCTACATCTGTGAGTGTGGCTGCGGCTGGTAGACAAAAGACTTCATCCGTGCACAGAAAGGGGGTCCTGGTCCCTGGGGGGAGAGGTGTCCCATCGTCCAGCGGCGTTTGCGCCTCAGGTGGCGTTCGAAATCTGATTCAAGGTATCCCAGCGCCCGGCGGTGTCCTCCCCTCTGTTTTCGGTCCCCCTCATCTTGCACCCTAGCGATTAGGAACGGTGAAATACAGTTTTATAATTTGTCCGATATACTGCTATTGTGTCAGGGAGGTATGTCTTCTCCCCCTGTGTCAATCACCTCCCTCTTGGGTCTGTGCTCCGCCTCCTGTGTTCCAGTTACATGCCCGGCGTCTGCGCTCTGCCTACGTTTCTCGGGCAATTCGCCGTGCGCGCTGGCCGGGAACTTACATCAGGCGATGATCAGGTGACAGCATGAGCCCGCAGCTGTGATCGGAGGTAAAAATTTTACCTCCGGTCACTGGCGATGGCTTATGTGACTTCTGCTCCCATCAGCCTATGCCTGCTGCCACTTATAACAGCGAGAGCAGGCGGTGGCTGGGTGACTGCACACTGCTATTTTAAGGCTGAGGGGGGCCAATATCCGTGGCTCCTTACCAGCCCCCAGCTGCCTTTAGCTAAGATGGTTGTCAAAAACAAGTGTACCCCACTCCGATTTTTTTAAAATTATTTAAATGATGGCATGGGAACCTTTCTATTTTTGATAACCAACCTTGCTAAAGCTAACAGCTGAGGAGCTGAGCAGACCACAGCTGTCAGTTTTGCCTAGCTGGTTATCAAAAATACAGGGGGATTCACACCATTTTTTTTTTAAATTATTTAGTCCCATCAGCCGATGCCTATGACCGGAGGTAAACTTTTTGCCTCCAGTCACAGCCGCGGGTTCACGCTGTCATTTGACAGCGTGAGAGCCTCAGCGTTTTGACCAGTGGTATTAATATTATGGCCGATCAGAGCCGCCGGTGACAGCTTGAGAAGCACCCGGTGTTTGAGGTGCAGAACCTGAACAGTAGGTGCATCTGTACGGACCCCGAACTTTACTGTTTGGGTTCACCCATCTCTACTCCCAAACAAAAAGGTAATGTGACAATTCTCTTTAATGATATTTCTTCCTTTTTACTAGGGTCTAATAAGGGGAAACGTTTCTCCTTAAAGAGAGTGACATGTCTGACATGCCACCCTGAAACACGTGTCTGTAATTTCAGATTCTGGTTTGGCTTTTATCCTAAGTCATATGGCAGGTCTCGTTAGAGGGTCAATATTGACTTTTGACTTTTAGGATTCCTACTTCCAATAATATATAGAAAATAGTACATAGCAGTCAGCTCACCTAGTAAGCGAATTTCTCCATGTCACACTCGCATGGATAAACGCTGAGCAGCCGGTTGTAGACTAATAAGAAGCAGGTGTAATCCAGCTAGAAATTGTATCTTTTAGAATAAAATATAGCTTTTAATGAGCCATTAAAATAGAAAAATAATATCACTGATGGTGTACCACAAAAATAATTACAGCACGTTACAACTACAAACACATGATGCAGCGTTTCAACCAACGCATTTTGACCACCGTCTTAATCATGGTAAAGCTATATTTTATTCTAAAAGATACAATTTCTCACTGGATTACACCTGCTTCTTATTATCCTACTTCCAATAGGTGGAACTAGAGTTCAGGTCTTCCTCTCTGAAGCTGCAATTCACATATTCCCCTTTTGACATAACATCTTTGTCTTATAAAAGGATCAAAACATGGCAAAGAAAAAATGGGAAGTGCAGAAGTTAAAAGAAGACAAGGAACGGGAGGAGAAAATGGCCTCGGAAAAAGCAAATGAAGATCTACTGACCTACACCAGGGAAGATGCATATAATAAGGTACACAGTAATGTTTTTTTTTGTTCCTTAATGTTTATGCACTGGCCTTTTAATCAGTAATGTCAGTTAGTTATGGGTTATGATGGCTGGCAGTATAATCAGAAAAATTAGTCCATCCATCAAAGAATTAATAAGCTTTATGCTTTCACCAGGAATTTATCTATGACAATCCGGAGGGACAGACGGAGGTGATGCCAGTAAGTGTCATAGACTGTAGGGTCGCATCTCACTAGGATATTGTAATGCTATGAAGCTGTGCATTTAACACATTGTTTGCCATATGCTGCCTAGATCTGGACACCACCTACTCCGCCACAAGATGAGAATGACATTTATATTGACTCTGTGATGTGCCTAATGTATGATACCAACCCTATCCCAGAATCGAAACTTCCCCCGGTCTATGTGAGGAAGGAGCACAAGAGACATAAGACAGATCCAGCAGGTTGGTTTGTGACATTATTTCTGTAGGCCAGTGTCTAAAGGGATATTTAATTAGCATTCACAGTATATAATCCATAGCCTGGCTCAGGAGAACCAAATCAGAATTAACTAGTAGAGTTGTATGTATAGCACAGGCTTAACACTCTTCAAGGATGATGAGGAAAGGAGCCTAGTAAGATCCCTCGGTATATGGGGACCCATGGAAGTTATTGTCAAAATCTTATTCCAAGGTGGAAGGTAAAGAAACTAGAGAATCATACTTCCAACCTGCTGTATATTAAGATGAAGTGCATATTAAAGGGAATCTGTCAGCAGGTTTTTGCTCATAATCTGAATACAACAGGAGATAGAGGCTGAAACACAGATTTCAGGTATGTGTCGCTTGTCAAAGTGCTGCTGTTTACTAATTGTGAAGGATTTATTACTAAGAAATTAACTAGTGTAGTCCAGCAACACTCCCTCCCCCTGTGATAAGCAGCCCGCTGTCTATGGACATTGTATGTACAGAGCCTGGTGTGGGCAGGGTTAGCTTCCTCAGCTCTGCTCTATTGCTAAATCTAAAAGCTTTGATTGTAACAGAACTGCTGCACCCTGTATTCCAAGTGATACACATTTGGATTCAGCTTCTCTCAGATGAGATCGCAAAAAAATGGTGACAGATTCTCTTTAACCCTTCACAACCAATGACCTATATTTACGTCATCGGCTGTGTCCCTGCCTTTGATGTGTGCTCACACGCTAATCAGCTATCAAGTGCCTCTAACAGCTGCGGCTGGATCCGAGATCCACCCATGGCTTTTAACCAGTTAAATGCCGCTGTCAATCACTGACAGCGGCATTTAACATGTGCAAACAGAAAGTGTGTCATTGATCCCAACCATCGCTTGATTGTGGGGTCCCAATGAGTTGTCAGGACAGCTGGGGGTCTGTAGAAGACCACTGTGCCTGTCATTACAATCCTCCATGGGTCGGCGTTCATAGGAGATTGTGATTTTTGGTATACATAAGAGTGCTGAAGCAGTGCCATGTATAGCACAGGTGATCGGACAATTGTAGCTTTAAGTTTCCTAGGGGGACTTTTAAAGAAAGTAAAAAGTATTTAGAAAAAGAAACACCAGTTCAGATCACCCCCTTTTGCTCCATTAAAATGAAGCAATAAATAATGCACATATTTGGTATCGGTGTGTTCAGAAATGTCCATTCTATCAAAATATGAAATAAATTAATGTGATTGGTAAACGGTGTAATTAAGAAAAAAAAATCAAGCCGCCAGAATTATGGTTTTTGGTCGCCGTAACATTGCAATAATATGAAATAAAAGGCGATCAAAACATCGTATCTACCCCAAAGTGGTATCGGTAAAAACGTCAGCGCTAGGTACAAAAAATAAGCCCTCACACATCTCAATAGCCCGAAAAATTGAGAACGTTATGGGTCTTGGAAAATGGCGACCTAAGCAAAATTTTATTTTTGACAAATTTTTTAATAACTAGTAGCCTACTGAGGAGTAGGTGTGTATCGCACAGACAGAAGTCTGCTGCAATCTGAATCCAGATCAGATTGCTGGGGTTTGTAGTCTCACGAACCTGTATCTTTAATAAAGGGCTGGATTTAGCATTAACCAGAAGTGATGGGTGGGACTGGTTAACCAAACACCTCTCAAGGGGTGTGCGCCTGTAAAGACAGGAAGGTCCTGTTGGTTTCCTGTGTGGGGCGCAGGAAGGAAGTCCATGTGTGAGATTGGAGCTGGCTGGAGCTCCAAACAGTCCAGGAGACACAAATGGTCTGGACTATGGACACGAGCCAGAGGAAGCCAGGCTGGGACACCTGAGGTGCTGTTAGCCAGGTAACCCAGAGCCTGGGCATGGTGTCCTGACAGATGTCAGACATTGGAACTCTGTGAAGAAAACCGGACTGGAATAGACTGTTCGTGGGTTCTGGGTTGTTCAGATGCCTACCAGGGATTATAAAGGGGTTTATGAGTCTGTAATAAACCAGAGCTGTGGACTTGTTTAAAAGGAATCTGCTCCTGTGTGTTCCAATATCGCTGCCAAGCGAGCATACCCCAGCCCGCTAGTGATCGCTACGTCACACTGCGTACTCATACTAACCTGGGAATCATATTGCCAGCTAAGTGTTACTATATATTGAACATGGTAAATAAAATAAACCAAAAACCATTGTGAATTTGCACTCTTTTTGCAATTTCACCGCATTTGGAGTTTTTCTGTGTTCCAGTACACTCTATGGCAGAATGAATGGTGTCATTCAAAAGTTCAACTCGTCACACAAAAAACAAGCCCTCATACGGTTATATAGCTGGAAAACTAAAAAAAGTTAGTTCTCTTGGAAGGGAGAAAAAAAAAAAGGAAAATCACCAGGGAGTGAAGGGGTTAAGGCCAGAACATTGATAGTTAACACCATAAACAGCACTGGTGCTATGCCTTCATTTATTGCTTAAAGAGAGAAATAAGTTCAGAAAACAAAACAAAAAGTCCTGAGAAGCGTGAATCAACGTATGGCGGCACTCTGAGGAGATAAGTTGGGGGACCCGGTGAGACAGGTCTCCTTTTTTTGTTGACTTGGATGCCATATTGTGGATGTAGTTGTGATTCCATCTCTTAATCCAGGAATTAAGGAACAAGTAGAGCCAGTTCAGTGCAGAAGGTAGCGAGGCCGGACAAAGATATCCGTGTATAAGTACGACCTTACTTATAATAATAATAATAATAATAATCTTTATTTACATAGCGCCAACATATTCCGCAGCGCTTTACAGTTTAACAGTTTCAAAACACAAGTCATAAGTAACAACATTAACAATACAATAATTAAAGCAAAATAAGCCGCCCCTGCTCGTGAGAGCTTACAATCTACAATGAGGTGGGGGAGATACAAAGTACAGGTGTGTATATACAATGGTGTATTTACAATGATGGTCCAGCCATCTTGAGGGAGTGAGGGAAGGATGGAGATAGTGAGTGGGCTACACATACACTTACACATAGAATGACTTTGATTAGTGAATGTGATAGGCCGCTCTGAACAAATGTGTTTTGAGGGAGCGCCTGAAACCATGCAAATTGTGGATAGTCCTAATTTCTTGGGGTAGAGCATTCCAGAGGATTGGCGTAGCGCGGGAGAAGCCTTGGAGTCGGGAGTTGGAGGTACGGATTAGTGCAGAGGTTAGTCGAAAGTCGTTTGCAGAGCGCAGCAGTCGGTTAGGCCGATAGATAGAAATGAGGGAGGAGATGTAGGGGGGTGCTGCACTGTTGAGAGCTTTGTGGGTGAGAACCAGTACTTTGAATTGGATCCTATAATGAATGGGCAGCCAGTGTAAGGACTCGCGAAGAGCGGACGTGTCCGAGTACCGATTAGCCAGATGGATGACCCTGCATTAAGGATGGACTGGAGAGGGGATAGTCGAGTAATGGGGATTCCAAGTAATAGAGCGTTGCAGTAGTCCAGGCGGGAGTGGATCAATGCTACAGTGAGGGTTTTTGTTGTTTCCATGGTGAGAAAAGGGCGGATTCTAGAGATGTTCTTTAGGTGTAGGCGGCAAGAGCGGGCAAGAGACTGTATATGGGAGGTGAATGAGAGATTGGTGTCAAACATAACACCCAGACAGCGAGCCTGCTGCCGGGGTGTTATTATGGTGCCGCCCTCGGAGAGGGAAATGTCAGATTTAGGGAGGTTAGTAGACGGCGGGAGCAGAAGGAGTTCAGTTTTGGAGAGGTTAAGTTTCAGATAGAGAGTGGACATGATGTTGGAGACTGCGGACAGACAGTCGGTGGCGTTCTGTAAAACAGCGGGAGTAAGGTCGGGGGATGACGTGTATAGTTGTGTGTCATCAGCATAAAGATGGTACTGAAAGCCAAATCTGCTGATGGTCTGTCCAATTGGGGCCGTGTAGAGAGAGAAGAGAAGGGGGCCAAGGACTGAGCCTTGGGGTACACCGACAGTGAGAGGAAGAGGAGATGACGTGGAGCCAGAGAACGAAACACTGAAGGAGCGGTCAGAAAGATAGGAGGAGAGCCAGGAGAGAACAGTGTCCTTAATACCTAGTGACTGGAGCCTAGACAGTAGGAGACAGTGGTCAACTGTGTCGAAAGCTGCAGAAAGGTCGAGAAGAATGAGCAGAGAGTGGTCGCCGTTACGTTTTGCTGTCAGAAGGTCATTGCTCACTTTGATGAGTTAAGTTTCAGTCGAATGTAGGGGGCGGAAACCGGACTGTGAAGGGTCTTGAAGGGAGTAAGTGGAGAGGTAACGGGTGAGGCGGGAGTAGACTAGGCGCTCCAAAAGTTTAGAGATGAAGGGGAGATTGGAGACCGGTCTGTAGTTGTTTGTGCAGGAAGGGTCGAGTGTGGGTTTCTTTAGTAGTGGAGTAATGATGAAGTGTTTGAAGGAAGATGGGAAAATGCCTGAGGAGAGTGAGAGATTAAAGATTGTAGTTAGGTGAGTTGTGACAACTGGAGAGAGAGACTGGAGGAGATGTGAGGGAATGGGGTCGGTAGTGCATGTAGTCGGAAGAGAGGAGTCTGGAAACTTCTTCTTCTCTGATGGGATCAAATGTGGAAAGTGATCCAGGGGAAATGCAGGGTGGGATGGGAGTCACAGCACTTGGTGGTTGAGAGCAGATTTCCTGACGGATAGTATCTATTTTTTCTATAAAGTGGGAGGCCAGGTCGTCAGCACAAATGTCTGTGATAGGGGCTTGTGCTTTTGGCCTGAGGACAGAGTGAAAAGTGTCAAAAAGTTTATTGGGGTTGTTGGCTAGTGAGGAGATCAGGGTGGTGAAGTAGGTCTGTTTGGCGAGGTGAAGGGCAGCATTATAAGTTCTTAATATGAATTTAAAGTGGATGAAGTCTTCTGGTGTGCGGGTTTTTCTCCAGAGGCGTTCAGTACTCCTAGAGCATCGCTGAAGAAGTCGAGTTTGCAATGTGAGCCAGGGCTGTTTTACTGTGTGTTTGGAGGTTCTGAGGGTGAGCGGCGCTACTTGGTCAAAGGTGCTTCTAAGAGTGTCATTGTAGTGCTGTACAGCCAGATTAGGACAAGAAAAAACAGGATTTTGGTTGCTTACCGTAAAACCTGTTTCTCGGAGCGCTCATTGGGGAACACAGGAACCATGGGTGTATGCTGCTGCCACTAGGAGGCTGACACTATGCATATGAAAAAGGGTTGGCTCCTCCTCTGCAGTATACACCCCACCGACTGGCACCAAGCTAATCAGTTAGTGAGAAAGCAGTAGGAGAAATATAACAGAAGAAAACATAGCCAAACAGACAACTCAGTCATAACATTAACCAGAAGAAAGGAATGGAGTTGTAACAAACACATGGGAGGGTGCTGTGTCCCCCAATGAGCGCTCCGAGAAACAGATTTTACGGTAAGCAACCAAAATCCTGTTTTCTCGGTCGCTCTATTGGGAGACACAGGAACCATGGGACGTCCCAAAGCAGTCCCTGGGGTGGGAAAATATGGCAGGAAACTCCATTCAGGTCGGCAGAGTCCCCAATGCCGCCTGCAAGATCCTACTGCCTAAGCTGGCGTCCGCCGAAGCGTAGGTGTGGACCTTGTAAAATTTGGCAAACGTGTGGATGGAAGACCAGGTTGCCGCTTTGCAAAGTTGTAGGGCGGATGCCCCATGGTAAACCGCCCAGGAGGCGCCTACTGCCCGGGTGGAGTTGGCCTTAACCCCAGGGGGAGGCACTCTGTTCTTAACCCGGTAAGCCTCCAAAATTGCAGTCAGAATCCAACGCGCAATAGTCGCTTTGGAGGCCGGCAGACCTCTCCGCGTTCCGTTTGGAATGACGAACAGATGATCCGTCTTCCTGAAGACTTGCTATCCTGTCCAGATAGATCCTCACGGCCCTGACCAGGTCTAGCCTGTGCAACGAGCGTTCCAGGGGATGAGGTGGAACCGGATAGAAGGAAGGCAGGACAATCTCCTCATTCAGGTGAAAAACGGATACCACCTTGGGAAAAAAGGAAGGCGGAGGTCGCAATACTACCTTATCCTGGTGAAGAACCAGAAAAGGGGGACGACAGGATAGAGCCGCTAATTCTGAAACCCGCCTGATGGAGGCGATAGCCACAAGGAAGGCCACCTTCCAGGACAAAACAGCCAGAGGAACCCTCGAAGGGGCGCTCCTCATAACCTCCAGCACAAGATTGAAGTCCCAGGGGTCCACGGGGTTCCGGTATGGGGGGCCGCATGCGCCACTCCCTGTAGAAAAGTCCTGACCTGAGACGCTAAGGACTTCTGAAAAAGGATAGAAAGGGCCGACACCTGTCCTTTTAGCGTGCCCAGAGAGAGAGGCCGGAGTCCAGTCCCGCTTGGAGAAAAGCCAAGATGACTGGGAGCGACAATTCCATCGGTGGGGTGACATTGGCCTCGCACCAGCGAAAATAGGCCTTCCAGGTTCGGTAGTAGACCTTAGAGGACGACGGTTTCCTGGCCTGCATCATGGTGCGAATCACCCGATCGGAGAAACCGAAAGCGATTTAGTACCGCGGTCTCAACAACCACGCCATCAAATTGAGAGACCGAGAACCCGGGTGGCAGATCGAACCTTGAGACAGAAGATCTGGCCTGTCTGGGAGTCTCCAGGGGGCGTCCGCCAGAAGGTTGACGATATCCGCGCACCAGGACCTCCTGGGCCAATCTGGGGTGATCAGAATGACCGAACCCCCTCCGCCTTGATCTTCTTCAGCAGCCTGGGAAGAAGGGGAAGAGGAGGAAAAAGGTAGGGAAGCGTGAAGCGCGACCAGGGAATGGCCAGAGCGTCTGCGTCCAACGCTATAGGATCGCTGGACCTGGAGACAAAACGAGGAACCTTCCTGTTCAGCCTGGACGCCATGAGGTCCACGTCCGGAGTCCCCCATCGAAGGCAGATTTGATGGAAGACCTCCTGATGCAGGGACCATTCTCCTGCCGCGAGACCCTCGCGGCTGAGGAAGTCGGCGGCCCAGTTGTCCACGCCGGCGATATGGACTGCGGATATTGCCGGGACCATCGCCTCTGCCCATTGAAGGATCCTGGACACCTCGGCCATCGCTAGCGAACTCCTGGTCCCTCCCTGTTGGTTGACGTACGCCACAGCTGTGGCATTGTCCGTCTGAATTCTGACCGGCAGGCCCCTGAGAAGAGGTTCCCAGTGATTGGAGAGAGAGGAAGATGGCCCTGATTTCGAGGATGTTGATTGGTAGCGAGGACTCCTGGGTCGACCAACGACCCTGAGTCGTTAGCTGGCGAAAAACTGTCCCCCAGCCCATGATGCTTGCATCCGTCGTAATGACCTGCCAATGGACTGGAAGGAAAGACCGACCCTGGAGGGTGAAGTGGGAAGTTAGCCACCAGTTGAGAGACTGCCTTATCTTGAGAGGGAGGCGCAGCGGACGATCCAACGACAGTACTGACCTGTCCCACTGAGAAAGGATGGCTCGCTGAAGAGGTCTCAAGTGGAACTGTGCGAATGGAATTGCTTCTGAGGCTGCAACCATTCTGCCCGGCACCCTCATTGCTGATCGGAGGGAAGGAAGCCGAGGGCCCTGCAGCAAACGAACACCCTGCTGGAGGGTCACTCTTTTCTCCTCGGGAAGGAATACCTTCGACTGCCGGGTATCGAACGGCATGCCCAGGAAAACCAGGCGTTGGGATGGAACCAGGCAGGATTTCTTCCTGTTGATAATGCACCCTAACCGGGCTAGGGTGTCGAGAATGATGGACAGGCTTTCTTGAGCTTGGGGGAGAGACGGAGCCTTGATGAGGATGTCGTCGAGGTATGGAGTGAGAACCAGCCCCTGATTCTCAAGATGGCCATCAGTGCCGCCATGATCTTTGTGAAGACCCTCGGTGCGGTAGCAAGGCCGAACGGCAGGGCGACAAACTGAAAATGGCTCTGGTGGACTGCAAACCGCAAGAAGCTCTGATGCGCTTGGCAAATCGGAACGTGAAGGTAGGCGTCCTGGATGTCTATGGAGCACAGGAATTCCTGAGCTTCCATGGAGGAAATTACTGACCGAAGAGACTCCATCCTGAAGTGACGCAGGCGGACCCGCCTGTTCAGCAACTTGAGATCCAGGATGGGCCGAATCGCGCCGTCCTTCTTTGGCACAACAAACAGGTTTGAATAAAAACCTGTGAAGCGCTCTCGCTCTGGGACGGGGACGATAACCCCGGAAGTGAGAAGGGAGTTGATGGCTGCAAAGAAACCCGGAGCCAAAGAAGGATCCCTTGGAGGGCGGGATTAGAAAAAACGATCTCGGACGGGAGGTAAACTCTATTTTTTATCCTGAGGATACAACTTCCCTGACCCATGCGTCTTCCACCAGGTCGAGCCAAACGTCTCTGAACAGCAGAAGGCGACCGCCGATCCTGGGAGGGCAGCCGGACTCTGGATCCGAGTCATGCCGAGGAAGATCTGCCAGGTCTTGGCCTGGTGGATCTACCCTGGGAGTTATGGGAACGCCAGGAGGGGGTGGGCCGAAAGGAAGCCTTCTTCTTGACCTGACGATTCTGCGGCCTACGTTGACTGGAGGAATCCTCTGACACCGGAAAACGGCGAAAAGGCTAAAAAGATCGGAACTGCCTTCTTTGGACAGGTCTGCGAGGCTTTTGCTGAGGGAGGAGGGAGCCCGTGCCTCCCGTTGCCTCATTAATGATCTGATCCAACCTGGCTCCGAACAGACGCTCTCCCTGAAAAGGGAGACCTGTAAGCGACTTTTTTGACGAAAGATCCACCTGCCATGCTTTGAGCCACAGATGTTCCTCCGGATGGCCACGTTATTGCTGGATGCCTGCGCCGCGCAGGATGCTGCATCCAGGGAGGCCAAAACCAAATATTGCCCAGCATGGGAAATTTGGTCTGCGAGCTCCGCCAGCTCTTTGGAAGGGGCTTCGGCCAAGATGCCCTTACGGAGTTGTTTGGCCCATCTGGCTATAGCCTTTGAGACCCAGGTGGACACAAAGGCCGGACATAAGGCAGAAGCTGCCGCCTCAATGGCTGACTTTGCCAAGGATTCTATAATTCTAACCTTGGCTTCTTTGAGGGAAGCTGCGCTAGCAAGAGGAAGGACCGTATTGGTGGACAATCTGGAGACCGGTGGTTCCACTGAAGGGGAATTCGTCCAATTCGTCGTAAGGTCCGGGGCAAAAGGATATAGAATGCTGAGGCGCTTCCCTCTTTGGAAGCGCCTGGTCGGATTCTCCCTCTCCCTCTTGAGTATGTCCGTGAACTCAGTGTGAGGGGCAAAAACCTTTGAAGGTGGTTTGGACCGTCTAAACGAAACCGCCTGTTCTGCGGATTCCGTAGCGGTATCTTTGATGCCTAAGGTCTGATTGACTGCCACAATCAGACTCTGCACCATATCTGTCATGCCGGAGGCCTGATCTGAATCCAGGTCCGACTCATCCTCCGAAAGCGCGTCCGGAGACGCCTCGCCTGATTCCGGGGAGGAGAACGCTGGGGAGGGATCCCGCCGTGCCGGGTCGTCTGGTGAGACAGAGCGGGAAGAGGACCTAGAACGGTGCTCCAGTCTGGGTCTCCTTGCGGGTTGGATTGGACGGACCGGGAGGAGAATCTTGAGACCCGCTGGCGACTGCGGGTGCCGAGAGGGGTAATCTGTCCAAAGCGGACACTAGGGTCTGTGACACCCTGGTGAGGTCCGCTACCGATTGTGACAGAGACGCTGCCACTGGGGGGTAGGGGTCTCAGAATCACCTGGGGCAGAAGGGGGCTCCTGGGTGGGTCCCGTGGGGTCGCTGCAGGCCTGGCAGAGGGAAGACGACTGACGTGAAGGGAGTCTGCCATTACAAGAAGAGCACACAAAGTATCTAACCAAAGTGGAGGAGGAAGAGGAAGATGGAGGACGAGCAGGCTCTCCCTTATGCTTAGGCATGGTTGAGCAGTCCCACTAACTGGTGCCAGAAGGTTGGGGGACAGAGAAAAAACAGAGGAGAGTGTCAGCTCTGCAGGGCAGAGCTACTCACAGATCCTGTATGCTGCCGAGGTGATCCTCTTGTCAGAAGCCGATGAAGCAGAGGAGCCAGCGATCAGAGGCTGCCGATGAAAGCAGAGGGGCCAGCGATCAGAGGTGGCTGAGGCTGAAGGGATCGCTGTCCTAGAGAACGCAGGAGGGACAGCGTCGGGCGCAGGGTCCAATATGGCGTCTGCTGCAGCTCTCAGGAACGCTGAGAGTGGTGGGCGGAACAGGGATGGGCGGGAGAAAAGCCCGCCCGGAAGTGTGAAAGGCAGGGGGCGGAGCCGGCGCAAGAAGTAGGCCCGGAATGAAGCCGGGACCTCAATTTGAGACTGCGGCCGACGGAGGGGGGGGTGGCGCGGAGGACACCGATTTAATAAAAACAAGCCCCCGAATAAATCGCCGCCCCAAATGAGGGCTAAGCGCCGTAGAGCTGCTGTTCCTGGCCACAAAACGGGGCTTCAGAACCTCTGAGGACAGGGAGCCCCCTCGGGAAGGTGGCAACGCAGGGGAGTCCGGAGCACCCGGCATCTAATCTAGGCTGGAAGAGGGGGTCTCGGAACCCCAGAGCAAAAAGGTACCAGGCCATTCCCCAGACGGACCCTCTATCTGCGCATTTTTTTTTTTTTTTTTCATCTTCTTATTCTCTTCATGTCTTCTTTCTTCTTTCTTCCCTGTTGGGGAAGAGGGACAATACCTGAACAAAAGTCGGACGTCCGGAGGTCAGATGTAGGAACGTCCGCATCTCCTCATCCGACAGGCTCTGGTGGGCGAGTGGGTGGGAGACGGAGGCAGGCCCTGGTCTTCTGCTTCACCCTGATCACCTACACACCCGTCCGTGTTAGGGATTAGGATGGGGGGTCCTGCCAGGAGACAGACATATGAGGATATGGGGTGGCAGTACATGCTGTACTCATAGTCTCTGCGTGGGACTACAGTAGTGACTTTTCACACTGTATCCCTCCGGAAGGTACCTGAAAAGGAACGACGCACAATAGGTAGATATGGGTCTCCGGAGAGACCCGTGTCCACCTCCTACTGACACTAAGCTAAAACTGATTAGCTTGGTGCCAGTCGGTGGGGTGTATACTGCGGAGGAGGAGCCAACCCTTTTTCATATGCATAGTGTCAGCCTCCTAGTGGCAGCAGCGTACACCCATGGTTCCTGTGTCCCCCAATAGAGCGACCGAGAAAGAGGAGATTGGGGACAGCGATGAGTGTAGGGAGTCTGAAAGTGTCTGAGGGTTAATGGCTTGTAGATTTCTGAATGTGTGGTAGGTAGGAGTGCGCTGGGGTGGTCGAAGATTTGTGAGGATGAAGGATAGAATGTTGTGGTCAGAGAGTGGAAGCGGTGAGATATTTAGGTGGGAGATTGAACAGAGGCGGACAAAGACCAGGTCAAGGGTGTTACCATCCTTGTGTGTCTCAGAGGTTGAAAGCTGTGAGAGGCCTAGAGAAGTGGTTAGTGATAGAAGCTGAGATGCAGATGTGGAAGTAGGGCTGTTAATGGGGATGTTGAAGTCTCCAAGGATAAGGGTTGGTAGTTCTGAGGACATGAACTGCGGCAGCCAGGCTGAGAAGTGGTCAAGGAACTGGGTGGGCGAGCCTGGGGGCCGATATATGACCGCTACTCTGAGGGAGAGGGGACTTAAGAGCCTGATGGTGTGGACCTCAAAAGAAGGGAATGAGAGTGATGGAATTGGGGGGATGACCTGCAAAGTGCATTGTGGGGACAGGAGTATGCCAACTCCACCACCATGTCTGTTTGCGGGTCTTGGGGAATGGGAGAACTGTAAGCCACCATAGGAAATGGCAGCAGGGGAGACCGTGTCAGAATCCTGAATCCAGGTTTCCGTGAGGGCCAACAGATGAAGAGAGTTGTTCAGAAAGTAGTTGTGCAGGAAGGATAGCTTGTTGCATGCAGACCGTGGATTCCAGAGGGCACAATTAAAAGGAGATGAGGGAGTGCAAGTAATATTAGTAAGATTATTATGGTTTCGATATGAGGTAGGGTAGGGATTGAGGTTGGGGGATGGTGGACCAGGGATGGGGGAGATGTCCCCTGAAATCAGTAGGAGTAGGAAGATAAAGAGCAAGTAGTTGTTGGAATTGTAAGTAGGTTTTTTCTGTGATGTGTTTGGCAAGATGGGCTGAGGTTTTTCAGGAAGGTGAGCAGTGCATGGGAGCTGTACATGGGAGAGGGAAGTATAGAGGGGCAGATGTGTATGAGTTGTGATGGAGGGGGGATGGGGCGGTAAATGTGGATGGCAAGGGAACACAGCAGGATAGAGATAAAGTACATAATTAAAAAGAAAGCAAAGTGTGGGGTACCTGATTCCAGCCCTGATTAACTGCCATGGATAACTGCTGTTTACAAGAGGCTTGTCTTCTGTGATGCTTTACTTTGTGGCTATCAGTGAGAAAGGGAAGCCCCAATGTGATGATCTTGTAGAGGAGATAGCAGGGGGCGAAGATGTCTCCTTTTCTGCAAGGTGACACACAATAATCCACTGTGTTCACTCAGCTAGGCAAACTAATAGCAATGAATGATTGTAGTGAAGTACAAAGACGTCTGAGAACATTTCATGTATTAGTTTATAGAGATCTCCAAGTAAACAGTAAGATGATTTTACTACATATCGTGCCCTAGCGTGCGGAGGCCTCTGTTAGAAGTTCTAATGTAGAATAAACAGCCCCATTTACTTGTAAAGAATCGTTTCATATGCTCCATGTTTAGCTGCAGGTCGAAAGAAGAAACAGAGGCATGGAGAATCAGTGGTTCCCCCTCGTTCCCTGTTTGATAGAGCGACCCCTGGTATGCTGAAAGTGAAGAGGGAAGGCAAAGAGCAAAAGAAGAATATCCTTCTCAAACAGCAAGCACAGTTTGCCAAACCACTGCCAACCCTGGCTAAACCGGCAAATGAATCCGGACCCGACAATCCAGAGTGGCTGATCAGTGAGGACTGGGCCTTGCTGCAGGTGCATGAATGATGGCTCATAGTGACCGTAATATTTCTTATGCACTTATGCTAAACATTAGATGTCAACACCACTATAATGTAATCTACTGTAATATAATTCACAGAAAATATGGCCTTGCTAGATACGCACAAAGGAGACCAGGCTGTGTACTCTTGCCTTAATTGCAGATACCTGTATAACCTAGCCATTCAGATAGTTTTATCTACAAAATGATAAAAGCTGTCACCAGCTGTTTGCCACCTAATCTGAGAGCAGCATAATATAAAGACCGAGACCCTGATTCCAATGATGTGTCAGTTACTGTGTTGCTTAGTGTAGTTTTGATAAAATCACTGATTTACCAGCAGGAGGACTAGCAAACCTGCTGCCAGGTAGTCAAGCATATTCATGAGCTCTGTACGAATCCGCCCCTCCACTGATTGGCATCATTCTATGTACACTCTGCATGGTCAGAAAGCTGCCAATCAGGGGTGTGTGCGGGGTTATAGAGCTCCACATTCAGAAAACTGCTAGATCTGCAGCAGAGAAAACAGTGATCTTATCAAAATGACCGCAAGCAGCCCAGTAAGTGACACATCGTAGGAATCGGAGCCTCTGTCTCTACATCATGCTGCTCTCAGATTACATGGTAAAAACCTAGTGACAGATTCCCATTGATTCATAAACCTAATATATTGCATATATCGGTGGGATTTCAGTTGATGACTATGCCTATCTAAGGCATCATTCTTTCATCCATTTTTTATATACGTGTTTTATCCGACCATTGTAGTCTATGGGGCTGTTCACATGTCTGCGGTTTTTAGCGGACCATTTGTCCACAAAAAATCACGGAGACATGTCCATTTTTTTTACAGCGTCACAGATGAAAATCACCCATACAAGTCAGTGCATGAAAATGATGGACAGCACATGCATGGCATCCGTGCACAATTCTTCCTTATGCCAGAACTCATTGCCACCTTTTGTAGATGGTGCCAACATAGCCTTCCTTCTGCGATATGCCACAGAGAGATTTTAGTAGCCCTTTCTGTCTACATAAAAATGTATATTGTCAAAAATGGCATTATTAGACATTGCTGTTTTTTCACTTGTTTTTTTAGGCTGTCAAACATCTCCTGGAGCTACCACTAAATCTAACAGTGGTGTCACCAGCTCACACCTCAAACTGGGATCTTGTCAGCGATGTGGTAAACTCCTGCAGCAGAATCTATCGATCCTCTAAACAGTGCCGCACTCGGTATGAAAATGTCATCATCCCAAGAGAAGAAGGGAAGGTAAGCCACAGTTAACCTTTCGTTGGTGGATACAGTTGTGCTCAAAAGTTTACATACCCGGCAGAATTTTTGCTTTCTTGGCCGTTTTTCAGAGAATATGAATGATGACACCAAAACTTTTTCTCCACTCATGGTTAGTGGTTGGGTGAACCATTTATTATCAAACTACTGTGTTTTCTCTTTTTAAATCATAATGACAACCCAAAACATCCAAATGACCCTGATCAAAAGTTCACATACCCTATTTCTTAATGCCGTGTAATGCCCCCTCTAACATAAATGACAGCTTGAAGTCTTTTGTGGTAGTTGTGGATGAGGTTCTTTATTTTCTCAGATGGTAAAGCTGCTCACTCTTCTTGGCAAAAAGCCTCCAGTTCCTGTAAATTCCTGGGCTGTCTGGCATGAACTGTGCGCTTGAGATCTACCCAAAGTGGCTCAATGATATTGTGGTCAGGAGTCTGAGATGGCCACTCCAGAACCTTCACTTTGTTCTGCTGTAGCCAATGACAGGTCAACTACGCCTTGTGTTTTAGATCGTTGTCATGTTGGAACGTCCAAGTACGTCCCATGCGCAGCTTCCGGGCTGATGATTGCAAATTTGCCTCCAGTATTTGCTGATAACGCGCTGTATTCATCTTTCCTTCAACTTTGACCAAGTTTCCTGTGGCTTTGTAGCTCACATATCAGAAAAAAGCAATGATGGAATGGGAACCACCAATTTAACAAGTATATCTCTTACTGGGGAGGATATAATATACAGCAAAAAGTGAGAATTAAAATGTAACTTTTTATTGGTCAATTAAAATACAAAACCAATTGTTGTGTGCCACCATACAAGTAAAAGAAGAGGATGTGTGCTTCTGGTGAAGGTAAATCAACCAAAGAAGGACAACTCCTATAGGATAAATAGATTCCTACTGCAGTAGCTGAGGCTGAATCTATATGAGTACAGGATACACTGTAAAATAATTGTATTCTGGCGAGTTATTTACCAAAGACAACGTAGCAGTGTGATCCTGTTAGCATGTATACAATGCAACAAAACATCTATAATAAAAGATGTCGTTTAATAATCAATTGGTACGGAGAATCAATGTTTATAAAGGTAAAAAAAGAATGGTCTCACCAGTTAGACAGCTGTGTGAGGGGAGGAGATGGTTTTGTGTCAAGACGAACCATGATGCGATTTCAAGACAGACAATACCCTGTCAATCCCTATGGGGCTAACAATAGTCTAACCCCAAAAGACTCCCGCCCTGACAAGGGCAGTCCACAGCTACCCCTGTGCTAAACATGCCCTGCAGTTTCCCTCAATTGTCCCGACGCGTTTCATCCATGCATAATTCATCAGGGGACTAGGCTTGTAATGGAAAATAAAGTGCTAATGGCTGTGCTAAGGAGACGTGTACTCCCTCCACTCTCTATGCTGTTCTGCAGAGGGTGAAAGGAAAAACAGAGCTGATTTAAATAGGAAGTAATTGATGAGGAAAGAAAAAAGCTCACCACTTCCTGTTAGGCCATCCTTGAAGATGACATGTGCAAGGGAACTCATTCATGCGGTAAAGTTATAGGCGCATGTGATACTTCCGGTTGCTGGAACGCACGCTGTGATGATTTCCAGGTTGATGACCCGCATAAATAAAGCCCCTTCAGTGAATTTTAGGCAAAATAATATGTATGGCCCTTGCTGTTATTTAAGGTTCAAGTAGAGTCAGTTAGGGGCTGTCAGCCTCAAAACAAAGTTCCCCTTAACACCTGAATGGCACACAAGAACCGGAGTAATGTAGCCTCCATAGCACAGCACTTAGTACTTTATTTTCCTTTACAAGCCTAGTCCCCTGATGAATTATGATTGGATGAAATGCGTTGGGACAATTGACAGAATGTGCGAGGCATGTTTAGCAAAGTGTAGCTGTGGACTGTCCTTGTCAGGGCAGGAGTGTTTTGGGGATAGACTATTGTTAGCCCCATAGGGATTGACAGGGTATTGTCTGTCCTGAAATCACCTCATGGTTCGTCTTGGCACAAGACCATCTCTCCCCCCTCACTAAAACGTCTAATTGGTGAGACCGTTCTTTCAGCTGCAGAATGGAAGGGAGGGAGACACAGGAATTCATTACTGATGGGTAGGCGGAGCCCCAGATCAGGATGTTACCTCAGATCAAAAGAGTGATGACTGGCTGGCCCCTCCAGCTCGGGCTCCTCCTACTCAGCTCCAGTCTAAGATTTGAGGTCCAGAGGATGGTCGCTGCTAATGCAGCTCCTCAGAAGATTTTATTATTTTAATATTCGGACAGGAGACTTGGATCACTAGTTGGTCTAGAGGTCTCAGGGGTATCAGCGCTGCTGTACCCCAACCTCTCCCTTGGCGGATCTGTATTTACTCAAAGTCCCTGCAGAATCCTTGCCGGCCCTGGGGGATGAGGAGAGCTTCTCTGGCGGGAACGCAAACCACACGTGCGGTCACTGCGTTCTTCGCCCTGGGGGGAAGCATGGGCACTGCGCCAGAAACCCCTGAGGGTCCCTGTGGCGCCTTGGCTGGTGAGTACTCCACACAAATTTTAATAATAATTATGTGTGAGTGCTTTAGCGTCTGAATGAGCAGCGCTATTACTAATGTCAGTATGCTTCAGCGCTGCTGTGCCAGCGTTACTACATGTAATGTCAGTATGCTTCAGCGCTGCTGTGACAGCGCTACTACATGTAATGTCAGTATGCTTCAGCGCTGCTGTGACAGCGCTACTACATGTAATGTCAGTATGCTTCAGCGCTGCTGTGACAGCGCTACTACATGTAATGTCAGTATGCTTCAGCGCTGCTGTGACAGCGCTACTACATGTAATGTCAGTATGCTTCAGCGCTGCTGTGACAGCGCTACTACATGTAATGTCAGTATGCTTCAGCGCTGCTGTGACAGCGCTACTACATGTATGTCAGTATGCTTCAGCGCTGCTGTGACAGCGCTACTACATGTAATGTCAGTATGCTTCAGCGCTGCTGTGACAGCGCTACTACATGTAATGTCAGTATGCTTCAGCGCTGCTGTGACAGCGCTGTTACAAGGAGATGTGGTGATTTTTTGTCCGCAGGCAGATAGCTGCAGGACAGAGAGGGAGCAGGAGCGGGGAGAGTTCGCGCTCATTATTTGAGCTGGCGGGGGCGTGGCCTATCTATCCCGGTCTTTTGAGCAGGAAGACGCGCGCTCTGGCGTTTCTCCTGCGACCCCCTCACTGTGGCGGCCATTACTCAGGCTCCTGGGCTCCTCGGACCGCTCCTCTCCTCATAAGACACCACGGCCAGCTGGGTGAGTGCGGATTCCTCACCCCGCAGCGCAGCGATCGCTATACTGCAGCTGCAGTCTCATCAGAGACATAAAAATTGGCTGGGGCTCACAAATATATATATATATTTTGGTGAGTTTGCAATATTAACCCCTCTGAGGGTTATTTCTACCAGCTAAATTTGCTGACTGAATACCGCTGGGGTAACCCTGCTTGGTGGAGCGTTAACCCTTCAGCGTTTGAAAAAAAAAAAAAAAAAAACCGCATAGTTTTTTGCTGGTATTACCGCTTTGACCTGCTCATACAGGTGAGACATGTCTGAACAGAGTTCAGATGCCGCGGATCACGTCCCAGTGCCATTGCGGCAATCAGATACGCAGACCTCCACAGCGTCTAGCGCTGCGATCGACAGCGGTGGAAAATTGGATGATATCGCTCGATCGATTAATAACTTGTCTGACCTTTTAGGTCAATATGTGTCTGCTAATTCCTCTCAGAGGAAGCGACGCAGGCCGTTACCGGCCTCTACACGGAGCGAGTCAGATGTATCTGATATTGGGCAGAGTTCCCCTTTAAATTCGGATGGAGAAATATCCGATTCAGATGCGGACGAGCCGCAGGGGCGTTCCTCTATGACGAAGCGTACGGAGGCATTAATTGAAGCCATGAGAGATATACTACAGTTACCGGAGGAGGTAACTAGTCGTCCTGGTAAATCAGCACGCATGTTCCAGGAGTCCCGTGCTTCGCGCACAACATTGCCAGCTCTGGATGAGCTTAATGGTGTAATAGAGGAGGAACGTCTATGTCCAGATAAGCGTTTTCATGGAACGCATTTCTTTGATACACTTTATCCTTGCTCTACGGAGTTAAAGGCTAATTGGACTTCTGCTCCTGAAGTGGATGTGTCTTTGTCTCAGCTTAGTAAATCCTCTCTACTCCCTATTAAGGGAAAAGCGAGCTTACAGGAGCCTTTGGATAGAAAGGCAGAATTGGCGGCAAAAGCAAGCTATGAGGCTGCGGGTCATGGATTTCGAGCAGTGCTAGGATCCATGTGTGCTGCTAGAGCTTCTCTAAGCTGGTTGGCACGTCTGAAGACGGAGTTGCAAAATGAATCTCCGTTATCTGAGATACGGGAAACTTGTGAATGGTTAGAAACGGCAGCCTGTTATATCTTTGATGCCGGTCTGGATACGGCATCTCTGCTGGCCAAAGCGCAAGCTTCAGCGGTCACAGTCAGAAGAGCTTTATGGCTCAGACAGTGGGCCGGGGACGCAGTTTCCAAACAAGGGTTGTTGGCCTTACCTTACAAGGGTGGCCATCTTTTTGGATCCGACCTCACAGAGCTGATTTCCAAGGCTAAGGCGAAGGAATCAGCATTACCACAGCGAAGGGCCATGGCCTCGGTGTCCAGTAAGCCTGGTGTTTATAGTGGTCGGCGGTCCTTTCGGGGCCGAGGACGATCTAGTCACTCCTCGTGGGGATCGGGTCGTCCTTCTTTCTCAGGAAAGAAATCCTCTCAGAAAACTCGTACTCCCTGGAAGCAGAGTTTCCGCCAGAACAAGCGGGAACTTGACAAGAAACCCGCAAAGTCGGATTGACGCCAGGGGTCCACTCGAGGATTCTCGAGTGGGGGGTCGCCTGCTTCTTTTCAAGGAGACTTGGATGGCTCGCGTTCCAGATTCCTGGGTAACGCGGATAGTGTCGGCAGGCTATTTCATAGAGTTTGCTTCTCAACCCCCAAATGTTTTTTGTCAATCTCGCGTTCCGTCGGAACCCGAGCTTGTTGTCGCTCTACAGCGAGAGGTCGAATCGCTACTACAAAAGGGTGTAGTGATACCGGTTCCGTCAGAGGACCGAGGGAAAGGTTTTTATTCCAACCTTTTTATAGTTCCCAAAAAGGAGAACAAATTTCGCCCGATTCTGGATCTCAAGCGATTAAACCGGCATGTCCATGCCCGGAAATTTCGCATGGAGTCGCTTCGTTCCGTTGTGGCAGCTCTGTCACAGAACGATTTTCTGGTGTCAATCGACATTCGCGACGCCTATTTGCATATTCCCATCGGAAAGGCTCATCAGCGCTTTCTTCGATTTGCCATAGGTCAGAATCATTACCAGTTCGTGGCTCTGCCGTTCGGCTTAGCCTCAGCGCCAAGGGTCTTTACAAAAATTCTGGCGCCTCTCATGGCAATCCTTCGAAAACAGGGGATTACGATTCTCCCTTATCTGGACGATCTTTTGATCATGGCTTCCTCGGAGGAGGAGGCGTTGACGGCTCGGGATTTGTCTCTTCAGTTTCTGAAGGACTTCGGTTGGCTGGTCAATTGGGAGAAGTCGTCCCTGGAACCATCGAGGACAATCCTCTTTTTGGGAATGCATCTCGACACGTTTCGGTCGGTAGTTTCCCTACCACCAGACAAACAGTCATGTCTTCTTCGACATGTGCAGATTATGAGATCCTCAACGGCAATGTCTCTACGGAAGTGTATGCGTCTTCTAGGACTGATGGTGGCGTCCATGGAGGCAATTCCTTTTGCCCAGTTCCACTCCAGGACTCTTCAAAGGTTCATCTTGAGTCGATGGAATCAGTCGCAATCGCTGGATTGCAGTGTCACCATTTCTCGCGCGGTGCGGGATTCTCTAGAATGGTGGTTACGTCCAGGGGCATTCTCCCTGGGGAAGTCTTTCCTCCCTCTGAAGTGGTCAGTCATAACCACCGATGCCAGCCTGACGGGCTGGGGGGGTGTTTGGAACAATCTCTGGATTCAGGGGGTATGGTCATCGGAAGAGTCTGTGCTTCCGATCAACATCCTGGAATTGAGGGCGATTTTCCTTTGCCTCCAACATTGGACGGTCCCTTTGAGCGGTCTGCCAGTCCGTGTGCAGACAGACAATGCGACGGCTGTCGCGTATATCAATCACCAAGGTGGGACAAGGAGTTCCAGACTCATGGTAGAGGTGTCCCGAATTCTGATTTGGGCAGAGGCCATGTACCAGCCATTTCGGCGATTCACATTCCAGGGGTTCGGAATGTTACAGCGGACTTTCTCAGTCGCAGAAGGATGGATTCCGGGAATGGAGCCTCCATCCGGATGTGTTTGCACTACTGTGCTCTCGCTGGGGAACCCCCCAAGTGGATTTGATGGCATCCAGGTTCAATGCCAAGTTACCGACATTCATGTCCAGGTACAAGGATCCGAAGGCGGTGGCGGTGGATGCTCTAGTGGCTCAGTGGGATCAGTTCGAGCTGATCTATGTATTCCCGCCGATATCCTTACTTCCTCTAGTACTGCGTCGGATCAGACTAGAGAGAATTCCAGCTATTTTGATAGCTCCAGACTGGCCAAGAAGGGTGTGGTTCTCGACAATAATGTCGCTGTTGGCGGCACCTCCTTTTCCACTCCCTCTTCAACCGGACTTGTTGACTCAGGGGCCCGTTTGTCATCCGGACTTGATGTCCCTGCGTTTGACGGCGTGGCTCTTGAGACCGAAATCTTGACCCGTAGAGGTTTCTCAGCCGAGGTCATTGCTACCCTTCGTGCTGCAAGATGTCCGGCTACTACTAGGATTTACCACAAGATTTGGGAAACCTTCTTTTCGTGGTGTTTGGGGTCCTCTCGGAACCCGAGAAAATTTTCCATTCCCAACCTGTTGGCTTTTCTACAGCATGGGCTAGACAAGGGTTTGGCAGTAAGCACTCTGAAAGGTCAGATTTCTGCTCTGTCCTTATTGTTTCGGAGAACCATTGCTTCAAATAGAGACGTGCTTTCCTTTTTCCGAGGTATATCTCGTAAGTTTCCGCCGCGGAAGGCACCCGTGTCTCCTTGGCGGCTCAACCTTGTTTTGGAGGCTCTTCAGCATAAACCTTTTGAGCCTATGGTTTCTGCTAGCCTTTCTTTACTTTCTTGGAAGGTGGCTTTCCTTGTTGCAGTCACTTCCTTGAGGAGAGTTTCTGAGTTGGCAGCTCTTTCTTGTTCGCCTCCTTTTCTGGAGTTTTTTCCGGATCGTGTAGTGCTTCGCACTCGGGGTGATTTTTTGCCTAAAGTGGTGTCACAATTTCATGTCAACCAGGATATTGTGTTGCCTTCATTCTGCCCGGATCCGAAGAATGTGAAAGAGCGAGCTTTACACACATTGGATTTAGTGCGGGCCTTGAAGTTTTATCTATCTATTACTCAAGGTTTTCGTAAGACGGACTCCCTGTTTGTGGTTCCAGCAGGTCGTCGGCGTGGTCAACGAGCTTCCAAGGATTCTATAGCTCGTTGGATCCGGTCAGCTATTTTGGAAGCTTACCGTCTTCGGGGTGAATCTTGCCCGATTAAGATTCGAGCCCATTCTACGAGAGCTGTGGCCTCATCGTGGGCTTTTCATCAAGGTGCCTCGGCAGTGCAGCTCTGCCGAGCGGCAACTTGGCGCTCTGTCCACACGTTTACAAAGTTTTATAAAGTGGACGTCAGTGCTTCCGCTGATGCAGCCCTCGGACGTAGGGTCCTGCAGGCAGCTGTAGTTTAAAGTTCTGGATGAACTTGTGTTTAGCGCTGGTTGCGCTTTGTTGTTAAGGTTGTTGGGTTTCTGCCTCTTGTTGGTTTTTCCCACCCTTATTTTTGAACTGCTTTGGGACGTCCCATCAGTAATGAATTCCTGTGTCTCCCTCCCTTCCATTCTGCAGCTGAAACACGGATTTTGGTAAGAACTTACCGGTAAAATCCTTTTCAGCGAAGGAAGGGAGGGAGACACAGCACCCTCCCAAGGCAGAAGTGTGTTGATGTTTTCAGATGCAGCGCGACCCTTATCTGATAGCGATTATCTGGGCTGAGGTCAGCGCGCTAAGGCTCTGTTCCAGCATCGCCAGCTCATCGCAGTAGTCAGGTTCCGTGAGTAGTACCTGGAACTCTGTGGTTTTTGGCTTTCTTTGCGTGCATAACCTGTATCCTTGTGTTTTTTCTCTGAAGTTCCTTCAGAAGGGGTTATGTTGCTCCGCTGGTGATCTTGGCTCTTTTTCCTAAAAGCTTTGGTACGACTGGAGCTGAGTAGGAGGAGCCCGAGCTGGAGGGGCCAGCCAGTCATCACTCTTTTGATCTGAGGTAACATCCTGATCTGGGGCTCCGCCTACCCATCAGTAATGAATTCCTGTGTCTCCCTCCCTTCCTTCGCTGAAAAGGATTTTACCGGTAAGTTCTTACCAAAATCCGTGTTTTTTTATCTTTGTAAACGTTGATTCTCCGTACCAATTGATTATCGGCATTTTCATCTTTTATTATAGATGTTTTGTTGCATTGTATACATGCTAACAGGATCACACTCCTACGTTGTCTCACCAGAATACAATTATTTTACTTATGACAGTGTATCCTGTACTCATATAGATTCAGCCTCAGCTACTGCAGTAGGAATCTATTTATCCTATGGGAGTTGTCCTTCTTTGGTTGATTTACCTTGACCAGAAGCACAACTCCTCTTCTTTTACTTGTATGGTGGCACACAAAAATGTGTTTTGTATTTTAATTGACCAGTTAAAAGTTACATTTAAATTCTCACTTTTTGCTGTATATTATAGCTCACACATCACCAAAACATCAGCGATCCACCTCCGTGCTTTACAGTAGGAATGGTGTTCCTTTCATCATAGGCCTTGTTGACCTCTCTCCAAATGTAACGTTTATGGTTGTGGCCAAAAAGTTCAAATTTGGTCTCATCACTCCAAATTACCTTGTTCCAGAAGTTTTGAGGCTTATCTCTGTGTTGTTTTGCGTATTGTAGGCAAGATACTTTGTGGCATTTACGCAGCTACTTTCACACATCAGGTTTTTTGAATCAGGCATAATCCGTCCTATGCCTGACAGGACGGATACGGCGCTGATTTGAAAAAACTGATGCAACTGATCCAGTTTTTTACCGGATCCGTCCTGACCTTTTCAACCCGGAAATATCCATGTTGAAAATAGAGAGAGAGAGAGAGAGAGATTGATTGATTAGCATTGTTTCCGGCCGCCTGAAGTGCCGATTCAGGTACTATCAGGCGGCTCCGGGAAAAAAAAAAAAGCTTGCAGCAAGCGTCTTGTCCGGCCGCCGGAATGTACATTTGCGACGGATCCGGCCAAAAACGGATGCAACGCAGTGACATCAGGTGCGATCCGGCGCTAATGTAAGTCAATGGTAAAAAACGCATCCGGTACCGGATGCGTTTTTTTAAAAACACGCCGGATCGCGCCTGATACAAAAAGCCTGAAGTGTGAAAGTAGCCTAATGGCTTTCTTCCGGAGACTCGACCATGCAGCCTATTTTTCTTCAAGTGCCTGCTTATTGTGCAACTTGAAACAGCCACACTGCTAATTTTCAGAGAGTTCAGTATTTCAGCTGATGTTATTTGTTGGCTTTTCATTGCATGCCGAACAATTTTCCTTGCAGTTGTGGACAAAATTTTTGTTGGTCTCCCTGATCGTGATTTTGTTTTTACAGAGCCCCTGATTTTCCATTTGTTAATCACAGTTTGAATGCTGCTGACTGGCATTATCAATTTCTTGGATATCTTTTTGTATCCCTTTCCTGTTTTATACAGTTCAACTACCTTTTCCCTTAGATCCATTGACAGTTCTTTTGCTTTCCCCATGACTCACAATCTAGATATGTCAGTGGCTGGATGAAAGTTACAAGAGTCTGTCTGGATCCCAGAAACTCACTCAGCTTTTATGCACACACACTGATTACAAGCAAACAGGTCACAGGTGAGGATGTTACCTTTAGTAGACATTCAAACCCATTTGTGTCAACTTCTGTGCATGTTATCAGGCCAAAATCACCAGGGTACGTGGACTTTTGATCAGGGTCATTTGGATGTTTTGGGTTGTCATTATGATTTAAAAAGAGAAAACACAGTAGTTTGACAATAAATGGCTTCATCCAACCACTAACCATAAGTGGAGAAAAAATTTGGTGTTATCATTCATATAAAGGCCAAGAAAGCAAAAAATCTGCAGGGGTATGTAAACTTTTGAGCACAACTGTATGTACTAAGAATATTGCTCTAAACTAGTCATCTTCAGCTCAGCCATAACCATACCTGTTTCAAAAGGGGTGATAAGATGAGCAGCAGGCAGACATGTGGTGTTGATTTCCCAGAGACTGCTTTGTGATGACGGGGGACAATAAATCTGACCTCATACACATTAGCTTGTATACAGACAGTATCAGCCTGCAGCTGTCTAATGTGCACCACCATCTCTGGTCTGAGTACGCATGTCATTGTGTGTACAATGTGGTCTTAGACCCACCTGTCAGCCTCTTGATAGTGCAGGGACAAACGTGGGAATGGAAAGTGTTATAGTGTAGTAAGTACAGTGGAATACCCCAATAAAATCAATTTAACATATGGAGCTGAAAACTTGTGGGAAAATGGTATGTTCTTTAAAGGGATATTCCAGACTAAGACATGTATCATCTATCCACCAGATAAGTGTTAACTGTCAGATTGCTATGGGTCCCGTGGCTAGAACCCCAATATTTGCAAAAACAGGGGAATTGTATCCCTATGTATCTCTGGGTCTCCTCTTGCCTCAAGCCTGCTGCCAGGAGTTGGCTATGGCACAGAAGAGATGACGATAGCCAAGCGCTGTACTCGTCTACCTTAGTCAATGCCAGATCCTTGAGTTTAAGCATAGGGTACGTTATTGACCTGACGCGCCCTATAGCTCCTCCTGGTAGAAGTTTTCTGTCCCAGCAGTGAGACACACGCCCATGTAATGGTTATAACCGGGTGATGACATGCTCGTCGGTATCGGTAACTATGAATTAAAGATAACCAGTGTCCCTTTTTGTTTAATAGCTTATGTTTGAGGCTAACCCTAAGAAGAAAACAAAGAGTATATACAAGGTTTGTATGCATTTTCCTTCTATGCGATTTTACTATTTTACCATAGCACTATCTAATAATTGTAATGCTTGGGTTGTCAGATACACTTCAGACATGTTTCCACACAGCCTAATAATTCTGCTGGAAGCAAATACCCAACGTTCCCCTCATCATGGAGTACTGATGAATTCCAATCATTTCCCAATTATGGCTTACCCACTGTTGTCAAGGATTAAATTAGAAATATCGCTCACTTCTACGTAAATTTAATTTATGGAGAGAAATAATATTGGCTGTTACACATATTTCAAGGAGAATGAATTTTGCTCAATTATATCAGTATGATATGATTTATTAATAGAAAACCTTACACTCAGTTTGTTGAGCTTTAATACCGTGCCACAGAATCATATTATACCGTGTTACTAAAATGAGTTTATGTAACAACTGCTTCGAATGTGGATATTTGGAAGAAAGGAGCCAGTATTTGCAGCGAGCGTGCAATACTATGGATTCTCTCCATAACCGGCAGCTGCATTATGACTGCGTATGAAAGTAGTGGAAAAAAAGAATTGCGTGTGTAGGGGCAAACTGCTCTATTATAGACGCAGTCCTATTAATATTTTTATTGTTTAAATGTGTGTATGTGCATGTAATGTAGTGCGAGTATGTCAATATACTCGCCTACCGCTGCTCTGTCCGGTGTCCAGCACTGTTCTTCTGAATGTCATCAACAGTCTGCTGAGTCTCTAGGTCACGCTGCGTGATTCAGAAGTGACTTTTACCTTGTAAGTCTATGGAGCATCAAAACGATACGCCATAGACTTTCATTGTAAGACCGGGATCACACATGCGACGAAAACGTCTGATGCTCGCATGTGAAATCCCAGCTTTGGCCCCGGCACTCGGGAGTGGAGTGTGCGGCTGATTGTATTTGTATGCAGCTGCTCGATCCACTCCCGAGTGCCGGCGCCAGAGCTGGGATTTCACATGCGAGCATCGGACGTTTTCGTCGCATGTGTGATCCCGGCCTAACAGCGACTTTCGACTCATGAATAGAGTATAGAGTGAGACGTGAAAATCGGATTGTCCTCAGATGTCATCCGAGTGCAGTTCATTGGTTTCCACGAACTCATTGACTTACATGGTTGAGTGCGATCCAAATATCAGATCAAACTTGGGCATGCAGCGATTTTGTTTTATTTTTTTTCCCTTGGACCTGGCGGATACTGGTTGTTTTACACAGCAAGCATCTGCCTGTAACAGCAGCAACAAGAGCTTACAGATTCAAGATCTAAAATGGGACTAAAAAGTCAAGTAAAAAATAACAATTGAAAAATGTGATACATCTCACTTTTCCCCCTTTTAAAAAAATAAGTAAAATAAATAAATATGTATGGTATCACTGAATTTATAAAGGGTATGCCACACTGAACAATATCGCTAACGGGATCGCTAAAAAACGTCACTATTTAGCGATCCCGTTAGCGATGTTGTTCAGTGCGGCAGCTTCCAGCGACGAGCTTCCTGCTGTGATCTCGCTCGTCGCTGGAATCGCTCCGGACCCTATTTTCTCGTCGGCGCTCCCGCTGGGTAAGTATATATCGCTAGTGTGGCACCTTTTCTTAGCGATTTAGCGGTACTTTTGTACCGCTAAAGTCGTTAAGAAGATCGCTAACGGCAACTATATCGCTAAATGTGGCCGCACTTAGCGATATAGAAACAATCCCGCTAGCGATCGCATTAGTATGCGTCGTTATCGTGATCGCTAGCGGGATTGTTTAGTGTGGCAGTACCTTAAGAGTCCAAACTATCAAAATATTAAAATCAACCTATATGGTATAAATGCCATAAAAAGAAATAAAATCGAAACATGCACCTATTCAAGTCTATGGGTGCGTGTTAAACATCGGACTGTAGAAACTCGGATGTCATCTGAGTGCAGTCTTGTTTCTGCAGACACAGACAATGGAGAAGATGCGAGTGAATCGGATCACAGTAAACTGACACTCGGATTAAACTCTGATCAGAGTTTGAGCCCAGTGTCATTACCATAATCAATCCGATTCTCTTAGAAGAGAGAATCATTGCTCATGTGAGCGAGCCCTTAAACACAGTTTCCGCCCTCCTGGCCTGATTGACAGTTCTTCACTGTTCTCCTGCTGCTGAGATCTCACACTGCTCAGTACAAGCTGCATCTGTCGATCAGTACAGCCTACATCTTTCAGCAGCAGAACGGAAGGAAAGGAGACACACTAGTCATAACTAGTGGGTAGGCGGAGCCCAGATGGGATAGACACCTCAGATTAAAAAAGAGTGTTGACCGGCCCCTCCAGCTCGGGCTCCTCCTACTCAGCTCTCCAGTTTTCAATTTGAGGTCAGAGAAGATAGTCGCTGCTGGAAGCAGCTCCTCAGAAGATTTTATTATTTTTTATCGGACAAGAGACTTGGATCACCTAATGTGGTCTAGAGGTCTCAGGGGTCTCAGCGCTGCTGGACCCCAACCTCTCCCTTGGCGGATCTGTATTACCCTATATGGTGGTCCCTGCAGAACCCTGCCGGCCCGGGGGGATGAGGATGGCTTCCCTGGCGGGGACGCAAACCGCGCTGCAGGGGTCACTGCGATCCCCGCCCTGGGGGGAAGCATGGGCACGCGCCAGAAACCCCTGGGGGTCCCTGTGGCGCATGGCGGGGTGAGTACTCCACATTTTTATAATGTGTATGAGTGATTCAGCGGCTGCTGCGGCAGTCGCTGTTACAGTATATGTGGTGACTGTTATATTTTGTCCGCAGGTGGATGCCTGCAGGACGGGGATCGCGGGACCGGAGAATGGAGGAGTCCCGCGCTTTTTTTTTGAAGGCGGGGGGCGTGGCTTCACGCTTCCCGGGCAGGAAGCGCTCACTGAGCGCGATTTTCCTCTGCCTTCTCTTCCGGCTGCCTCCTCAGTGCGGCGGCCATTGCAGCGCTCCAGGTTCCTCACTCTCCGTTCCTCCCGCACAAGATTAAGAAGACAGCACCGCGAAGTTTAACTGTGAGTCGCTTCTGCCTATCAGGGCAGAAGCTTAAAGACTTCTCTCCCCCGCAGCGCAGGGCTCTGCCACACTGAACGTCGCTAAAGTTAGCGACGCTTTTTAAGTCGCAGGACTTTTATGAGATGCGAAAAGAGACGCAATATTTTAGCGATTTTTTTGGGTTTAGTGTGGCATTCCTTGAGGACGGTTCTGTCTGCACCTGCTACCTCATAAGAGGCACCTGGGGCTCACACATCTGTCACATTAATACAGGTTGTGGAGAGCTTGTGACTTTAACCCCTTATCAGGCGGTTAACCTTTAATGGTGGGACAGCTGGGGTAACCCTTTCTTTAAGAGTTAACCCTTCAGCGTTCGTCTTATTTTTTTCTAGAAACCACACTGTTTCTTGTTACTGTCAGGTTTAACCTGCCATTGTATTGGGTAAGACATGTCAGATCAGAACCCAGGTGCGGACCATGTCCCGACTCCGCTACAAGATCGGTCTCGTGTATCTGACACACAGACATCGACCGCGTCAAGCGCAGCGGTCGGAGGACCCAGTGATGTAAAGATGGAGGCTCTCACTCGTTCGATTGATAGCCTATCTAACCTTATAGGTTATTGGGTGTCAGCCAAACCCCTTCATGGCAGGAAGCGACACAGGCCGGTGACTTCTTTCACATATAGCGACTCAGAGAGTTCTGATGTGGAGGGTTCCCCTTTAAGTTCAGGGGGAATATCCGATTCGGATAAAGAAGATCAGCAAAGGCACTCTGCCTCTTTTTCTGGCTGTGTAGAAGCTTTAATTGAAGCTATGAGAGAGGCGTTACAGTTACAAGGAGGGTAACTACTCGCCCTGGTAAGTCGGCCCGGATGTTTCAGGAGTCGCATAAGTCACTTTCGACTTTGCCATCCCTGAGTGAGTTTAATCAAGCAGTGGAGAAGGAGCGTCTGTGTCCAGACAAACGTTTTCAGGGGACACGTCTATTTGAGTCACTGTATCCGTGTACTACGGAATCGATTGACAATTGGATCCCTTCTCCTGAAGTGGATGTCCCTTTATCTCAGCTTAGCAAATCTTCTTTACTTCCTATTAAAGGGAAGGCGAGTCTACAAGACCCACTGGACAGAAAAGCGGAGTCGGCGGCAAAATCCATTTACGAGGCCGCGGGTCATGGTTTCAGAGTAGTGCTAGGCTCCATGTGTGCTTATAAAGCTTCCCTGGTCTGGTTGGACCGTTTGCGGAGGAAATGTGAACCTCAAGTACCTGAGGTGGACGAACTGTTCGAATTGTTAGAAAGTGCATTCCAATATGGTCATGATGCAAACCTGGATACTGTGTCATTGCTATCCAGGACACAATCCTCGGCAGTCTCAGTCAGGAGAGCTCTGTGGCTTAGACAATGGACCGGTGATGCGGTTTCCAAGCAAGGTTTGCTATCTTTAGCTTACAAGGGCGGTCAGCTATTTGGATCTGACCTCACGGAGCTGATTGCCAAAGCAAAGGCAAAAGAAGCAGCTTTACCACAGCGAAGAACTGTGACTTCTACGCCTGGCAGACCTGGTGCCAGTAATGGTCGACGGTCCTTTCGGTCCAGGGGACGATTCGGTCAGCCCTCTTGGGGGTCGGGTCGTCCCTCTTTTTCGGGAAAAAAGACCACTCAGAAATCCCGCACTCCCTGAAAACAAAGTTTCCGTCATGACAAGAGGGAATCTGACAAAAAGCCCGCTAAGGCGGATTGACGCCAGGGTCCCGCTCGAGGGCTCTCGAGTGGGGGGTCGCCTGCTCCAATTCAAATTGACCTGGGTTTCCCGTGTCCCAGACTCCTGGGTGACGCGGGTTGTGTCGGCAGGCTATTTCATAGAGTTTTCTTCTCGACCCCCGAACAGTTATTGCCAATCTCGCATCCCGTCAGAGCCCGAGCTATGTGCCGCTTTACTGCAAGAAGTCGAATTTCTTCTGCAGAAGGGTGTGGTGGTACCGGTTCCACCAGAGGACAGGGGAAGAGGATTTTATTCCAATCTTTTTGTGGTCCCCAAAAAGGAGGACAAGTTTCGCCCCATCCTGGATCTCAAAAGATTGAATCGGCATGTCCACACCCGAAAGTTTCGCATGGAATCGCTTCGTTCCGTGGTGGCAGCCGTGTCGCAGAACGACTTTTTGGTGTCAATCGACATTCGCGACGCCTATTTACACATTCCAATCGGAAGGGCTCACCAACGTTACCTTCGTTTTGCCATAGGGGAAGATCATTACCAATTTGTGGCCCTGCCTTTCGGTTTGGCCTCAGCGCCCAGAGTTTTTACAAAAATTCTGGCGCCTCTCATGGCGATTCTACGAAGACAGGGAGTCACGATCCTTCCTTATCTGGACGACCTTTTGATTGTGGCGCCCTCAAAGGAGGAGGCGGTGACGGCTCGCGACCTATCACTTCAGCTCCTGGAGGACTTCGGGTGGCTGGTCAATTGGGAGAAGTCGTCTCTGGAACCGTCACAATCAATCCTGTTTTTGGGGATGCATTTCGACACGGTACGAGCAGTGGTGTCCCTGCCTCCAGACAAGCAAGCATGTCTCCTTCGGCATGTACGGGTGATGAAGTCTTCAAAGACAATGTCCCTTCGGAAATGTATGCGCCTTCTGGGGTTGATGGTGGCTTCAATGGAAGCACTTCCGTTTGCCCAATTTCATTCCAGGGCTCTCCAAAAGTTCATTCTGAACCACTGGGATCGGTCGCAGACCTCACTGGATTGCAGTGTTATCATCTCTCACAAAGTACGAGAGTCTCTAGGATGGTGGATCCGTCCGAAAGAGTTATCCCTGGGGAGGTCTTTCCTTCCTCCAAAGTGGTCTGTCATAACCACCGATGCCAGCCTGACAGGCTGGGGGGGTGTTTGGAACGATCTCTGGACTCAGGGAGAATGGTCGTCGGAAGAGTCTGTTTTGCCGATCAACATCCTCGAATTGAGGGCGATTTTCCTTTGCCTCCAACACTGGACGGTCCCTTTAAGCGGTCTGCCTGTCCGAGTGCAGACAGACAATGCGACGGCGGTCGCATATATCAATCACCAAGGCGGGACAAGGAGTTCCAGACTCATGGTGGAGGTATCTCGGATCCTGATATGGGCAGAGACCAGAGTGCCAGCTATCTCTGCGATCCACATTCCAGGAGTTCAGAATATCACGGCGGACTTTCTAAGTCGCGAGAAGATGGATCCCGGAGAATGGAGTCTTCATCCGGAGATTTTTGCACTGCTGTGCTCCCGTTGGGGAACTCCCCAAGTGGATCTGATGGCATCCAGGTTCAATGCCAAGTTACCGACATTCATGTCCAGGTACAAGGATCCGAAGGCTGTGGCGGTGGATGCTCTGGTGGCTCCGTTGGACCAATTCGAGCTGATCTATGTGTTTCCGCCGATATCCTTACTGCCTCTGGTTCTCCGTCGGATCAGACTGGAGAGAATCTCGGCTATAGTGATAGCCCCAGATTGGCCAAGGAGAACGTGGTTCTCGACTCTGGTGTCACTCCTGGCGGCACCGCCAGTTCCACTTCCTCTTTGCCCGGACCTTTTAACCCAAGGGCCCGTTCGTCATCCGGACCTGAAGTCTCTGCGTTTGACGCCGTGGCTCTTGAGACCGAAATATTGACCCGTCGAGGTTTTTCAGCCGAAGTCATTGCCACTTTACGAGCGGCCAGAGGTCCGGCTACTACTAGAATTTACCACAAGACTTGGGAAGCCTTCTTTTCGTGGTGTTCGGGTTCCTCAAGGAATCCGAGGATTTTTTCCATTCCCAATTTGTTGGCTTTCCTGCAATTTGGACTGGACAAAGGTTTGGCAGTTAGCACCCTGAGGGGTCAGGTTTCTGCTCTGTCCTTGCTGTTCTGAAAGGCTATCGCCTCGCGTAGGGACGTGCGTTCCTTTTTTCGCGGAGTAACCCGCCAGTTTCCACCGTGTAGGGCGCCTGTGTCTCCTTGGCGTCTCAATCTTGTTTTGGAGGCTCTTCAACACGGGCCTTTTGAGTCTATGGACTCTGTTAGTCTTTCTTTGCTCTCTTGGAAGGTTGCCTTCCTAGTAGCGGTCACTTCTTTGAGAAGGGTTTCTGAGTTGGCGGCTCTTTCTTGCTCGCCTCCCTTCCTGGAGTTTCACCCGGATCGTGTAGTGCTACGCACACGGAGCGACTTCCTACCTAAGGTGGTGTCGCAATTTCATGTTAACCAGGATATTGTGTTGCCTTCTCTTTGTCCGAGTCCAAGGAATGCAAAGGAACGGGCCTTGCACGCATTGGATTTGGTGCGGGCTTTGAAGTTTTATTTGACTGTTACTCAAGGTTTTCGGAAGTCGGACTCTCTGTTTGTGATTCCAGCAGGTCGTCGACGTGGTCAACGAGCTTCCAAGGACTCTATAGCTCGTTGGATTCGGTCGGCCATTTTGGAAGCGTACCGACTTAAGGGCGAACCTTGCCCGATTAAGGTTCGAGCTCACTCCACGAGGGCTGTGGGCTCGTCATGGGCTTTCCATCAAGGGGCCTCGGCAGCTCAGCTTTGCAGGGCAGCTACCTGGCGCTCTGTCCACACTTTTACGAAATTTTATAAGGTGGACGTTAGTGCTTCCGCTGATGCAGCCTTGGGACGTAGAGTCCTACAGGCGGCGGTAGTTTAAAGTTTCCTTTAACCTGTTTTTTAGCGCTAGTTGCGCAGTTTTCTTAGGTTGTTGGGTTCTGCCGTTTCTGGTTTTTTTCCCACCCTATATTTTTGGACTGCTTTGGGACGTCCCACTAGTTATGACTAGTGTGTCTCCTTTCCTTCCGTTCTGCTGCTGAAAGACGGATTTTGGTAAGAACTTACCTGTAAAATCCTTTTCAGCGAAGGAAGGAAAGGAGACACAGCTCCCTCCCTTGGCAGAAGTGTGTTGTTGTATTACAGATGCGGCGTGACCCTTCTCTGATAGCAGTTATCTGGGTCGAGGTCGACGCGCTACGGCTCTGTTCCAGCATCGCCAGCTCATTGCAGTGGTCAGGTCCAGTGAGTAGTACCTGGAACTGTGTGGTTTTTTACCTAAATGCATGCATAACCTGTTCTCTTGTGTTTTTTGTCTCTGAAGTCCTTCAGAAGGGGTTATGTTGCTTCCGCTGGTGATATTGCTCTTCCTTAAGCTTGTGTACAACTGGAGAGCTGAGTAGGAGGAGCCCGAGCTGGAGGGGCCGGTCAACACTCTTTTTTAATCTGAGGTGTCTATCCCATCTGGGCTCCGCCTACCCACTAGTTATGACTAGTGTGTCTCCTTTCCTTCCTTCGCTGAAAAGGATTTTATAGGTAAGTTCTTACCAAAATCCGTCTTTCAATCAAACTGGGTGGGCAGAGAGCAAATAAACTTGGACTCATGAGCGGTTTCAGACTTTAGCTAAACTCATAAACCGATAATTTTTTATCAGGATAAGTAAGTACACCAGCTCAGGTTCATCAGATCTAAGATCGGTTTACTAACTGGTGACATTTTCCCCTTTAAAGACTTTTTAAATACCATATAAATAAACTTTTATACTTTTCCAGTTGTACAATTTGATACATAAAAATGAAGGGCTGTGCGTGTTCAATCACATTATGCAAAACATTGTGATAATGTAAGACAAGCAAAGTTAACTACCAATTCTTAATTACCAACTCATTGAAAATTCTATAATAACAGATGTGCAATTATCTGAGGGGACGATGGGAACGTTCACTCGCTTCCAGCATCCCTTGTATTTTACAGCATTCGGGTATATTATTTCCCTATTATAATATAACAGCTACTGTATCTTATTTATGACACGATGGCATTGGGAAACGAAGCGTCCGGACAAACACTGGATGTAATTAAAACCTATAAAAGATATTTAGACTCTTTTTGTATGAAAAGAATTACGGTAAACTCATGTTTCTCGTTAAAAGAGTACTCCAGAGAAAACTTTTATTGCCTAACCCATTCTTAATATGTGTGTACAGTCATGGCCAAAAGTTTTGAGAATGACACAAATATTATATTTTCACATGATCTGCTGTCCTCTGGTTTTTATGTGTGTTTGACAGATGTTTTTATCACAGACAGAAATATAATAATTGCAAACATATGAGTAACAAAAGCTTATATTGACAGTTAGAATGAGTTAATGCAGCAAGTCAATATTTGCAGTGTTGACCCTTCTTCTTCAGGACCTCTGCAATTCTCCCTGGCATGCTCTCAATCAACTTCTGGACCAAATCCTGACTGATAGCAGTCCATTCTTGCACAATCAATGCTTTCATTTTGTCAGAATTTTTAGGTTTTTGTTTGTCCACCCGTCTCTTGATGATTGCCCACAAGTTCTAAATGGGATTAAGATCTGGGGAGTTTCCAGGCCATGGACCCAAAATCTCTATGTTTTGTTCCCTGAGCCATTTAGTTATCACCTTTGCTTTATGGCAAGGTGCTCCATCATGCTGGAAAAGGCATTGTTGATCGCCAAACTGCTCTTGGAGGGTTGGGAGAAGTTGCTCTTGGAGGACATTCTGGTAGCATTCTTTATTCATGGCTGTGTTTTTAGGCAAGACTGTGAGAGAGCCGATTCCCTTGGCTGAGAAGCAACCCCACACATGAATGGTTTCAGGATGCTTAACAGTTGGCATGAGACAAGACTGGTGGTAGCGCTCACCTTGTCTTCTCCGAATGAGGCGTTTTCCTGATGTCCCAAACAATCGAAAAGGGGATTCATCCGAGAAAATAACTTTACCCCAGTCTTCAGCAGTCCACTGCCTGTACCTTTTGCAGAATATCAGTCTGTCCATGATGTTTTTTCTGGAGAGAAGTGGCTTCTTTGCTGCCCTCCTTGAGACCAGGCCTTGCTCCAAGAGTCTCCGCCTCACAGTGAGTGCAGATGCACTCACACCTGCCTGCTGCCATTCCTGAGCAAGCTCTGCACTGCTGCTAGCCCGATCCCGCAGCTGAAACACTTTTAAGAGACGGTCCTGGCGCTTGCTGGTCTTTCTTGGGCGCCCTGGAGCCTTTTTGGCAACAATGGAACCTCTCTTCTTGAAGTTCTTGATGATGCGATAGATTGTTGACTGAGGTGCAATCTTTCTAGCTGCGATACTCTTCCCTGTTAGGCCATTTTTGTGCATTGCAATGATGACTGCACGTGTTTCTTTAGAGACAACCATGGTTAACAGAAGAGAAACAATGATGCCAAGCACCAGCCTCCTTTTAAAGTGTCCAGTGGTGTCATTCTTACTTAATCATGACAGATTGATCTCCAGCCATGTCCTCATCAACACCCACACCTGTGTTAATGGAGCAATCACTGAAAAGAGGTTAGCTGGTCCTTTTAAGGCAGGGCTGCAATGATGTTGAAATGTGTTTTGGGGGATAAAGTTCATTTTCTAGCCAAATATTGACTTTGCAAGTAATTGCTGTTAAGCTGATCACTCTTAATATCATTCTGGAGTATATGCAAATTGCCATTAGAAAAAGTGAAGCAGTAGACTTTGTAAAAATTAATATTTGTGTCATTCTCAAAACTTTTGGCCATGACTGTAGTGTAGTTGTATTACAATACTTAGTAATCGCCGTCTTGCCGGTTTCTGGCACCGCTCCGTTTCTCTACTGACCCATGTGACTTCAATTCCGACTCGCAGGCTCACAAAGGGGTTTATGTGGGGGCTGGATGTCTTCTTTTGGGTCTCACATAGCGATACACCAGCGATCCCGACAACGATCAGGATCGCTGGTGTATCGCTACATTATCGCTGCTGAGCTGCCAAACAGGCAGCTTAGGCAGCGATCAGTACAAGCGACACTGCGGGTAACATCGCTTAGTTACCCGCAGTGTACCTTGGATACCAGCGCCCTGATGCAAGGAGCTGGTAACCAAGGTACACATCGGGTTTCCAGGCGCTGCGCTGTGCCTGGAAACCCGCTGTGTACCTTGGTTACCAGCTCCCTGCTTCAGGGAGCTGGTATCCAAGGTACACAGCGGGTTTCTAGGCACAGCCCCGCGCCTGGAAACCCGCTGTGTAGCTTGGTTACCAGCGGATCGCTGGTCTCCCGCCTGTCACACGCAGCGATGCGCGCTGGCCAGCGGGAGACCAGCGATCAAAAAAATGTCCTGACCTTTCAGCGACGATCAGCGATACCCGGCAGGGGGGCTGATCGTCGCTGAATGTCACACACAGCGATATCGCTGGTGAGCTTGCTGCTGCGTCACAAAACTAGTGACTCAGCAGCGATCTCGCTAGCGAGATCGCTATGTGAGACTGGGGCTTTAAGTCTATGGAGACTCAGAATGAGAAACTATAGTTAAAAGCCAGAGACGAAACTAATCTAATGCATTGGCCTCTTATCTTCAGACTAAGAACAGTCGCCCTCTCCGTACGAGTCAGATCTATGCCCAGGATGAAGGTGTAACACACACACAACTGTACACCAACCGCTTTGACCTGATGAAAATGACGGCGGGGAAGAGGAGCCCACCTATTAAACCGCTGTAAGTCTGGAATGACTTCTTAATGGTCTTCAAGATCACAGTATTCATGCAGTACTGGTATTTATGGCACGTGGTCTTAAAACTATTCAACCACTCGTCTAAAAGTGGATTTCCTACTTTAAACTTCAGTGCTTTCTTTAAGTTCAGATTAATTGTAAATGTTGTTTTTCTGATATAGTGTGCCATGTCCTACGTAGAGCCCTAAAATATTAAACCCACTCGGCACAGCCTGCTACATACAGATTTCTACAACTTTTATTAAATTCAATAGGTAATTCATCTTCGATAAGCTTCTAAAATCCCGCTCTGCACCGTGACTCTAGACAGAGGTAATTTGGTAATTTTATAACTTTAAGGTTATATGCACTTGGAGTTTGAGGATTTTTTTGGAGCGGTTTTAAAGATGCCTGAAAAATTGCTGAAAAAAAATGCTTGAAAGACTCTTCCCATTCATCTCTATTGTAAAATGACTTTCTCGTGTTCAGTCTTTTCTTCTGCTTCAAGCTTTATAGCTCCAAACGCTCCAAATCAGGCACTGGTGGTAAATGCTCCAAATCAGGCACTGTCCATTTAAAAGGCTGCAAAAAAGGCTCCAGTGAAAAAAAAAACAACAAAACTCTCCAAAAAACATGAAAATTTTCAAAGCTGCTTGACGAAGCAAAATACATCTCCTGCAGCTCCCCAAGGAAGAAGCGGTTTCTGAAGCAGTTTCCAGTAGAAAACGCGCCGTTTTTAACCACCTTTGCACAGAACCAAACTGCCTTTCTCCAAATGTACTATTAGCTGAACTCTTGATAGTATGAATTCCTGGAAGGTGTCAAAATCACAGCGCGCGGTGTAATATTAATATCTAATATATTCAGTTTAATATTTTCTTATTTTACATTTCAGATTAGGAATGAATCCATTTCAAAAAAATCCAAAGCATGCCTCTGTACTTGCTGAAAGGTAATTATCTGAAAGGAGCCCTCTACACGCCATGGAAAACATACAGATGCCAGTGTGTCATTATTCCATTTGTGACTTGGATATATCTGATATTAGTCACCTAAACCCTTAGGCTGTGTTTCCATGTTCCGGAAACACAGCGCTTTGGACGGAGCGGAAATTCTGCTCCGCCCAAAGCCCCGCCCCTTTTGTACGCGCGCTCATTCCGGATGTGTTCAGGACACCTCCGGAACACATCCGGAATGACCGCAGGCTACATAGCCCTGTGTTATTTCCCTTGCGGCGACGCAATCAGGAAACAGTCCGGATTTGCTGCGTGTTTGGCTCTGTGCGTTGGCGCAGCGTCAAACACGCAGCGTCCAGATGTTACAGCATAGTGGAGGGGATTTCAAGAAATCCCGTCTCCACTATGCTGCAAAACACGCAGGCGGAAGACCTGCGTTTCCGGACATGCGGCGCGTCTTTTCAGACCGCAGCATGTCCTAGTCCCTTGCGGCGACGCTGCGTCGCCGCAAGGGAAATAACACAGGGCTATGCAGCCCTGCGATCATTCCGGATGTGTTCCGGAGGTGTCCTGAACACATCCGGAATGAGCGCGCATTCTCTAGGGGGCGGGGCTTTGGGCGGAGCGGAATTTCCGCTCCGTCCAAAGCGCTGTGTTTCCGTACCATGGAAACACAGCCTTACATCTGGACGCTGCGTGTTTGACGCTGCGCCAACGCACAGCGTCAAACACGCAGCTAATCCGGACTGTTTCCTGATAGTGGAAACATACCCTAAGGTGCGAAAGGGATGCTAGGAAAACATGATCTGTGTCTGCCCAGCCTTCCTCTACATACAGATCCCAGCTGATAGCAATCTATTACCTGGCAGCCATTAGATCATTATTGTGCGTCATTTGCATATAAAAAAATCTTTTCAAGTCCAAAGGAAATGTACAGGAAAAATAGTGAAGCAAAAAAAAAAAAAACTTTGAAAAAATATCTGATGGTAAGAAAAAAATTCTAAATTGAAAAGTGAAAAATCGCTATGAAATTAAAACCTGTTATAACCCTTTATAATTGCAGAAATACCATATATTAATGCATCCATATTACATAAATATGTTACCCCAAATGTAGAAATACTGCATTTTTTACTACTTTACAGCTACAATAACATTATTGTGCGCCGGTACTTTGTGCCCTTTCACAGATCACACATAGAATTAGTATTTTCTTGAGATTTATAGTAACAATGCCGGTTGGGCAAAGCACGAATATCTGGGGTCCTTGTACATGGGGGAGAATTATACCGTTGTAGAAGGTAATTATTTTAAATTATAAAAAAAAAATCATTTTCTTGCCGATTTTCCCCATATATACTATTTACTGAATGTTAAAGTCTCATCTGTAAAAACTAAAAAAATGTGTTTGACCAATACACAGAACCGTGGTGCACACATTGTCTAAGGGTCTCCGGTCCCGAACTTGACTGACTCATAGACACATATTCACATGGATGTGTAAATGCGGCATAAAGCGTTTTAGAAAACATCCTCCTTACAATAAATATATTGTTCTATATGGGGTAATTTTGCTGTAGCTATTTAGGCTTTTGAAGACCATGGTCCTGGAAGGTTTTGTTATTTTAAAGAAATGGTTCTCTCCCTTTTTCTTAGTAATGTGTACAGCTTTTAATACTTTGGTCATAACAGAATTAATTTAGGGCACTTCTTTTATTTCCAGTGGAATAAATTATGATAAACCTCTACCACCTATTCAAGTGGCCTCGCTAAAAGCTGAGCGTATTGCCAAGGAAAAAAAGGTATGTATACCCCAGTGGTCTTGGTGAAGAAACCTTTACGCAGAAAATTGTGTAGCTCAGAGTTTCCCAAATTCCAGTCCTCACGGCCCCCACAGGTCACATTTTCTGGATTTCTTTAGTGTTGCACAGGTGACAGAATTCCTGATGCCTTGATGATACTTCCACCACCTGTGCAATACTAAGGAAATCCTGAGAACATGATATGTTGGGGGCTGTGAGGACTGGAATTTGGGAAACACTGATATAGCCAGATAACAACTAGTAATAATTTGTGCCTATAAAACTTGCTTTAATGACTTGCATCATATTTGTGTTTTAGATGCTTTCTGCTCCTTCTCCGATTATGTCTTAGTAAAAGTGGACATGGCATCATTGAAAGGAGTGTTGTCTGCTATGTAACATGGTGCAACAAAAATGAACCAAAATTTTGGTGCAGTTTTGTGGCACAAAGTAAGCCAGCTAATGGGTGGTATAAATTTTAGCTGCCTTTACACTGCAAGATAATCGTGTACCAGCGTTCTTAAAAGGCTTATTTCACGATTATCATGCTGTGTAACCAGGCTTCCAGGTTGCGCACATCTAGTCGGCACGTGACGGCATTTATGCAAATCACATACAGTCATTGCTGAAAGTGTTTGCACACAGTGAGCATGAAGAACTGATTCCGTGAAGAGAACTGTCTGAGAACTTGAAAACCAAAACTGTTGAAAAATATCAGCAATCTCAAAGTCACAAGTCCATCTCCAGATCTTGATGTTCCTTTATCCACGGTGCGCAACTTAATGAAGAAGTTTACAACCCATGGCACTGTAGCGAATCTCCTTGAACATGGATGGCAGAGAAAAATTGATAAAAGGTTGGAACGCACGATAGTCCGGATGATGGATAAGCAGTCCCAATCAAGTTCCAAAGAAATTCAAGCTGTCTGCAGGCTTAGGGTGCATCAGTGTCAGCGCAAACGATCTGTTGACATTTGAACAAAATGAAACGCTATGACAGGAGACTGAGGAGGACCTCACTGTTGACACAAAGACATAGAAAAACTGGACTCCAGTTTGCTAAAATGTACGGGAGTAAGCCAGAATCCTTCTGGGAAAGCTTCTTATGGACAGATGAGACCAAGATAGAGGTATTTGGTAAAGCATATCGTTCTGCTGTTTACCAAAAATGAAATGAGGCCTACAAAGAAAAGAACACAGTACCTACAGTCAAATGTGGTGAGTCAAAGATGTCCTGGGGTTGGGTGCCTTGACTGTGTGCAAGGCATCATGAAATCTGAAGATTAACAAAGAATTTTGGGTCACAGTATAGTGCTTAGTGTCATAAATCTGGGTTTGCGTCCTACCTCATGGGTCTTCCAGCAGGACAATGATTCAAAATATACTTCAGAACTCTCCAGCGCTTTCTTTCCATCCATGTCTGGGTGCTTCTTGAAGTGGTCTGCAAGGAGTCCGGAGTCAAGTTCCATTGAACACCTGTGAAGAGATCTTAAAATTGGTGTTGGGAGAAGGCACCCTTCAAATATGAGAGGCCCGGAGCAGATTGCAAAAGAACAGTTGTCAAAAATTCCAGTTGAGAACTGTAAGAAGCTTGTTGATGGTTATAGGTAGTGATTCATTGCAGTTATTTATTCCAAAGGGTGAGCAACCAAATATTAAGCTGAGGGTGCCAACAATTTTGCGCAGCCCATTTTTGGGGTTTTGTGTGAAATTATGTCCAATTTGCCTTTTTTGTGTAATTGCAATAAATTTCGGTGAGGAGTACTTAATTTTATGAAACACTTTCAAGGGTGCCAACAATTTTGGCCATGACTGTACTTGTGGTCACGAGCCCGCTGTTCCCAGCACTGGCACCAGAGAATTCTCACAATGCACACGATGTCTGTAGTCACAGGATGCACACTTGTAGCCTTGTAGCCTAAGGCCAGACAGCCCCTTTAAGGTGTATTTTGCTGTATACATACATATTCTGATGTTCCCCCCAATAAACCAGTGTGCAAAATATGCTACGTTAGTCATTGTACATAGGAAGCAATTCTATGGAAAAGCATGGCCATCAATCAAGTGAAAAAGTTCACATAGTCCTAGTACAGTAAATTAGATATTTGAAATGTTAGTGATTTCTCTATATATGCCATTTTAACTTGTAGATCAATACCACTTAAAGAGAATTTGTCACCATAGCTCACTATACAAAATGTATACTTGGAGGATAAACGTAAAAAGCACAAAAATGAAAATTGATTGCATCCTTTAAAGGGTTAAAGCAACTGTTTCAAAGACCAGTTTATCATGGTCTCTATAGAAGTGTTTGTTCCTGTGTCACCTCTTTTTCTTATGAATTGTTATGTATGTCCAGGCATTAGTGGAGCAGCACCACAGGGCCCAACAACAAGCCGGTCCTCAGGCCCCACAACAGCCATTACAGAATGGGCAACAGGCTTCAACCCCAGCCATACAACCTGTCCAGGCCCAGCCTCAACAAGTGGTTCAGCAACAGGTCGTACAACAGCCGCAAGCAGTAGTTGCCAGTCCTACTGTTACAAATGTACCCACCACTGCAGTCCTGGTAAGCTGTAACCAAACTCCTAGTTCTGTAGCTTTTTTTACTTACAATGTTTTATGTTCTTCCATATAAAATGTGCTCTCTGTAAGACTATTCCGTAATTTGATGTTAGATATAAAATGTGCGCTGGACACAGACTGGAAGGAATACTGGAGTAATGTCACTGACGATAACCAGGTAGTGCCCAACAGCTGCTTCTTCAGCTAGATCCTACAGTTATATGAAAAAGTTTGGGCACCCCTATTAATCTTAAGCTTAATGTTTGATAAAAATTGGTGTTTCAGCTATTTCAGTTTGATATATCTAATAACTATTGGACACAGTAATGTTTCTGCCTAGAAATGAGGTGTATTGTAGCAGAACATGTGCAATCTGCATTCAAACAAAATTTGACAGGTGCATAAGTATGGCCACCCTTATCATTTTCTTGTTTTAAATACTCCTACCTACTTTTTACTGACTTACTAAAGCACTTTTTTTGGTTTTGTAACCTCATTGAGCTTTGAACTTCATAGCCAGGTGTATGCAATCATGAGAAAAGCTACTTAAAGTGGCCACTTGCAAGTTGTTCTCCTGTTTGAATCTCCTCTGAAGAGTGGCATCATGGGCTCCTCAAAACAACTGTCAAATGATCTGAAAACAAAGATTATTCAACGTAGTTGTTCAGGGGAAGGATACAAAAAGCTGTCTCAGAGATTTAACCTGTCCATTTCCACTGTGAGGAACATAGTAAGGAAATGGAAGAACACAGGGACAGTTCTTGTTAAGGCCAGAAGTGGCAGGCCAAGAAAAACATCAGAAAGGCAGAGAAGACGAATGGTGAGATCAGTCAAGGACAATCCTCAGACCACCTCCAGAGAGCTGCAGCATCAACTTGCTGCAGATGGTGTCACTGTGCATCGGTCAACTATACAACGCACTTTGCACAAGGAGAAGCTGTATGGGAGAGTGATGCGAAAGAAGCAGTTTCTTCAAGCACGCCACAAACAGTCGGCTGAGGTATGCAAAAGCACATTTGGAGAAGCCAATTTCTTTTTGGAAGAAGGTCCTGTGGACTGATGAAACCAAGATTGAGTTGTTTGGTCATACAAAAAGGCGTTATGCATGGCGTCAAAAAAAACACAGCATTCCAAGAAAAACACTTGCTACCCACAGTAAAATTTGGTGGAGGTTCCATCATGCTTTGGGACTGTGTGACCAATGCCTGCACCGGGAATCTTGTTAAAGTTGAGGGACGCATGGATTCCACTCAGTATCAGCAGATTCTTGACAATAATGTTCAAGAATCAGTGACAAAGTTGAAGTTACGCAGGGGATGGATCTTTCAGCAAGACAATGATCCAAAACACCGCTCCAAATCTACTCAGGCATTCATGCAGAGGAGCAAGTACAATGTTCTGGAATGGCCATCCCAGTCCCCAGACCTGAATATCATTGAACATCTGTGGGATCATTTGAAGAGGGCTGTCCATGCTCGGCGACCATCAAACTTAACTGAACTGGAATTGTTTTGTAAAGAGGAATGGTCAAAAATACCTTCATCCAGGATCCAGGAACTCATTAAAAGCTACAGGAAGCGACTAGAGGCTGTTATTTTTGCAAAAGGAGGATCTACTAAATATTAATGTCACTTTTCTGGTGAGGTGCCCATACTTATGCACCTGTCAAATTTTGTTTGGATGCAGATTGCACATTTTCTGTTAGTACAATAAACCTCATTTCAAGGCAGAAACCTGTGTCCAATAGTTATTAGATATATCAAACTGAAATAGCTGTTGCAAAAACACCAATTTTTTATAAAACATTAAGCTTAAGATTAATAGGAGTGCCCAAACTTTTTCATATAACTGTATATCTGCAATATCTAGTGCATAGAGAAATACTGAAGCTCATGATGTAATGTCCAGAAATGACCATCTTGGCTTTATCCTTTTCTCTCTTTTCATTGTTAAAGGGATTATGTCAGCACAGAATGACGGTTCAAACCAAGTACAGGCGATTGGTGCACCCTTGGTGTGACCAAACTTTTAAGTGCACTCAATCACTTAATTTTTCACTCAATCCCTCCCCCCTTATTTAATTGATAGCTTTGGCTTTATACAGACCAAGAAGGGTAGAAATAGATGAAAAACAAGCAGGTGAGATGGTACACTTAAATGTTTGGCCCCGCCATGATGCACTGAGCGCCTGTACTTGCTTTAACAGTCGTCCTGTGCTGACAGAGTCCATTTAAACTCAGTTTACTACAGTACTATTTTATACCATTTAAATATGCATATCTGTTTAAGTGATAAACTGTTCTATTTTTGTAATATTTGATAGAAACAGGAAATGCCTTTGCAATTATTCTGCATATTCCAGATCTCTGTTTCTGTTTTTACAGGCTGGAACCATTAAGACGGCAGTGACAGGAGCAAGTATACAAGCGGGTAAGATACTCAATTATTTCACAAAATGCTACAGAAAACTTAAAAGGGTCCAACTCTCTTACAAAGCTTTGCCCCATAGACAACAGTCAATGTGTGCTCTCCTAGTATTTCTACTGTTGTTCCCTGCAAGCTCGGCCATAATCCTACAGCTCAGCCTCTGTTCCCTACTATCAGTGATTAGTATAGGAAGGAAGTGTACTGGACTAGATTGATCTGTTGTGCAGCATAAGTATCATATATGCCTAATTATAAAAGGCTACAAATCACAAATTTACTTTAAGGGGTTGTCCAGTTTAGAAAACCCATATTTATAGACCCTACCAGAGTTAAGGGGAACCATGTTTAGAGTAGTGGGTGCAGAGCAGATTGATATATATATTTTTGTGAGAAAAGATTCCGTATAATCTGTGATTTAATCGTCTGCTCTTTGTAGGATGGATTTTCAGTCCAGTGGGCGGTCCTATAAGTGATTGACAGCTGACTCTATTTACACAATTACACAAAGAAAGCTGTCAGTCACTGATAGGACCGCCCACTGAACCAAAAATCCCAGAAAGCGCAAGGGTTAAAATGATGAAAATACGGGTTATACTGAATCTTTTCTCACAAAACTATGTATCATTCTGCTTCACTCCCCCTGCTCTATAACATGGTGCCTCTAGATTGGACTGCATTTTCATGGTGAAAGGTTCTCTTCTATAGAGAGGGGTCCTGCTCAGGATCCTCATCTCTGTCGTCAGAGAGGAGAGTCGTTACAAAGAGATCTAGAATGCTTTGCATTTTAATAATAAATATTCAAAGAAGAAAATGCGGCACTCACCACGTTGAATCTGATTTTTCAAAGTTCTATATTTCACCTTTTGTGGCATCGACGATGAAATGGACCTGCAGGTCAAAGAGGCATGCGGGGAGAGAAGAGAAGGACTACGACCATTTCGCGTGTGATATCTTCAACGGGTCCAGACCATTTTCGAGGTTTTGTGTGAAATTCACCTGGACCCTTTGAAGCGATCACACATGAAATGGCCGTAGTCCATCTCTTCTCTCCCGCATGCCTCCTTGACCTGCACGTCCATGAATCGCCTGACGGGTTTCTTTTCATTTCCTGTAATGGCACTGGAGTGAAACTGATCCCTTATTACTTACCGTATATACTCATGTATAAGCCGACCCCCCTAATTTTGCCACAAAAAACTGGGAAAACTTATTGACTCGCATATAAGCCTAGGGTGAAACATGATTATGCCCCCATATGCTCCATAGATTAGGCCCCCATAAACTGCACAGATTATGCCCCCGTATGATCCACAGATTATGCCCCCATATGCTGCACAGATTATGCCCAATATGCTCCACAGATTAGGCCCCCATATGCTCCACAGATTAGGCCCCCATATGTTCCACAGATTATGCCCCCATATGCTGCACGGATTAGGCCCCATATGCTCCACAGATTAGGCCCCCCATATGCTCCACAGATTAGGCCCCCATATGCTCCACAGATTATGCCCCCATATGTTCCACAGATTAGGCCCCCATATGCTCCACAGATTATGCCCCATATGTTCCACAGATTATGCCCCCATATGTTCCACAGATTAGGCCCCCATATGCTCCTCAGATTATGCCCCCATATGTTCCACAGATTAGGCCCCCATATGCTACTCAGATTATGCCCCCATATGTTCCACAGATTAGGCCCCCATATGCTCCACAGAATATGCCCCCATATGTTCCACAGATTAGGCCCCCATATGCTCCTCAGATTATTCCCCCATATGTTCCACAGATTAGGCCCCATATGCTCCACAGATTATGCCCCCATATGTTCCACAGATTAGGCCCCCATATGCTCCTCAGATTATGCCCCCATATGTTCCACAGATTAGGCCCCCATATGCTCCTCAGATTATGCCCCCATATGTTCCACAGATTAGGCCCCCATATGCTCCTCAGATTATGCCCCCATATGTTCCACAGATTAGGCCCCCATATGCTCCACAGATTATGCCCCCATATGTTCCATAGATTAGGCCCCCATATGCTCCACAGATTATGCCCCCATATGTTCCACAGATTAGGCCCCCATATGCTCCAGGGAGCAGCGTGCAGCGGTGGAACGGGACAGGTGAATATCGCTATACTCACCCTCCGCCGGCGCGTCACTCTCTGCAGCGTCTCCTCTTCTCCCGGCGGTCTCCGCAGCTTTTCCTTCCTACAGCGGTCACACCGCTCATTAAAGTCATGAATATATGCATATTCATGATTTTAATGAGCGGTACCATGTGACCGCTGCAGGAAGGAGCCGGAGATCATGGGAGAAGCAGGGGGGGCTGCAGAGACCACGCCGGCGGAGGGGTGAGTATGATCCGACACCCCCGCTCCCCCTCCCCCGCCGACCCCCGTATATGACCCGCGTATAAGCCGAGAGAGGGACTTTCAGCCCTAAAAAATAGGCTGAAAATCTCGGCTTATACACGAGTATATACTGTAGTTTATCCTCAGCCAGCATAGATCAGATGCAATGTATCAGCTTATTGTCAATGGATGCTTATAACAAGCATAGATCCTCCATGCACAGGAGCGTTCGCCATGCCAAGCTTTCCTGGCTGTGGGGACTCGGGAGAGGTATATGGTGGCTGACGGATTCTTCGGCTGACAGCTGTCTATGCTGTATGGTGGCTTTACACATTTCCCGTTAGGTCTCAGCTGCAATGTTGTCTTACTCTACAAAGTAGCACATCTTATAGATGCTAAAATCTCCATTACTGGGGTTTTTCCACCATAACGAGTCATTGGTTATCACTAGGTAACATTTTTATTGTGGCACTAGGCCCTATACTGCTTTCCAATAGTTTCAGTAGTAAAACTGTCCTGATGGCTTCTCTTAAAAAAAAAAAAAAAAAAAAAAAAGCCTTCTTCCTTAGGATTTTTGTTTGTTTCTGGTCTTATTTTTTGTACAGCTGCTGTTAGTGGAAATGTCATAGTAAATACTGTTGCGGGTGTCCCTTCTGCCACCTTCCAACCTATCAATAAGAGGCTGGCATCTCCCGTTATACCAGGAACATTAGCCGTAAGTAAAAAGTTACACTTTCTAAAATAGACACTGGGGAAACATAAGCAGTTTGGGTTTGGTTGATTTGTAATAAAAGTCTGAAATGTCAAATGAAACTGCATTTCTCGTAGGCTCCTGGTGGGGCAGCGCAGGTTGTCCATGCCCAGCAAAGAGCAGTAGCCACTTCAGGGACACCAGCAGAGATGGTCACCATAGCAACAAACCAGGGAGTACGAGCAGTAACTCCAGTGACTGGTGGTACTGTGGTGTGCAGCAGTATCACTCCTGTCCAGACACCGGCCCGCTCAATTGTCACTCAGGTGACAGCAGGTAGTGAATTATTTTATTCTATGCTATAATATTTCTCTGTTTTACTTGTATTATTTTATTGCTTGAGACGTTTTCTGTTTTTCTTGTCTTATTTCTTGTGTCCATTTCCTCTCCAGCCACAACTGCTGGGGTTCAGCTTGCTAGTAAAACCATTACTCCAGCCCAGTTCCAGCTTCTTCGACAACAGCAGGCTGCCCAAGTACAGGTTCCCCAGATCCAGGCTCAGGCACAGTCACCAGGACAAATAAAAGCTGTTGGGAAATTATCACAGGTAAGGTGGCTACAGATTTTTACTATTCCCAGTAAGTTACCGGAGCTTATTAAATTCATTTTATATATTATTTTATTGGAACAAGGAACAACTACTCAAATTGCAAAAGCAGAAAATGCAGCTTCCACAACAAACAACCCAGGCAGTAGCTCAACAACAACAGCAGCAGCAGCCACCTCCGCCGGGAGCCCAACAGGCGACGCAAGCACAGGGGCAACAGCAGTCAGCACCACCACAGCAACAGGCTCAGCAGCTCACCGCTGTTCCTGCACCAAGAGCTGGAGCCGTTCTCACAGGAGCTGTTACTAATCTGCACGTGGCTCGCCTGGTAAGATTTCATTTTCAAGGGGTTGTCCACTTTATAAAAATATTTTCTAGAAGTTGTGTTTGTTTGTGGCCGGACTTAAGCCTGTATATGTTCTCATACATTACCCTCGCTGTTCAGTAGAAGGCTGTCTGTAAATGAGCTATGTAAACATTATAAAGCTGTCTTCTGCTCAGCCATAGGAAGCAGGACGGCGTTGGTCATGTGATTTACCCATGTGTGAGTGAAATCCACTCTCTTCTGTTGCCTTCTGAACTCCAAATAGTAAGGCTTGGTAGAGAGCTGCTAGGGAAATATAAGACAGCACATCAGGATGATGTAAAAAGAATGATTCTCTCTTTATTGACGCACAGGCAAGGGTTTTATACTGTCACAAAGAAACTTTCAGCCGAAACATGTGGCCACCCCCCCCGAACTTCAATTACCACGGTCATCTTGCTTACTATAAATGCTGGGACAGCTGATCTGCAGTCTTTACAAAGCTCTTATATGAAGAGCTCCGGGCCTTCTACTGATCAGCTGGAGTAAAGTACCAATGTGTGACCTATCACAAACACTTTGGGGACCTTCAGAAAATATTTTTACAATGTGGCCTACACCTTTAATAAACAACTTGAGTTGTCCGTATACCTGCATCTATAGCTTGTACATAAGATATGCCATAAATGTTTGATTGATGTGGGCTCCACTGCTGGTAATGTATCAGTGGGGAGAATGGGGGTGTCCTGAGAATGTCTTTTTTCCCACTTCTCCTTCTTCACCATGATTCTGTGACTTGTGCATGGAAATCTCTGTTGAAATCTATGAGAAGCGGCTGTTTCCATATCCCACGTACGGTATACTTGGACTGGAGATTCGGAAGCAGCGTTTTAATCTGAAAGTTTGGATTTCTATATGTATTGTATATTTTTGTATAATATTTTTTCTACTATTACTAACTTTTCTATGTTTTACACTTTTTTAACAATTTCAAGTTTTTAAAGACAGTTTGTTGAATTGAAAACACTTATTTAAGCTTCAGGCCCAGGGACAAATTCAGGCCCAGCCAGGACAGACTGCACAAGTGGCCCTAGCAAAGCCTCCCGTTGTGTCCGCTGTTGTGTCATCCACCGGTGTAACCACACTCCCAGTCACCGTGGCAGGAATTAGTGTTGCTATTGGCCAGCCCCAGAAAGCTGCAGGTATGCTATGAATACTTACATGTATCAGACCTGAATTAAAAATAGAAATTCATTTATGTATTTATTTGTTGCGGTTTGTGTGAGTGCCCTTCAATATTTTTTTTATCATGGATCTAATGAAATGTAGATAATGGGAATGAAACTGAGTATGGTTCTGTTAACTTGAGCATCATGGTGTATGCTTTACATGTATCCATGATTGGTATGACAAATAAGTTTTCAGGTAGATCCCAAAAAATGTTTTTATAAAAACTACTGTATCAGCAGGAGATTATCTTTGGAGGACTAGTAAACCTGCTGCCATGTAGCGTAACTCCTCTCCCACCACTTATTGGCAGCTTTCTGTCTATGCACAGTGTACACAGAAAGCTGCCAATCAGGGATGTGGGCGGGGTTACACAGAGCTCAGCATTCTGAGAACTGCTAGACCTGCTGCAGCAACCACTAAAGTAAGAGACTGATTGTTAGAATCAGGGTCTTTGAGCCTACATTCTGCTCTCAGATGGGGTAGCAAAAAGCTCGTAACAAATTTCCTTTAATAATAGTGTAATTAAAAAATAAAAATAAATGAAAGGTCCTGACTTTTCTACTTTGCCCTCCAGGTGGGCAGACTGTGGTTGCTCAGCCCTTGAATGTACAGCAGCTTCTGAAACTAAAGCAGCAACAACAAAAAGCCTTGCAGTCTGGTGCGTCTGCAGGACAGACCTCTGTGCAACAGCAGAAGGTAAAAACGTTCCTGTTTTAGGTAGAAATGTATTATCTGTGTAAAGAATACCATTATCGTGGACAATATTAATACCGAATGACAAGAATACTTAACAGCAAAAACATCAAGAAACATTATTATTAACAATACCAAATTATAAGAATACCGCACAATAATAATATCCCTATGTAGATTCTAGAGGACAGTCAGCAAAGAAAACACTCAAACAAAAGTGTACAGAGAAGAAATTATTTTACACCTAGAATCAAATGAACAATGTAAAATTGATAAAACAAATTATACACAATACCCTAAATCCCAATGATTACAATCTTGCCTACAAACAATAAAAATGTATTAAGTTCACCATATACCTAAAGAAGCCTAATTTGTAAAATAAATTAATAAAATAAAATTCAGCAATTAATTAATAAAATAAGATTCAGCAATCTAAAGTAAACTCATAACTATCAACTATGACCCAAACAATGTGAATCAATGTAGAACCATTGACGTAGTTACCAAGCTTGAACCAAGTTCCTTCAGTCGTTTTCCCACTCTCCAGTATGACTTCCTCCAGCTATGATTTCTCCCTCTTCTTCCTTTCCCTTGCTTAATCGTTCCCATGGCACACTTGGGTCTTTTATACCTCTTTTTTTGGGGCTGCAGCTGTGCACTTCCTCTCCCGACCTGGAGACGCTATGATCAAGGCACTCTGCATTCAAGTCACAGAAGTAAGACATCTTGTAAGGTGATATCAACCCTTATATCTGTCCTACAGTTAGAAGATACTTGTGTTCTTTATTATTATTATTATTATAGATTTTTATAGCGCCATTTATTCCATGGCGCTTTACATGTGAAGAGGGGCAAATATAGACAAGTACAGTAAACATGAGCAATACAAGGCACATACAAGTACAGAAGGAGAGAGGACCCTGCCTGCAAGGGCTCACAGTCTACAGGGATGGGTGAGGATACACTAGGAGAGGGTAGAGTTCTTGGGAACTTTTGTCTCCCATCTGCATCCTGATCAACACTTGTGAAGGCTTTTGACATTTCAATTGACCCTGACCATACAGAATCCAAAATGGTATACAAATATTTCATGTATTTTATATTTGTATGTCTGATAATCTCCCACTTGTGAGTGAATGAACTTCTGATAGAATGTTCTTACAATCATCAATAAATGTTCCCAATTGTGTGTTAACCCTGAGAATTTGGCTGACCTCTTTTCGTTTGGAAGTGATTACTGACAATCTAGACCTGACAACCATCGATATAAATGTTGTGTTTGCATCTATTATTATCATATTCTCAGACACTTCTAAATATCATATTTGTGACAACAGCCCCTTTATAGATCTCACACCACACAAATAAGTTTTATATATTCAATACAACAAAGTCTACACTCACCGCTCTTAATTCACTTTTGACCAGTCCACCATATGTTGTCGTTCTCGGCTCTCAGACATCAGTGGCTTTCATACCAGTTTCGAGAATCTCGTCATCTGCTTGGACATTACCTGGCTGTCCTTATCCCTTGGTGCCCTTACTCAGTTGAGTTGTGACACTAGTCACTATTTATGGAAAGACCATGAGGCAGAAGAGTCAGACGTTTTGGGGTCAATACTAAGAGAGTACGTAGATAGCCAAGTGAAAAGACGAAGGCGTAATTCAGGTCACAGTCCAGGGTCAATAACAAGAGATAGTGGATCAAAAGACAAAGGGATAGTCTGATGGTCCAATGGGTCAAGCAGCAGAAGGTCAGAACTCAGAGCAACAGGGCGCTGGCAGGGATCACTGGCAGACAGCTCAGTTAAGTAGCTCGGCAATCACCAGAACACCGAACACCTGGAGGAAGTCCCGCACCTCCCAGTCACAGATTGGATAGCTGAGCTGTCAATCAAGACATAGATAACTCAGCAAGACAGTTTCCATAGAACAGTATAGCAATCACTCACTGAGCGGAGGAATTGTGACATGAGTCCATTTCACAGTCCATGTTTAGTCCATAATAGAAAACACACACAGTGTTAGACAGTTGGCTTCTTGCAGTCATTATATTCCGATTACATCAAAAACGTAATCATATTCACATTCAATACAAAGTGAGTGTGAGATGTTGTTTGGTATGAATTAGGGTAACTTTAAAGTATGATGTTAAAGGATCATTTCTGAATACACGCAGTCCCCGGTTTACAGGTTTATAGGTTGTGTAGATTTGTTAGTAACGAAAATTTGTAGGTTGGAACAGTGTTGGTAAAAAACAAAGGAAACTAATACTCACCTCATCACTAACCTCTATGGCGGACCTAATGCCCACTTTACGGTCCTCTTCTTTCCGCCATTACTTGTCGCTTATCTGGCCCTCTGCATTTTATGCCAGAACTTCCACTCCTTGGAGATAACTGCCCATCATAAGGTTGCCACTCACGTCTTTACGTCACAACGTGACCTTACAACAAGCAGTGACTTCTGGGTCCTGCACAAAGTTAGAAATTCAGGCATATAATGAAGAGGCTAGAGATGTGGCACAATAGACAGAAAGAAGATGACAAGACGGCAGACAGTGAGCAGCAAACAGGCCAGAGGTGAGTATTAGGTGTTATGTTTTTTACCAATACTCACCTTATCCCACACCTATGCAGTTGCCTTGCTTCCCACCATACCGTCTTATTTTTTCTGCAGTCACTTGCTGCATTTTTGGCCTTTTCACTATAGGCTAGAATTCTGTCAGCGTTCAGGCCTCGATGGTCACTGCGCATTATAAGCTCACGGCGCATGTCTTGGCGTTCCAATCAGTGACCTCTGAGATTTGGACACGGCCAGAAGTAATTGCCTAAAGTGAAGACACTGAAGATACGGTGTATGATGGCGGAAGGAAGAGAACTGGATGGGGAACAGCAGTGAGCAATTAGGTGAGGATTAGTTTTTGTTTTTTAAAATCTTACGTTTGTAACTTTGAGACGTACGTAAGCCGGATGTTCGTGACTGCCAGTACAATAGAATAATTTAGGCCAAAACTTGTACATAGAGATATGGATAACCAAACATTTAAATACATTAATTGCGACAGACTATATACATACAACACAATGGATAAAAAAAATGTAAACCAAAAAAAAAATCAAGATTGACTGCTGTTTACTATATCATTATTTAATTTCTCCTTCGTCTCATTGGGGGACACAGGACTGTGTGACACAGGACTGTGGGTGTATGCTACTGCCGCTAGGAGGCTGACACTAAGTAAACATATAAAAAAGGTTAGCTCCTCCTCCGCCGTATACACCTCAGCACTGGCCGCAGGCAAACCCAGTTCTTGCTTAGTGTCTGATGGAGGCACACGTCTGGTTCTTTTTCCAGACCATTTTTTTTTTTTCCCACGAAGATGAGATAGGGGCGACGGACCCTTTTGAAGGGGTCCGATCTCCCCAAACCATCAACCGGCGAGCACGTGGAGTGAAGCCTCCACGTATCCTCTCCCGCGACGTGGGACACGAATGCCGGACTCAGCCCTAACCACCCTAAGGTATTGAAACCCTAAGTTGTACAGAGGCAGGAGTTAGTCCGTGCGGCCCCCACTGCGCCACCAATGCTAGACTGCGGTGCTGCAAGGAGGCGGACGGTCTCTCTCCTCATCCCCTGTAGGGGTGATGGAGTTAGGGTTCCTGCACCGTCCTACCTTTTTACTACGAAGCCCCCCTCTAAATGCATCAGCGGAGATTGGCATGCAGATTTTTTCTCACCTTTTGAGGGAGAGCAACTGGAGTGGGCCAGGAAGATACTGGAGCCGGTGGATCCCGGCGAGTAACGCGGTGAGCGGCCGGAGCACCGCAAGTTTCGCAGACTGTGCTTCCAGGCAGGTACAGGCTCCCGGCTCGAGTTTCCCCCCCCAGGGGGCGTCAGCTCCCGATGCCCGTCCCCCGACTCCTGGGTGGACGCCGCCGGAAATTCAGCCCCTGGCCTCAGCGGCGTTAGGCCTCGGGCAAAAATTTAGTCCCTGGCTTTGCCGGGGACTAGGCCGCGGCCCGAAATATAGCGTCCGGCCAGAAGGTAGGCCGCGGTCGCGGGGCCCCCGGCAGCGTCACCTTCCGGCGGGCCCGCCCTCCGATTAGGGCGGCCTCCGCCGGAAATCTAGGCCACGGCTTTGGCCGGTGCTAGGCCGCGGCTGCAAATTTAGTCCCCGGCTTTTGCCGGAGACTAGGCCGCGGCCCAAAATATAGCGTCCGGCGTCGGCCGGAGGGTAGGCCGCGGTCGCGGGGATCCGCCCCGGCAGCGTCACCTTCCGGCGGGCCCGCCCTCCGACTTTCGGGCGGCCGGAAGCGGGTCTCTGACGGCTAGGCCGCGCCTCTCGACCCTCCCCCTGAGGCTCGGCTACATGAGCTTGCCTTCCTAACAGGGGAGCGCTCTTTTTTGAAAAATTTGGAGCCCGGGCGTTTTTTTGTCTACGCCACTGCTACGCGGTTTAAGGACGCAGGGGGTACAGGACTGGGGTAAGTGCTTCTACCTCCAGCCTGGTTGTTCCGCTTCACTAAGTACTTTTGCGCCCCTCTGCACTCCGTTTCATTGACCGTCGCACATCCAGTTCATTGCGGACTCTGTGATAGACTCAGTATGTCCAGAAGAACTAAAGCTCATACGGTGCTGTATACCGCATGCATTGCCTGTAGGTCCCCTTTTCCGCACGCCCAGATTACTCGGGTCTGCGAAGCCTGTGACTCCGAACGGGCTCAGGAACCCGCTCCTATTGCGGAACCCAGTGCGTCAGGTCCCCCTGAATGGGCTCTGTCCCTGACTCAATCTGTGGCATCATTAACAAGAGCAATCGAGTCCCTTCAAGCTCCCGATAGGAGCAGGGACAGTGGTTCACCCGTCTTGGCGACGTCTCATGAACCTCCGGCCTGCAGGGGCCGCGCTCTCACCAGGCAGACGCAGGGGAAGCGAACCCACACTGCGTCGCCTTTGCCGTCCGGGGCCTCGGCATCTTTCAGTTCCGTCTCCCGCTCTCCCTCACCTCTGGCAAGTGATCAGTATTCGGATTCTGATTCAGAAGGGTCCCTTAATTTAGAGGCACCGAATTGTCAGGACACAATTGACAGTTTGATTGAAGCTGTCAATCAAACCTTGGGGGTAAACGATGAGTCCACCTTGACCTCCGGTCATAAGGTGTCCTTCAAAAGAGCCAGGCAAGCTCATAAGGTTTTTGGGGCTCATCCTGAGTTTGAGGAACTAGTGCAGCGCCACCGGGAGAAACCGGACAAGCGCTTCGCAGGACAAAAGGCTCTCAATACTAGATATCCTTTTGCTCCTGAGCTTCTTAAGAAGTGGGCGGAATCTCCTGCGGTTGATCCTCCTGTGTCGCGTTTAGCGTCTAAGACGCTCCTTTCCCTTCCTAACGGTTCCTCGATCAAGGAACCAACGGATCGTCTGATTGAGAGTTTGGCCCGCTCGGTGTTTGAAGCATCGGGTTCTGCTCTCTCTCCTTCTTTTGCAGCGACTTGGGTTGCCAAGGCCATGATATCCTGGTCGGAGTCTCTAAATAGAGCTCTTCATGGTATAGAGGTACCGTCTGAAGTAACCGAGATTTCTAATCGTCCATGGGTGCGGCAAATTGCGCAGCCCTAGCTGCTGCTAATGCAATTGCCATCAGAAGATCTTTGTGGCTGAGAACCTGGCGAGCAGACTCAATCTCAAAGAAATCGCTTACATCCTTACCATATCAGAGTGGTCGGTTATTTGGCGAAAGGCTGGATCAGCTCATATCTGATGCGACGGGAGGGAAGAGCAGTTTCCTTCCTCAGCAAAAGATTAAGCAGCCTTTTCGTCGACAGCTTCAGCCTCGCTTTAGGGCCTTTCGTAACCCAGGTTGGGCCGCGCCAGCTACCTCCAGCGGTTCAGGTCGGCCTAATCAGGCCAGAGATCGTCAGGTCTCCTACAGGACCAACCCTCTGGGAAGAGGGCGATCTCAACAACCAAGATCTAGAGGGTCCAAACCCCAAAGATATTCGGACAAATGACTGGAGGCAAAATCCGGTCAATTTATCCAGAGTAGGCGGCCGCTTACTCTGGTTTCGCCCCATTTGGCTATCGATTACTCACGACGAGTGGGTCAGGGAGTTAGTCTCCTCGGGGTACAAAATAGAATTTACCAGCCTTCCCTCAAATCGTTTTTTTCCCTCGCGCCTCCCCAAGGAGGAATCTCGGGTTCGCGCCTTATTCAGGGCGGTCGAGTCTCTTCGGCACAGCGGGGTTGTCGTACCTGTACCGGAGGTCGAAAAAGGTCAGGGGTTTTATTCCAACCTGTTCATTGTACCCAAAAAGGACGGTACCGTAAGGCCCATTCTGGATCTAAAGCGACTGAACCGGTTTGTCAGAATTCGACATTTCCAAATGGAGTCTCTCCGTTCTGTCATTGCAGCCATGGAAAAAGGGGAATTTCTAGCATCAATAGACATTCAGGATGCCTATCTTCACATCCCCATATTTCCTCCTCATCAGAGGTTTCTTCGGTTTGCCATCGGCAAACTTCATCTTCAGTTCGCAGCCTTGCCATTCGGGCTAGCCACAGCCCCCAGGGTGTTTACAAAGGTCATGGCCGCTGTTGTGTCCATTCTGCACTCCAGGGGGATAGTCATCTTGCCTTACTTAGACGACCTCCTCATCAAGGGTCCGTCTTTTCAAATCTGCGAGGAAAGTGTCAGCATTACGTTAGACACCCTTGCTCGCCTGGGGTGGCTGGTGAATATGAAGAAATCATCTCCCGTGCCATCTCTGAAGATCACCTTTTTAGGGATGAATTTCGACACCGCTCAGGGGTTGATAATTCTTCCTCAAGACAAGGCCTTAGTTCTCCGTCAAGAGGTACGGATCCTTCGCCAACCGATTCCTCACACCATCCGGTTTTGCATGAGGGTCCTAGGAAGGATGGTGGCAGCAATCGAGGCTATTCCATTTGCCCAATTTCATCTTCGCCCCCTTCAACATGCACTCTTGGCAGTATGGGACGGGAGCCCTTACTCCCTCAATCTTCGGTGCCGTCTGTCCCTGCAGGTCAGACAGACTCTTATGTGGTGGACGAAGAGCACCACTCTTCAACAGGGTCGTTTGTTTCCTCCAAATTTCTGGTTGGTTGTCACAACGGACGCCAGCCTGCTCGGATGGGGAGCAGTGTTTCGTCACCACACAGCCCAGGGAACTTGGTCTCAGCAGGAATCGACCCTCCCGATCAATATTTTAGAGATCCGAGCTATTCGGCTGGCTCTGAGGCAGTTTCACCAGCATCTGGCGGGCCACCCAGTCAGAATACAATCGGATAATGCCACGGCAGTGGCATACATAAACCATCAGGGAGGTACCCGCAGCAGGGCGGCCATGCACGAGGTAAAACAGATTCTGACCTGGGCAGAGGTAAATCACTCTGTGATTTCAGCGGTCCACATTCCGGGCGAGGAAAACTGGGCAGCGGATTTTCTCAGCCGTCACGGCATAGCGTCAGGGGAATGGTCACTACATCCCAAGATTTTTCAGCAGATATGCCGACGCTGGGGAACCCCAGACGTGGACCTGATGGCTTCCAAGATAAATGCCAAGGTGCCCAACTTCGTCTCCCGGTACCGGGATCCGCAGGCATTTGCAGTAGACGCTCTGGTCCTACCATGGAATCAGTTTCATCTTCCATACTTGTTTCCACCAATAGCTCTTCTCCCAAGGGTGATCAGAAAGATCAGGATAGAGGGGGTTCCAGCGATATTAATCGCTCCGGATTGGCCGCGTCGCTCATGGTACGCGGAGCTGGTACAATTGCTCGCCGACGCACCCTGGCGACTGCCAGAGCGCGTGGACCTTCTCTCCCAGGGCCCAGTTTACCACCAGAACTCAGCGGTCCTGTGTTTGACGGCCTGGCCGTTGAATCTTGGATCCTGACCAGGGCTGGATTCTCTAAAAAGGTCGCCGCGACGATGGCTAGCGCCCGAAAGCCCGTTTCGGCTCGCATCTACCACGGTACTTGGAAGGTCTTTTTTGATTGGTGCAGGGAACATGGTTGTTCCCCGCTTCTCTTTTCAATTCCAAACATTCTATCTTTTCTCCAGGCGGGCCTAGATTCAGGTCTAGCGCCTAGTACTCTTAGACGACAGATATCAGCCTTGTCGGTTCTTTTTCAGCGAAAGATCGCGTCTAATTTTCAGGTTAGGACCTTTATTCAGGGGGTTGTCCATATAGTTCCTCCCTACAAGGCTCCCTTAGAGGTTTGGGACCTCAATCTAGTCCTGGGAGTCCTGCAAGAGTCTCCTTTTGAACCTTTGCAGGAGGTTTCTCTGTCATTTCTTTCCTGGAAAGTGGTGTTTTTGGTAGCCATAACATCCATAAGGCGGGTTTCGGAGCTGGCTGCACTGTCTTGTCGAGCTCCGTACTTGCTTTTCCATCAGGATAAGGTAGTGCTCAGACCAACACCACCTTTTTTGCCTAAAGTCGTGTCCTCATTTCATATTAATGAGGACATTGTTTTGCCCTCATTTTGCCCAGCTCCGACGCACCGAGTGGAGAAGGCTCTCCATACGCTGGATCTGGTGAGAGCACTCAGGAGATATGTATCTCGGACGGCGTCCTTTCGACAGACGGACACGCTGTTTGTCCTCCCTGAAGGTCGCAGGAAGGGACTCGCTGCCTCTAGATCAACCTTGGCTAGGTGGATTCGGTTAGCCATTCAGGAGGCTTACCGCATCAGAGGCGCGGTGGTTCCCGCAGGGATCAAGGCTCACTCCACCAGAGCGGTGGGTGCCTCCTGGGCCCTTCGGCATCAGGCTTCGGTGGAACAGGTTTGTAAGGCAGCAACCTGGTCCAGTCTGCATACCTTTTCTAAGCATTATAATGTCCATACCCAGGCTTCTGCGGATGCCAGTCTGGGTAGAAGGATTCTTCAGGGCGCGGTTGCGCACCTATAAGCAATGCTTGATTATAAATTACACTGTGGAGTCGGTTTCCCACCCAAGGGACTGCTTTGGGACGTCCCACAGTCCTGTGTCCCCCAATGAGACGAAGGAGAAATACGGATTTTTGTGTTACTCACCGTAAAATCCTTTTCTCCAAGACGCTCATTGGGGGACACAGCACCATCCCTAAGAGCCGGCTGGCTTTGTTTTGAGTTAACTCTATTCTCCGTAAGTCTGTATCAGCAGTTTTTTCTTCTGGATATACTGTATCTGTGTTAACTCTGATTTATTTTTTAGCCTCCTACTGCTTTTTGCACTAAACTGGGTTTGCCTGCGGCCAGTGCTGAGGTGTATACGGCGGAGGAGGAGCTAACCTTTTTTATGTTTACTTAGTGTCAGCCTCCTAGCGGCAGTAGCATACACCCACAGTCCTGTGTCACACAGTCCTGTGTCCCCCAATGAGCGTCTCGGAGAAAAGGATTTTACGGTGAGTAACACAAAAATCCGTATTTTGCTGGCATTAAAGGAGGATCCTACCTGTTAAGAAAATGTGTTCTTTTAAGCAACACGAAAAAAAAGTTTCAAAAATAGTCAGACATCTGCAAAAAAAAGTCAGCGTAAATGAGACTGAGCCTTGTTTGCAGTCTGCTATATTTACAGAGAGGTGTTACTACATACAGTACAATAGCCCCTTATTAGCCTCGCAGTGTCACTCATTCACTGGAGCCAATGGTACAGTTATTTTGGCCAATCGTTCGACTGACATCCATCTCAGTCTTTCAACCAAGCGCTCCTATGTGCTTTATGAGAAAGTTGCCGACTGACACATTGGCCTGCGGCTTATCTCAGGGAGAACAATACGATCGCCAGGCTTGAATCGTACACGCGTGATCGACATCACTTCCGACCATTAGTCGGCTGGCACTCCATACACATTAGACCTTCAGCTGAAGCCATAGATATCCGCATGTTCAGCTGACTGCTTTGTCTAATATGCATGGGGGCTTTACAAATACACAAATATTGGGAAGTCCTACAATATCTAGTTATTGCCTGCAAATTAAATTAAAGTTAGGCCGGGATCAAACAGCCGTAGAAAAAAATCAGGACGGCCACATCCACAAGGTACATTTTGAGCAAATATTCATGCACCTTGTCTATTAGGTCTGCGGAGACATTTCAGTAACCTTCTTGTACTCTTTAGCAGATAACACAACAAGTCACGGTCCAGGCTCAGCAACAACAACAGCAACAGGCCCAACAGCAGAAGCTGACCTACGCCACTCAACCAGCCATTAAAACGCAATTTCTCACCAGTCCTATTACTCAGACACAGAAGTCACCTGGTGCCCAACAAGTACAGGCACAGATTCAGGTACAGGTAACTCCTGCTTAGGTAAAAGCAGGCACGATTGGCAGTATACCCATTCATGTCACTGTTTTCCCATTTCATAACTAGATAGCAGCATAAAACATAGCACAGTAGTGTTGTATACATACAGTGTTCACCTGACATTTTTACGTTACATGAGCATTTCACCCTATCAGCAGCCGCTGATTGGCTGCAGCCTTCTGTCAGATCGAGTTCCATCAACAGAAGTGTGAAGGATGCAGGCAACATTAGCCGATGATGAGCTGCAATGGTCATTTTATATAAAAATGTCATCTGAACACGGCACCGACATTGCTGGATCGGTACCAGTCTGGAAGGTGAGTATGTGTTGTTTTTATTTTAGTTGGGGCGGCACTACAGCATTAAAGAATGGGTTGTCCAATAGCTGTCAGCCCTTTTGACATTGTTGTTAGCTATTTATTTTACAATTTGAAGGAAATAGCTAACAAAAATGAAAGTAAAGTAAAGCATCATAAAGACGAATCCTTTACAAAGACAAAAATAAAGATTAAAGGATAAAAAGCAGTTCTGGAACGACATGGAGTAAAGGGATGAATATAGATTCTATGCAAAGTCAATTGAAAAAATGATCCCGGAAGGAGAGGTGGATGTCCTCATAATACCCACAGCCTGTGATTATTCCCTTAAGGGAATTTCCTTATACCGTATTATGTCAGGTGAACGTCATAGACACAGTTTTCATGTCAGTAACTGACTCAGTGGGCACAATCCAAGTTCTGCACTGGCCAGTCTAGCCCATCCATGCAGTACATGGATAATTCACTATGTAACAAATTTTTATTTATTTTTTGTTCCTGGGTCCAAAGTGTGTTTTCCTAACCCGTTATGCCTAAAACAATTAGAAAATAGTTGTTGTTCCACAAAAACTTTGATTTTGTGATCAGGACAATGAAATTTGGAAATTTGTCTGTTTTCGGAAAAACATTCAAAATAAAACAATAAAAAGAAAATCAAACATACACATATTTGGTATCACCGCGTTCAGAATCGCCCGATCTATCAATAAAAAAAAGGATTAACCTGATCGCTAAATGGCGTAGCGAGAAAAAAATATTAAACCGCCAGAATTACGTTTTTTGATTGCCACGATATTGCATTAAAATGCAATAACAGTCGATCAAAAGAACGTATCTGCACATAAGTGGTATCATTAAAAACGTCAGCTCGGCATGCAAAAAATAAGCCCTCACTCAACCCAAGATCACGAAAAATGGAGACGCTACGGGTCTCGGAAAATGGCGTAAGTTTTTTTTTTATAGCAAACTTTGGATTTTTTTTCACCACTTAGATAAAAGAGAACCTAGACATGTTTGGTGTCTATGAACTCAAAATGACCTGGAGAATCATAATGGCAGGTTAGTTTTAGCATTTAGTGAACCTAACTAAAAAGCCAAACAAAACAAGTGTGGGATTGCACTTTTTTTGCAATTTCACCACACTTGGAATTTTTTTCCCGTTTTCGAGTACACGACAGGGAAAAACAATGGCATTCTTCAAAAGTACAACTCGTCCCACAAAAAATAATCCCTCACATGGCCATATTGACAGAAAAACCTCTGAAGGTGCTGATGCCACCACTGCATATCAAGTTAGACCTCATCAAGCAATTTGTCACGGTTCTTGACAAGGAGTCAGCACTGCAGCTTTCAAGTACCTCCAAGATCTCTTTCCAAAGCTGTCTGAGGCAAAGGTCAAGGGTGGTATCTTCGTCGGACCGCAGATCAAGAAGATCATAGAATGTGACGAGTTCGCCAAGTTACTTAACAGGACGGCGAAAGCGGCTTGGAACAGTTTCATTGCAGTGGTTAATGGCTTCCTGGGTAATCACAAGGCTCAAAACTATGTGCAGTTGGTTCAGACTCTCATGAAGAATTACGCCATAATGGGCGGCAGAATGTCTCTCACAGTCCATATCCTTGACGCTCATCTTGACAAGTTCAAGAACATGGGAGCTCAGAGGAGCAATGCGAGCGCTTTCATCAAGATATATTGGTCTTTGAATGTCATTACCAAGGACAGTATAACGAATACATGATGGCGGACTACATTTGGGGGCTTCTTCGAGAAAGCGATTTGCAGTACACTCGCAAATCTAGAAAAACTACTCATTTCTGAACCTTTTTGAGTGATTTTTGACTGTCTTTGTCTGTTTACCATGCAAGTGTTGCTTTTTATCAGACCGCATGAACGAAAATAAAATAATTTTCTTTTTTTTACACAATAAATACAACATTTTTCTGGCCTGTGGTGATAAAATCAAAGTTTGTGCTGAATGTAGTCATTTTTCCATAGTCTTTAAACATAAGCAATTGAAATATTACACTTGGAAGCCAGGAACAAAAATTGTGTTACATAGTGAATCGCAGTAGGGCCAGACGTGATCACCAGGATTTAGAGGCGCCAGACTGTGGCTCCCTGCTTCCATATAAAATGGGGTTGTCTCCACATGGTAACCCCTTTAACTGGAGTTCCTTATTCTTAATTGCTACTTATGTTTCTGGGGGTTCATTTAGGATTATGTAAATTTACTAATGACTCAAACTAAAGTAATTCTGATATATTCTGTTCAGTAAGAGGTCAGTATGGCTCTTGAATCATCTGGGGGAGTGAGCAATACTTATGAGAACCATAAACCAGCAAAATTAGATTTCATTACAGCAAACGCTGTGGCCTTGCCACATTACCTTTTTTTTTTTTCAGACTACAGGACTCGCCATACTACAAGATGTACCGCAGGTTTAGATTGCTGAAAATAAGAAAAAGACATTTTCTGTTAATTAAAACTTCCCCTGTGGGGTAATGAAGTGGCACAATCAATATCACTAATTTTAATGCACTACTGTAGACTAGGGAGGTAATCGATCCATTGTTAGTGTTTCTCTGCAGCAGTGTGTTATACCATGTTTCCCCGAAAATAAGACCTACTCTGAACATAAGCATGATGTTTCAGCATCTTTAGAGTATGCGTAAAATATAAGCCCTACTCCAAAAATGAGCCCTAGTTACAGTCACGCCCAGCGCTAGGATGGGGAAACTGGGCAATTACCCAGGGCCTTCACTCTCTTAAGGGACCCAAGACATCTTAAGGACCTTTAACTGCAGGAATCTAGAGGGACTAGGCTGGTATGTGCCATGTGTGCAGTGTGTATATACATGTGTATGTGTGTGCATATACATATGAATGTGCAGTGTGTGTATGAGGTGACATGATTATATATGAATAAATGTTGATTTTTTTTTTTTGTTCAATAATAAATGTGGTGTGTTGTTCATGGAAAAAATATGACATCCCCTGAAAATAAGCCCGAACTCATCTTTCGGGGGAAAAAATAATATAAGACCCTGTTTTATTTTCGAAGAAACATGGTAGCATTATAGCATGTACATTATGTACACTCTCTTTAGTGCAGACATATACACAACACTGCTGCATTCACATTACATACTGGCCCAGCTCTGCTACATACACACAGCTCTGCTACACACTCAGCTCTGCTACAACACATTCAGCTTAAAGGGGTGTCCTCGAGTTCAAGTTCCTAAATTGCTTAGTTAATCGGCATGAAAATAAGCAAGTTTGCTACTGACTTGCTTTTTTTCTGTCTGCTGTTATTCTCCTGCAAGGAGAGCTTTAATCTTTTACAGTGTACACTTTGTTTCCATGGAACCCCTCTCACCAGCTTCTAGTGCCTGGCTAAGAGTGCACAGTAGTTACAGTCCAGGAGAGAGGTTAACTCCTTACATGCCAGTCAGCTTTCCCAAGCCTATTGATTTCTATAGAGCAGTTAGCTGCTACCTCCCTCCTCACATCTTCTGAAGATACAGTTATAAATCACCATCCCAGTAGCTTGCAGAGCAGGTCTACTAACACTAGAAGTCCCAGAAATTTCGAGCTCCCCCCCCCCCCGAAGTCCCGAAAGAGGGTCAAATGACCCTTAGTCCAAACTGACAACTCTGATGGCTCCAATTAGCATCCTTTCATTTGTAAATGTGGCCATTGCCTGAGGAATCTGCAGAATACAGAACAAAAGACGGTGATTATAGGATGTTAGCTAAAATCCTTCAGGTCATTCGACCCGTCTCTGGGTTCCAAAGGTAGAAATGTTAAATGACCCCTCTCTGGGGCTTCTAGTGCTAATCATGGCTCTCTATGTCCAGAGGTGTTTGCTTGTTCAGATGTCCTCTATGTGTGAGTTACAGGGATAACAGTATATACTCAGAACAAACCACTCATAGCTGAATGTGTTATAGCAGAACTTGTGATAGGCATTAGTTCTACTATTCACCAGAGCTGTCACTCAAGGAGCAGAGCCCACTCTGCTAGAAACCGGGAAGTAGGGAAACTAGAAGGAGAATGCACTGCTCTAAACTGCTCAATAGATACTTTGAAAATACCCCTTTAACTACATCATCAAAACAACACACACACTTAGCTCAACTGCAGCACATTTACTTAGCTCAACTGCAGCACATTTACTTAGCTCAACTGCAGCACATTTACTTAGCTCAACTACAGCACATTTACTTAGCTCAACTGCAGCACATTTACTTAGCTCAACTGCAGCACATTTACTTAGCTCAACTGCATCAAAAGCACATGCACAGATTGTACATTACAATAGTTTGAAGTTCTTTGCCGGCGTGTAACTGATCACATGACCTGATAGGTTCTTCAGGTACTCAGGATGTGCAGCGTAGCGTCCGTGCAGCTTTGGTGATGTGCAGGTCCTGGTGGCTTCCTCTCCTGCCCTACACCGATCAGACTGATCAGTGTTGGGCTGGAGGAAAGAGAACTGTGCCACTGCGTATTCATCTCAGTGATCAGGAAGGACACTGTCAGCCTTAGCACACAGAAGGCTGTCTCTGGACTATAAGACGCACACATTTTTAGTAACACTTTTTCTTGCTAAAAAGTGTGTCTTACAGTCCAAAAAGTACGGTAAGTCCTTGAATTTCCGTTCTAAAATTCATAAAGACGCCATTTCATCGCTTCATCATCTGCTCATTCCCTCAAGGTAGCAAAGCTTCCTCAGGTGGTCCAACAGCAGGCAGCAGTGGCTAACATCCAGCAGATGGTACCAGCCACTCAGCAGGTCAGTGGTCATATCCATCATCTGTGCAATGCATAGTTGTGTCCTGCCAACCACAAATCTGTGTTCTTTTAGATATAAACACTTTATTCAAGGCAAAATGAACAGAACCTTTCTTAATTGTAGACTTCAAATCCCTATTCTAGGTCCAGTCGCAGACAGTTACTCTGACCCAGGCAACGCCAGCAGGCCAACAGCAGGTGCAAGTGTTACCAGCTGGTTCAGCAGCCCAGGTGGTGCACCAGAAGATGCTCCAGCAGCAACAGCAGGTGGTGGCAGCGGCATCACCACAGCTGCAAACACCACCCAACCAGAGCCCAGCACCAACGTCAGCCACTGCAGAAGCTCAAAATCAGCAGGCAAAGCTCCAAGTACGAGCATCCACTGTCCGCATCAAAGCTCCCAGTAAGCCTAGCTGAGAAACCGGGAGGAATGAAGAAAAATTCAAGCGTGTGCACCTTCAAATAATTTCTAATAGAAATTGTCATTCTCAGCACCTCTCAGCAGCTTCTAGTAATCTGTGTCTTTTTTATGTCCGGGAAATATTTCATTCATCTGTTTATATTACTGATGGTTAGAAAAGGGTTCTGAAAGAAATGCTGTGCCAACCCTGCTGCCCCCACCGAAGATCTGACAACTAGAAGACACGGCAGGGGGTGCAAGATGGTTCTGAGACAAGAAGCAATGCAATTGAACCGAGAGCATTTCTTCTTTTTCTGATAACTATGTTCTTAGCTGTTCATTTGGTGGAAAGCCACCTTTAATTTGGGAAGGGTCCGGGAAGTAGCCCAACAAGTTTGCTGTTTATTAGTCTTTTAAGTAGTGCAGTGCTAGTATATTACGTTTTAGGTTTCAACATTTCAGTTTTTAAAAAAGGGAAGATACAAGAAATGGAACAAAGACTGAATTGAAGACTCACCGTTGCCATCACCTAACGCTGGCCACAATGTACGGCTGTCGGATGGCAGGTAAAGCTTTAAGCGCCAATTTGTTTTTGCTGTCTTGTAGGGGAATATATTGCGTCCTTGAAGCTTAAGGTGGTAAAGAACTTTTGGTACGTGACTGATTCTTTGTGAAGCTTCACAGAAGACAGACCTGAATCCAGCTGCATTGCCAGGGTCTCTGCCTGATGTGAGACATTGTAGTACAGCAGAGAATTAGCTGCTCCGCTGTGGACTCCCACTACTTACAGCAGAAACACTGATGTTACTTGTTGTTCTTTTGCACTTTTTTTTCTCCATTTAATTTTAGGTCTATAGAATTCTGTTTTATTTTTTTATTTTGTATGGGTTTTTTTTTATTTGAAATAATTAACTTGTGCACTTTTTTGGGAATATCTGTTCTTACCATTAGATTTTCATGGTTTAATGTAACTGAAGTAGGCCATAGAGAATCTGAAATTTCAGTCTGATCTTATAGCAAGAATAATTAAAGGGGATGTGTCATCAGAAAATAACCAATTGCTTAATTCAGGTTTTTGTGTTACATGGATTTTTTTTTTAATTTGGCAAAGGTGTTTTTTCATATCACAATCTGTATCTAATCACAAAATTAGTAATCTTGCAATTTTTATAGTGGGCACTGGGGCTATTTTTTTAGATGCCTATTTCAGGAAGAGTTTTCAGCAAGTTTCAGTATCATCAGAGGCAGGATTACAATGAGAGGAAACACCTCTATACATGGCTGATTACACAGGATCCAGTATTGAGAATAGATGATGTTTCAGCTGACCTTGTTCCCCGTTTGCACACACTCATTAGATGCCTCAATACAAAAGATACTCTGCGTCACTCTGTTGCTGCTGATGTGCAAGTACATTTCCTGGAGCAACAGGAAATATGAGTCTAAAAATGCCCCAGTGGTCAGAGTGAAAATTTCAAGATTCCTCATTTTTATTTTTAATAAGGACTGTGAAGCAGAACAGAAAAACCTTGCTAAAAATCACAAAAAAGCCTCCTTCAGATGTCTATGATTTTCCTCATATGTAAAGACATGGACCGTTATTCATCAGTATTTGGTCAATGTCCGTTTTTACCATCAGGGTTTGGTCAGTGATTTTCACTGATGAAAAAATAAACTGTTCCTATCCATTGAAATGTTAGTTATGAATAACTTACGAACGTCATACCGATGTCATCCTTGTGCTGTCTGTGATGTTCACGGAACCAAAGAGTTGGATCAAAAACAGCCTTCGTAATTTTTTGCTGATCACTTAACAAAGCAACACTGGCATATGAACAGTCTCATAAACTATAATGGTCTTGTGTTCCATCCGTGACAAAAACACAGCATGTATGTCACTCACAGACATCGGAATGAGGCCTAACACAAAAACCGGATTTAAAAATATATAATTTTCTTATGACGCTTTCCCTTTCCCTTCCCACACTGTGTAGTGGGCGCTAATGCGCAGATGAGCCTCAGGGTGCTGAATCTATTCACATCTGTGGTTGATGTTTTACAGACAGCCGCTGTCAGTTCGGGTAGGGTCACATGTCCAGTAATTTTTCACGAGAAACAGATCAATTTTACATGGAAGAAATACGAATGTGGAATTATCCGATCAGTTTCCATAGACTTAATTGTTAAGAAAAACTGATCCAGTTGCAGTCTGTTTTTATACAAGTCAAAAAAATGTGTTTCTGCACAAGGCTAAGATAACAGATTACTGCTGGATCCCTTTCAAAAAGATGATTACTGGACGTGTGAACTAAGACACTTGGACACACATAGCTAGCTTTACAAGTCGCTTTATTTTCCTTTACACTTTTAAAGTATTTATAGGGCACTTTTAGTGTTTGTGCAGGAGCATGGACAATAATCATCATCTCTAATAGCATTTTTAAAAAGGAGCACACGCTGTGGTCAGCGCCGTGGTCGTCACTATGGTTGTCACTGTGGCTGGCACTGCGGTCGTCACTGTGGCTGGCGCTGCGGTCGTCACTGTGGCTAGCGCTGTGGTCGTCACTGTGGCTGGCGCTGTGGTCGTCACTCTGGTCATCACTGGCCAGCGCTGTTGTCGGCTCTGAGGCGGGCACTGTGGTTGTCACTGTGGCTGGCACTGTGCTTGTTACTGTGGCTGGCTCAGTGGTCGTCACTGTGTCTGGTGCTGCGGTCGTCACTGTGGCTGGCACTGCGGTCGTCACTGTGGCCGGCGCTGTGGTTGTCACTCTGGTCATCGCTGTGGTTGGCTGTGTGACTGGCGCAGTGGTCGTCACTGTGGTTGGCTCTGAGGCTGGTGCTGCGGTCGTCACTGTGGCTGGCGCTGCGGTCTCACTGTGGCCGGCGCTGTGGTCGTCACTCTGGTCATCGCTGTGGTTGGCTGTGTGACTGGCGCTGTGGTCGTCATTGTGGCTGGCACTGTGGTTGGCTCTGAGGCTGGTGCTGTGGTCGTCACTGTGGCTGGCGCTGCGGTTGTCACTGTGGCCGGCGCTGCGGTTGTCACTGTGGCCAGCGCTGTGGTCGTCACTCTGGTCATCGCTGTGGTTGGCTGTGAGGCTGGCGCTGTGGTTGTCACTGTGGCTGGCGCTGAGGTTGGCTCTGAGGCTGGTGCTGTGGTCGTCACTGTGGCTGGTGCTGTGGTCATCACTGTGGCCGGCGCTGTGGTCGTCACTCTGGTCATCGCTGTGGTTGGCTGTGAGGCTGGCGCTGTGGTTGGCTCTGAGGCTGGTGCTGTGGTCGTCACTGTGGCTAGCGCTGTGGTCGTCACTGTGGCTGGCGCTGTGGTCGTCACTCTGGTCATCACTGGCTGGCGCTGTTGTCGGCTCTGAGGCGGGCACTGTGGTTGTCACTGTGGCTGGCGCTGTGCTCGTTACTGTGGCTGGCTCAGTGGTCGTCACTGTGGCTGGCACTGCGGTCGTCACTGTGGCCGGCGCTGTGGTCGTCACTCTGGTCATCGCTGTGGTTGGCTGTGTGACTGGCGCAGTGGTCGTCACTGTGGTTGGCTCTGAGGCTGGTGCTGCGGTCGTCACTGTGGCTGGTGCTGCGGTCTCACTGTGGCCGGCGCTGTGGTCGTCACTCTGGTCATCTCTGTGGTTGGCTGTGTAACTGGCGCTGTGGTCGTCACTGTGGCTGGCGCTGTGGTTGGCTCTGAGGCTGGTGCTGTGGTCGTCACTGTGGCTGGCGCTGCGGTTGTCACTGTGGCCGGCGCTGTGGTAGTCACTCTGGTCATCGCTGTGGTTGGCTGTGAGGCTGGCGCTGTGGTTGTCACTGTGGCTGGCGCTGTGGTTGGCTCTGAGGCTGGTGCTGTGGTCTTCACTGTGGCTGGCGCTGCCGTCTCACTGTGGCCGGCGCTGTGGTCGTCACTCTGGTCATCGCTGTGGTTGGCTGTGTGACTGGCGCTGTGGTTGACTCTGAGGCTGGTGCTGTGGTCTCACTGTGGCTGGCGCTGTGGTTGGCTCTGAGGCTGGCGCTGTGGTTGGCTCTGAGGCTGGTGCTGCGGTCTCACTGTGGCCGGCGCTGTGGTCGTCACTCTGGTCATCGTTGTGGTTGGCTGTGTGACTGGCGCTGTGGTCGTCACTGTGGCTGGCGCTGTGGTCTCACTGTGGCTGGCGCTGTGGTCTCACTGTGGCCGGCGCTGTGGTCGTCACTCTGGTCATCGCTGTGGTTGGCTGTGTAACTGGCGCTGTGGTCGTCACTGTGGCTGGCGCTGTGGTTGGCTCTGAGGCTGGTGCTGTGGTTGGCTCTGAGGCTGGTGCTGTGGTCGTCACTGTGGCTGGCGCTGCGGTTGTCACTGTGGCCGGCGCTGTGGTCGTCACTCTGGTCATCGCTGTGGTTGGCTGTGAGGCTGGCGCTGTGGTTGTCACTGTGGCTAGCGCTGTGGTTGGCTCTGAGGCTGGTGCTGTGGTCGTCACTGTGGCTGGGGCTGCAGTACCACTGTGGCCGGCGCTGTGGTCGTCACTCTGGTCATCACTGTGGTTGGCTGTGTGACTGGCGCTGTGGTTGACTCTGAGGCTGGTGCTGTGGTCTCACTGTGGCTGGCGCTGTGGTTGGCTCTGAGGCTAGCGCTGTGGTTGGCTCTGAGGCTGGTGCTGCGGTCTCACTGTGGCCGGCGCTGTGGTCGTCACTCTGGTCATCGCTGTGTTTGGCTGTGTGACTGGCGCTGTGGTCGTCACTGTGGCTGGCGCTGTGGTTGGCTTTGAGGCTGGTGCTGTGGTCGTCACTGTGGCTGGTGGTATGGTCGGTACTGCGGTTGGTGCTGCTGTCTGCTCATAGCTGTGCATTAGGAGACCTCTGCTCTCTCATTTGCCCCATATGTGCTAAAGGAGGCAACAAACACTAACATTTATCAGTTCTAACTTCTGTACTGGATACAGGAGCCCAATAGACATGGCAGGACACTTTCTTGTCCTGCACTATGATCTTGTTTCTATATTGCTATAGGTACCTTTTAAAGGGAACCTGTCACATTGATTTTCCACTTTAAATCCCCTCCACCATGCTTATATATAAAGGCACAGAGTAAAACTGAACATAGACACTCGGTGCATAGTAGTCATGCTGCTCCTTTAAATAGTCATACTGTCCCGGCTGCGATCACACCTGTGGTGTGACTGACAGGACAAATAGGGTCCGACGTAATCAGAATAGCTCCTAAATACTTGGTGAAACCGGTGTACTTGCCTCCGCTTCATCCTCACACCGGGAATGCGCTGGAAATTGGGAAACCGAGTGTCGGAGCTTCAGCAGAGTTCAGTCTTTTCTCCTCCCGGCCCCTGGCACATATGGCTTCCCCATGCATGCCCCGGGAGAAGGGATTTCAGGAGCTATTCTGGCAATATGTCGGTAACACAAAAGGCCTCATCCCAACCCAGACAATGTGGCTATTCAAAAGAGCTGACAAGTCACAAGTAATTATCATATTTTAATGTAACGGTGGCATTTTATTGTGGCAAATCCAAGTGACGGATGTGACAGTTTTTCTTTTTTTGGTTCAGATTTCTGATTCATTTAAAAGTATAACATTTCTTTCTTTTTTTCAAGCATATTTTTATTCAAAATGAATTATTAATGTTATTTTATTGGATGCAGAGCCTTGTATTTTTGACATGAAGCTCTAAATGTGCCCTATAGAGTTAAAGAACAAAATTTTGACTGCATATAATTACCACCAGGGGGAGCTCTACATTGAAGTTTACTGTTAAAGTCATTAGAAAGCTCTCAGATTGCGTCTGCGGGAATTTAGTCTGCCGCAGTCTTTATGGTTGCCCTAAAGGTGGACATTCACTGTCAAAATGACAAAACTAGACATTTTTGCCATAGTTTTAGAAAAATGTAAAGCACTTCTCATGTCCTTTGTCAGAAGCATATTCATACCGTGTTGCTGTGCATGTCACATCCATTGTCTTCCTGCCGTTCAACAAAACCCATAAGGCCGGGATCACACATGCGACGAAAACGTCCGATGCTCGCATGTGAAATCCCAGCTCTGGCGCCAGCACTCAGGAGTGGAGTGTGCGGCTCTATGTATTTATATGCAGCCGCTCGCTCCACTCCCGAGTGCCGGCGACAGAGCTGGGATTTCACATGCGAGTATCGGACGCTTTCGTCGCATGTGTGATCCCAGCCTAAGGCCTTAAATGGTTTGTGTTTTCTGTCCCAAATGCAGCTTTAGGCATTTTGCTGAATGCTTTTCCAGACCCAGAGATATTCCTTGTTCGTGGTTTACATTAGAAGCCTGATGTCTTATGTTTGCACATATGTACTGTGTCGTGTAGGCGGTAGATGTCTGTAAGTGTTAGGTTTGCCTATGATGTGTAGTATACTTAGTTATAGATGTAATTGCACCTAGACGCCCTATTGTTGGTTCACTTTTGCAGAGGTTGTGCTCGTTTTGCCACGTTGTAAGCCCCCGCAGGTCCCCAGTTTACTGTGCCACTTTATAGCCAGATGACACGAGAGATTAGTACGAGCGCGGTTCCTGCACGCGGAACTCATGAGAAACTTGAATGAAATACGTTGCGTGCGTGGAGGGGAGTTCTCCCTGTTTCACCCCATCATTTGTACGTGCATGTGTATGTCTGTGATCTGTTCATGCTCGTCTGTCGTTTTCTTTGAAATGTGTTTCTTTTGTTTTATATCTATATATATATATGTGGATAAATTAAAATATGACCACCCTTTTACTGCTGGATATATCTGCATTAAATTATACGTCCCACGGCAGTAAAATGGTTAAGAGCTTGTTTTCCTTGAACCATACTGCGTTCAGAATGTACATATACAATGAAATGACATTTGTACGTGCTGTAGATCCATAGTGTGTGACGCATAGCACATGGCCAGGGTAATAAACTGTACATTTTTATAAACCTCTCCATTTGTCACAAAGTGTTTTATATGCGAACATAAGATTTAGTGGCCGGTAAGTATCGTGCATGGGTCCGGTAAGTATCGTGCATGGGTCCGGTAAGTATCGTGCATGGGTCCCTTTACATAGAATAGGACTCCACTCGCCGACCATCGGACGATTGCCTCGACAACTGCTCTGCCCAGTTTGCAGCCTGATGTGAGATTAGAGCGGAGAATGTGCTTGGACAACCCCTTCATCAGGTATTGTAAATGCTGGCCAGACTCACGGTGAATGCTGTCATTCCACCTTCCAAAACTCATGTATACTGATTAAATAGCCCATAAGATTGGGGACAGCCCTTTAATAAATTAGCCTTTAGGCCAATTCATGCTGCTAAATGCCAACTGGTCACATACAAGTCAAGCCGAAGAAACCGTGATGTGGACAGAATGATTGCTGATATGAATATTCTGTCCCCATACAGTGTCATGTTATTGACAGCGCACCTCCTGTCTACACTGGACCCAACAAATTAGCGTTTTGCTCGCTTATTGGGCGATTACTCACCTGCTTAGATGGGTCGGTGAAAGTGAATGCGCATCTCTCTGATAATTTCTTCATTTACAAGGGTCATTAGAGGGTTATGGCATATTGCTATGTCCTATGGGACTGATGTTTCTTCAGCTTTTCAGTGAACACACCTTGCTATTCCCTACATAGTAGGTGGCGAGGAGCGTCACTGTGCACTGAAAGACTTAAGGAGCCATTTGTAGCCTCTATGTGAAGGATCAGTAGAAGTCCGGTCAGGTTTTGCAGATTTCACCTATTCTAGTTAAGAAAAATCCGTAAGAAAATCGCATGTAAAAAAAGCTGTAAAAGCGCACGTATTTTATGCTTCTTTACTGCCAACACATCAGGATTTGCAACAGATTTTTCTGCTGAACGTGTGCACATACCCTAATAGTATGGGGTTGTGACCTCACGGACAAAGAATAATTTGTTCTTTATTTGGATCAGTGACTTATTTCTGTACAGATACTGAAACAATCGCAGATCTCCGGCAATCCAGTGTATAGTAGGAGGAACAGTCTATTAGAAAGTGTCAAACACACTAACCCAAATCGCTCCTGGATACAATCCTATTATGAAGGGTTCTTTCATGCCGCTTAGAAGAGTCCTGGTAGTGGCACAGTCTGGACTTCTAGCAAACTCTTCTGGAGGGGTTTCTGTCTTCTTCCTGCAGAGGTCTGACACAGTAGCTATTGCTTTCAATTAGAAAAGCTCCATCAGACCTTTCTTGTTACGGAGACAGTTGAACAGTTCCCGTAATAATCTTCCAGGAAAAGTAACTACGGTGGACTTGATAAATGGTAGGAGCAGCAGGGGGTCTTGCGAAGAAACCTCTATTAATGTACAATAAATGAGAACAACTGGAAAGTACGGTTATCAGCCTCCAAATCTTTCTTGTATACAGAAAAAAAGGCATTCCCTGAAGTTGGTGTCCCATAAATGTCATTTTATCTTTTATTCATGATGTACAATAATAAAATATATTGTGGTACAGTGTTAGCCAGAAAAATCAATGTGAATACTTTTCCGTCCAAAGATGACAAGAGTATTCTTAGAGTGATACCTTTATTGGCTAATTTTATTGGCTTATAATTTTCTGGTTAGCCAATAAAGGAATCACTCTAAGAATACTCTTGTCATCTTTGGACGGAAAAGTATTCACATATCTTTTATTCAGAAACTTACTTTTTAGCTGATGTTTTAAAGAACCTTATAGATTTTTAGTGCCAGTGAAGACTTTTATGATGTCTGTAAAGTGCTGCGGAGTATGATGGCTCAGTATGATAAAGTAAATAGATACATCTGGTTCCGTGTAAAAAGACCCTTAAATCCATAATGGATTACAGTTCAATGCAAGTGGATGAGATTACACAGATTGTAGCATGCTCATTCTGCTGTGAGCGCAGGGGTGAAGGTGGTAATGTGCAGTATTTGTGTTTTTTACCCTTTCTTCAAAAACACTTATGTAACGCTTCTTACGGCTGCGGGGCGTCGGGATATGGCATAGCTTGCCTAACTAGCCAATGCTCCCATGCCGCCAGACCATGACGACGTGAGGCATGCGTCCCAGATAGTAAGAGAATGTGGACCCACTGGACCACGGAGGGAGACCCGGGCCTGCCCGGACTAGGGGAGGGCAGTGACCGGGATCTGTGGCAGCTGAGCATGTGGGCAAGATGGCGACCTGCAGGACTAGACAACACTGCACAACTTCAGGAATGAAGAAACAAAGTTTACTTGAAGACAAACACAGTACATAAACAGAACATAATGCCAGGCTCCCGATTCCGCACATCAGCGATGGGTACACGTCTCAGGATTACAGACGAGTGCAGGGGGACATCTCGGGTTGATGCAGTCCAGGGTTATCTGGCATGGGTATACTAGGGCGGCCTCTCAGGCCTCAGGCGTAGCACAGGCTCAGCAGGAGAACATCAGACACCGACCTCAGACGATGGCGGGGTCATCACGGGTTGATGCAGTCCAGGGTTATCTTGCACGGGCATACTAGGACAGCCTCAGGCGTAGCACAGGCTCAGCAGGAGAACATCAGACACCGGCCCAGGACGAACGTCAGACGATGGCGGGGTCATCACGGGTTGATGCAGTCCAGGGTCATCTGGCACGGGCATACTAGGACGGCCTCTCTCTCAGGCCTCAGGCATAGCACAGGCTCAGCAGGAGAACATCAGACACTGACCCAGGACAGACGTCATCACAGGCTAGACCACGGGGAACCGGCAGGACATCGGGACATCAGGAACACTGACTGGATCTCAGGAACACGGATTCAGGAACACGGCACAGCAGACACAGTTCAGACCGTCAGGTACAGGAACCGATCCAGGATCAGGGATTCAGGAAACAAAACACAACAGGAACAGGCCTGGATATGCAGCCTCCAGGAAGGGTGATCTGGGTATTCTGCCCCAGAGCTGGCGGAAACACAAGACAGGACAAAGGGAATCAGCTCTCCAGTACTGATCACACACGGAGCAGGAGCTGAACACACAAACACACATGGCTAGGTTCAGGAACTCAATGCAAAGCTCTGGCAACGCCCCACAGGGCAGGGGAACTTTATATATGAGCTGCCTCACAGCGATAGGCTGGAGCAGCAATTCTAGTGCACACCCATTCCTCATAAAAGCAAGGAAGGTGTGGCCCGCGCACCCTATGCAAAGCCAGACACAAATCAGCACAGCGAGGACACCTGGCAATGGCTGCAGCCTAAACACACGTAGTAAGTCATGCACCACTGCAGAGGACCTTGCAACCTATGGGTAGCTTCCACAGTGGTAGCCAGGGACCGCACATGCAGATGGTCATGCAGCGCAGCGGAGACACGCATGTACGGCTACACAGCGGAGCTGGGAACTGAGCAGCATCCATACAGGTAATAGACAGCAGTATCCCAGCTGTTAGGGGGAAAGGAGCAAAAGGGTTAAAGCAAAGATGCAAAGTAACGCTGGAAAACAAGATACAGATAATACCAGCGTTACAACTTACCTGTCTGACATATCTTTGAAAGAAAATTGAAAAGTTTGTTCATTAAAGGGGTTGTCCAGCCCTTTGGGTACTGTACAAGTTTGCAGTCCCTCTATGTGACTGTAGACTTATGAATACTCACAGTGCCTGCACTGCGCGCTATGAGAATTCTTCGGGGCTGGGAGCAGGCGGTCTTATGACAGCAAGTATGTAATTTGTTTATATCTGGCTACATTTCAACCAAATGTGTTATGATTTGGTAGCTGAGGAGAGCAGGCAAAAACGGCAATACACCAGAGAGGTTGGAATCTACTGGATTGCAGTACCCTGACTAACCACCACAACTAAAGGCAGCCGTGGAGCGTACCTACGTTGGTCCTAAACGCCTCGTCACAGCCTGAGAAGCTAACTACACCTAAAGATAGAAAGAGGAAAACTATCTGCCCCAGAGCAGATCCCCAAAGAACATAGGAAGCCCCCAAACATGTAATGGCGGTTAGACAAAAGGAAATACAGACACAGACAGAAAATAGTATGAGCAAACGTTGGGGCCCAATCTTCCTAGAAAGAAAAGGATAGGAAGGACACTTATGCAATCCAAAAAAAAAACCCTAAAAAAAATACCAACTCACTAATTGCAAAAACACCTGAGATCACACGACCTCTACCACCTAAATTAGTTCTCTGGTGTAACAAAACTAAGCAGCAGCCACTGAAAAAATTTGAAAAGGCAAATGAACAAATAACAGTGGCTCAGATAAACTGAGAGGAGCACAAGCCCCCGGAGGGGACCTGGCTGACCTCCACAGAAGTGCAGGACAAAATGCAAAAAGCAAGCACAAAAATAAAAGCAGAAAATATCTTATCTGTTAGCAGAAGATGCAGGCAAGACACAGCAAGCTTCCAAGTGAACCAGGAACCAAAGTTGAGACAAGAACAATTGATCACCGGCAACCCTGATGGGAGGGAACCTCCCTTATATAAGACCAGTCTGTAACACCTGATTGCCAATCTTCACAATCTTCATTGAATAGTTCAGTACTGTTTGTAACCACCAGAGGGAGCTTCTGCTCAGAATTCATTTCTAACACATTCACAACAGTACCCCCCCCTTGAGGAGGGGTCACCGAACCCTCATTTGGGCAACCAGGTCGGTCAGGATGAGCTCTGTGATACGCACGGATCAGTCTCCTAGCATGGATGTCTGAAGCAAACACCCAAGAATTGTCCTCCTGACCATAACCTCTCCACTTAACCAAATACTGGAGTTTCCGTCTAGAAAAACGAGAATCCAATATTTTCTCAACCACATACTCCAGATTGCCCTCAACCAGAACAGGGTCAGGAGGCAAAGCAGTAGGAACCACTGGCTCAACAAACCTCTTCAACAAGGACTTGTGGAACACGTTATGGATCTTAAATGTCCCTGGAGGAAGCAAACGAAAAGAAACAGGATTAAGAATCTCCATGATCTTATAAGGTCCAATGAACCTAGGCTTAAATTTAGGAGATGCCACTCTCATAGGAATATTTCTTGAGGACAACCAGACCAAGTCCCCCACTTTAAACCGAGGATCCATCAGTCCTATGCCGGTTAGCAAACCGCTGGGCCCTCTCCTGAGAGAGGGACAACCTCTCCACTACCTGGTCCCAAATCTGTTGCATACGCTCCACAACAGAGTCAACACCTGGACAGACAGAAGCCTCCGTCTGTCCTGAAGAAAATCGAGGGTGAAACCCAGAATTACAGAAAAACGGAGACATCAAAGTGGCAGAGCTAGCCCTATTATTAAGAGCAAACTCAACCAAAGGCAAAAAAGAGACCCAGTCATCCTGATCAGCAGACACAAAGCATCTTAGATAAGTCTCCAATGTCTGGTTTGTTCTCTCAGTTTGACCATTGGTCTGAGGATGAAACGCCGAGGAGAAAGACAATTGAACACCAAGTTTAGAACAAAAGGTCCTCCAAAATCTGGAAACAAACTGGACTCCTCTGTCAGACACAATGTTCTCAGGAATGCCGTGTAAACGAACCACGTGCTGAAGGAACAAAGGCACCAATTCAGAGGAGGAAGGCAACTTAGGTAATGGCACAAGATGTATCATCTTGGAAAACCTATCAAAATCACCCAGATGATGGTCATTCTCTGAGAAACAGGGAGGTCGGAAATGAAATCCATAGAGATATGGGTCCATGGTCTCTTGGGCACAGGCAATGGCATCAACAAACCACTAGAGCGAGAGCAAGGCTTGGAGCGAGAGCAAGTCCCGCAGGACTGCACAAATTCCCTGACATCACGAGACAAGGTAGGCCACCAAAAGGACCGACTAACCAAGTCTCTGGTACCAAAAATTCCGGGATGCCCAGCCAACGCGGAACAATGAATCTCAGACATCACACTCTTTTTCCACTGGTCCGGGACAAACAATTTTCCAACAGGGCAGCGCTCGGGCCTATCCTCCTGACACCCCTCCAGAGCAAGTCTCAAATTGGGTGAGATGGCGGAAAGAACTACACCCTCTTTCAAAATAACAGAAGGATCAGATAACTCAGGAGAGTCCGCAAGGAAACTCCTTGAGAGGGCATCCGCCTTAACATTCTTAGTGCCAGGAAGAAAGGAAACCACAAAATTAAAACGTGTGAAAAACAAGGCCCACCTGGGCTGTCTAGGATTGAGTCGCTTGGCAGATTCCAGATAAACCAGATTCTTATGGTCCGTAAGGACCACCACCTGATGTTTGGCTCCCTCCAGCCAATGTCTCCACTCTTCAAAAGCCCACTTCATGGCCAGTAACTCCCGATTACCCACGTCATAATTACGTTCAGTAGGAGAAAATTTTCGAGAGAAAAGGCACAAGGGTTACTTTTAGAGGTCTCTGGATCTTTTTGGGACAAAACGGCACCTGCCCCAATTTCAGAGGCATCAACCTCCACCTGAAATGGCAGAGAAACATCAGGCTGCCATAGAACAGGAGCAGAAGTGAATCTCTGCTTAAGTTCCTGAAATGCAGAGACTGCCTCAGGAGGCCAATTCACCACATCAGAACCCTTTCTGGTCAAATCAGTCAATGGTTTAACAATAACCGAGAAATTACCAATAAATTTACAATAAAAATTGGCAAAACCCAAAAATCTTTGAAGAGCCTTTAATGAAGTAGGTTGGACCTAATCACAGATGGCCTGAACCTTGACCGGGTCCATTTCAATAACAGATGGGGACAAAATGAATCCCAGAAATGAGATCCTCTGTACGCCAAAAAGACACTTTTATCCCTTCACATACAGAGCATTCTCTCTCAAAATCTGGAATACAGTTCGAACATGTTTCACATGAGAGTCCCAGTCATTAGAAAAAATCAAGATATCATCCAAATAAACAATCAGAAATTTATCCACAAAATCCCTGAAAATGTCATTCATGAAGGACTGGAAGACAGAAGGAGCATTAGTGAGCCCAAAGGTCATCACAAGGTACTCAAAATGCCCCTCAGGGGTATTGAATGCCATCTTCCATTCATCCCCGTGCTTAATGCGAATAAGGTTATATGCCCCCCTGAGGTCAAGCTTGGTAAACCAAGTAGCGTTTTTCACCCTGGAAAACAGGTCAGAAATCAAAGGTAACGGGTATTGATATTTTACAGTAATATTGTTCAAAGACGATAATCAATACACGGCCTTAATGAACCATCCTTTTTGGCCACAAAGAAAAAACCGGCACCTAAGGGTGAAGAGGATGGTCTGATATGACCCTTCTCCAATGATTCCTTGATATAAGACCGCATAGCGTCATGTTCAGGTACAGACAAGTTAAAAAGGCGACCTTTAGGGAATTTACTACCAGGCACTAATTCAATAGCGCAGTCATAGCTCCTATGGGGAGGCAAGGATGCAGATTTACTTTCGCTAAACACATCAGAAAAATCAATCAAAAAGTCAGGAACATCCTGAGCCTGGGGGGAGGCAGAAAAAACAGTAGTGTTGGTATTAACACATTGGCAGCCCCAACTGGTTACAGACACAGATTTCCAATCCAAAACAGGATTATGAGACTGCAACCAAGGGAAGCCCAGTACGATAATATCATGCAGATTATACAGAACCAAAAATTTACAGCACTCCTGATGATCAGGTTCAACCCTCATTATCACCTGAGTAGAGAACTGAGGTTTATTCTCAGCCAACGGGGTAGAATCGATCCCCAGTAGGGGAATAGACTTCTGTAGGGGTATCAAGGGAAACCCACAACGTTTAGCAAAATCATAATCCATCAGGTTAATAGCTGCTCCAGAATCAACGAAAGCCTGAGCAGAAAATAAGGACAGAGAGCATATCAGAGTGACAGTTAATAAAAACTTAGTCTGAACACTACCCAAGACAACTGAGCGTGCAAAACGTCTTCCCCGCTTAGGGCAGACTGAAATAGCATGAGAGGCATCACCACAGTAGAAACATAACCCATTGCGCTTTCGAAACTCATGACGCTGTGCCCCAGACACCACTCTATCACACTGCATGGGTTCAGAAGCAGGTTCACAAGGCAACACCATTCCACGCATACTTCTCCGCTCACGCAAACGTCTGTCAATTTGAATAGCTAATGACATAGAATCATTGAGACCAGAGGGGACAGAGAATCCCACCATAACATCCTTTACATTATCTGACAGACCCTTCCGAAAAAGGGCCGCCAAAGCGTCGTCATTCCACTTGGTCAGGACTGCCCACCTACGGAATCTCTGACAGTATAACTCAGCGTCATCAAGACCCTGATTTAATGCCAACAAGGCTTTTTCAGCTTGATCAGTGACATTAGGCTCATCGTACAATAACCCCAAAGCCTGAAAAAATGCATCAACATCACTCAAAACAGGATCCCCAGGTGTCAGGGAAAAAGCCCAATCCTGAGGATCGCCGCGCAGGAGAGAGATGACAATTTGAACCTGCTGCGCTGCGTTCCCTGAGGACTTAGATTTTAAGGCAAAAAACAATTTACAATTATTTTTGAAATTCTGAAACTTAGCTCGATCCCCTAAAAACAAATCTGGCATGGGAATCCTAGGTTCTACAACAGGCAACCTAGCAAGATAGGCAGCAATACTCTGAACCTCAGTGGCAAGCTGATCCACACGGCCAGACAACTGTGCAAACTCCATTGAGAGAAAAAAAAATCCTCCCCAGCACCCAGAGATACAGAGGGAAAAAAAATGCAACAAACAGAAAAATATCTCTGACAACTCTGACAACCTTTTTTCTTTCACAATATTTTTTCCCTTCTGTGAGTACCATACAATTTTCAATTTTTAGGCCGGTGATACTGTTATGTTTCGGTAGCTGAGGAGTGCAGGTAAAAAAGGCAATACACCAGAGAAGTTGGAATCTATGAGATTGCAGTACCCTGACTAACCACCACAACTAGAGGCAGCCGTGGAGCGTTCCTACGTTGGTCCTAGACGCCTCGTCACAGCCTGAGAAACTAACTACACCTAAAGATAGAAAGAGGAAAGCTATCTGCCCCGGAGCAGATCCCCAAAGAACATAGAAAGCCCCCAAACATGTAATGGCGGTTAGACAAGATGAAATACTGACACAGTCAGAAAATAGTATGAGCAAACGTTGGGGCCCAAACTACCTAATTTTTCTAAGTAGAAAAGGATAGGAAGGGCACTTACTGCAATCCCAAAAAACCCTGAAAAGCACCAACTCTACTAATTTCAAAATCACCTGAGATCACACGAACCTCTACCACCTAAATTAGTTCTCTGGTGTAACAAAATCAAAACAGCAGCCACTGAAAAAACTGGAAAAAGCAAAAGTACAAACATCAGTGGCTGAACTAAACTGAGAGGGCAAAAGCCCCCGGAGGGGACCCTGAAGGCCCCACAGAAGTGCAGGACAAAATGCAAAAATCAAGCACAAAAACAAAAAGAAGAAAATGTCTTATCTGTTAGCAGGAGATGCAGACACGACACAGCAGGCTACAAAGGAAACAGGACTCAAGGATTGAGACCAGAACAATTGATCACCGGCAACCCTGATGGGAAGGCGACTCCCTTATATAAGACCAGTCAGTAACACCTGATTCCCACTCCTCAAAATCTTCACTGGACAGTCCAGTACCGCTTGTAACCACCAGAGGGAGCCTCTGCTCAGAACTCATTTCAAGTCCATTCACAACAGTCAACACCTGGACAGACAGAAGCCTCCGTCTGTCCCGAAGAAAATCGAGGGTGAAACCCAAAATTGCAGAAAAATGGAGACATCAAAGTGGCAGAGCTAGCCCTATTATTAAGAGCAAACTCAGCCAAAGGCAAAAAAGAGACCCAGTCATCCTGATCAGCAGACACAAAGCATCTTAGATAAGTCTCCAATGTCTGGTTTGTTCTCTCAGTTTGACCATTGGTCTGAGGATGAAACGCCGAGGAGAAAGACAATTGAACACCAAGTTTAGAACAAAAGGTCCTCCAAAATCTGGAAACAAACTGGACTCCTCTGTCAGACACAATGTTCTCAGGAATGCCGTGTAACCGAACCACGTGCTGAAGGAACAAAGGCACCAATTCGGAGGAGGAAGGCAACTTAGTGTCATGTGTGCATTGCCACGAAGATCGTCGCGGTTGCACATTTTGACTTCTCACAGCTGAGTTGCTGTTTCTTTGTGTTTGGCAGCTCGGGAGTTAATTCTGTCTGTGCTCGGTGCTGGGACTGGGTGCAGTTTCTCCCGGCTGCAATTGATTATTTGTTGATTGGTTTCCTTTAAATTCCTGGTTGTTTGCTTTGGGAGTTGCCAGTGAAATCCTTCATTCAGTCCACAGATAGGAATGAATCTGTATTGACTTAAGTTGAGAGCTCCTTAGTTGTTTTAAGCTCAACTTGCTTAGAGTTTATTTCCCAGACCATTTATGTTCCTTCGGTGTTTGAGTGTGTATGCAAGTGAGTGCTATCCTGTCTGTCTTATATGTCTTATCTGTGTATTTAGCTGAGATCAGCCCATATCCCTTTGGTGGTAATCAGGATCCTTCTTAGGACTGATTACAGGGTTCAGGGTCTGATAGGAGACAGGGTTAGGCTGGAGACTTGGACCTCTGAACCATTATCAGTACCTCCAAGGTAAGGGATTAGTTAGGACCCCAGTGTAGGGTCAGGTTAGACCCCGGTCCTCCTCTTTCCTGTTACAGCTCATCAAGTCCTCAAGATTAACCCTGAAGTAAACAGAAATCGTTTCTGCACATCTAGTCCTCAAGATTTACCCTAAGTTCTGCAGATATCGTGTCAGGTAAATCTATTTTATACTTACATTCTGATGTTGCTAAACTATATGTTGTATAGAGTGTGGTTCCTGTATAAATAGTTTACTGACATTGTATTCATATCATTAGACAGCGTGACATTTTCACTGGCCATAAAAATTATCTCTAGTTACCATGGATCCAGTAGCCAGCTGGCTCTGCAGTTGCAGGGATTATCCATGGAGCTGACGGACATTAAGTCCAAAGTTTTGTCTCCCCTGGAGCAAACCAGAGTTGAACCTAAAGTAGCTCTCCCAGATAGGTTCACTGGTGGGCGAAACAAATTTTTTACCTTCCGGGAGGCATGTAAATTGTATTTTCGGCTTCGGCCGCGATCATCAGGGAGTGATGAGCAGAGAGTGGGAATTGTTATCTCACTTCTTCAAGGGGACCCTCAATCCTGGGCATTTTCCCTTCCTCCGGGATCCCCGGCTCTACAGTCTGTAGATCAATTTTTTACTGCCCTGGGATTGGTATATGATGACCCAGATTGGGTCTCTCTTGCTGAGACCAAATTACGTAAGATACAGCAGGGAGATCGTCCGGCGGAGGAATTTGCTTCTGAGTTTCGTAGATGGGCCACGGATACTCAGTGGAATGACCCAGCTCTTAGGAGCCAGTTTTGTCATGGGCTTTCTGACAAATTAAAAGACGTTTTGGCTCAGTATGAGTCTCCTCCTTCTCTGGAGGCTGCTATGGCCCTAGCTATCCGTACTGATAGACGGCTTCGGGAGAGGGGTGAGGTAACTCCACTCCCTGTTGTTACTCCACCTACTACTAAAGTCCCTTATGTTGAGGTTCCCCTTGTCTGTTCGGATGAACCTATGCAGTTGGAGGGACATCTTTTCGTAGTAGGGGATTGGCGGCACGCCGCAGGACTAGAAGGTGTTTTTTTTGCGGGAAAGAGGGACATTTTGTTGGAGAATGTCCATCCCGTGTCTTGTTAAGTAAAAAGTTGCCGGAAAACTGCTAATCCCAGGTTGTGTGGTGGACGACAACCTGGGAGTATGTATTTCATCCGCCGGTTCTTCTCAGTTCCTTGTACCAGTGGAGGTGGTGGTTGGTACTAGAGTGAAGAGATTGTCTGTTCTTCTGGATAGTGGTTCCGGGGCTAATCTGGTTGACGCTCAGTTTGCTCAGGCTCAAGGTATGCATCTGAGTGTATTGGTCAAACCGATCCCTATTTTCTCCATTGACGCCAGGCCTCTCGGCCAAGGTAGCTTTGTTCATGAGGTTCATAACATTGACCTTCGGGTAGGGGCAATACATAGGGAACAATTATCTTGTTATGTGTTGGAGGGTCTACCTACTCCCATTGTGTTGGGACTTCCTTGGCTGGTTAAACATAACCCTGTGATTAATTGGCAGTCCAGAGAGATAAGCCAATGGGGTGAGTTTTGCAAAAGCAACTGCATGAACACAGTCATCAGTGCGGTCGTGCCTAGTACATTGCCTCCTTTTTTGGAGGATTTTGGGGATGTTTTCTCTGAGGAGGGGTGTCGGGAGTTGCCTCCTCATCGCGTGTATGACTGCTCTATTAATCTACTTCCTGATGCTAAGTTGCCTAAAGCTAGGTTGTATAATCTTTCTGGTCCTGAAAGGCAGGCTATGAAAGATTATATTTCTGAAAGTCTGGCCAAAGGGCATATTAGACCTTCATCTTCCCCTGTGGCCACGGGGTTCTTCTTTGTGAAGAAAAAAGATGGAGGCCTACGCCCTTGCTTGGATTTCCGCGAACTTAATCGGATTACTGTTCGAGATCCGTATCCACTCCCTCTTATTCCTGATCTCTTCAATCAAATTGTTGGCGCCAAATGGTTCTCTAAATTGGATCTCAGGGGGGCGTATAATCTGATTAGGATAAAAGAGGGGGATGAGTGGAAAACGGCGTTTAACACGCCGGAGGGACATTATGAAAACCTGGTCATGCCTTTTGGTCTGACTACTGCACCAGCAGTATTCCAACATTTTGTTAATGACATTTTTCGTCACCTTGTGGGGCTGTTTGTGGTCGTATATTTGGATGACATTTTAATTTACTCGCCAGATCTTGTGTCTCACCAGGAGCATGTGAGAGAGGTGTTGCAGATCTTGCGAGACAATAAACTATACGCCAAACTGGAGAAGTGTGTTTTTGCCGTACAGGAACTTCAGTTTTTGGGTTTTTTGGTGTCAGCCTCCGGTTTCCGTATGGACCCTGAAAAGGTGAGAGCAGTGCTTGAATGGGATCAGCCAGGGGATCTTAAGGCTCTGCAGCGTTTTTTGGGGTTTGCTAATTACTACCGGAAATTTATTTGTAATTTCTCGTCTGTCGTCAAACCTCTCACTGACATGACGAGAAAAGGGACGGATTTTTCTAGGTGGTCAGACAAGGCTTGCCAAGCCTTTTCCTCTTTGAAGAGATGTTTTGCTTCGGCACCCGTTCTCATCCAACCAGATGTATCTCAGCCGTTCATTGTTGAGGTGGACGCGTCTGACGTAGGGGTGGGTGCTATATTGTCCCAGGGTCCGTCCCCTGGTAAATGGCATCCGTGCGCTTTCTTTTCTAAGAAATTGTCGTCCGCCGAAAGGAATTATGATATCGGCAATAGGGAACTTTTGGCCATTAAATTGGCTTTTGAAGAATGGCGTCACTTTTTGGAGGGGGCAGTCCACCCGGTCACCGTTATTACTGATCACAAGAACCTGCTGTATTTAGAATCCGCTAAGCGTCTGAATTCCAGACAAGCTCGATGGTCGTTGTTTTTTACCAGGTTTAATTTTGTCGTCACTTATCGCCCGGGGTCTAAGAATGTAAAGGCTGATGCCTTGTCTCGCAGTTTCCCAGGGGCCGGAAAAACGGATGACCCGATTCCTATCCTTCAGGAGGGGGTGGTAGTGTCGGCTGTATGTTCTGAGCTTGAGGAGGAGGTGTTAGAGGCTCAGGGGGACGCCCCTACAGGACCTCCAGGGAGACTGTTTGTCCCGAATCAGTTGAGACAAAAGGTTATTGAGGCACATCATAATTCTGCTTTAGCAGGACATCCAGGGAGTAAGGCTACTTTAGATCTCCTTTCTCGCCGATTTTGGTGGCCTAACGCTAATAAAGATGTTATAACTTTTGTCGCGTCCTCTGGGGTTTGTGCTCGCTCTAAAACCCCTCATACCCGTCCGTCTGGGACCCTTTTACCCTTGAAACTTCCGGAGCGTCCATGGACTCATTTATCTATGGACTTCATTACGGACCTTCCTCCGTCGTCAGGGAATACTGTCATACTGGTGGTTGTTGACAGGTTCAGTAAGATGGCACATTTCGTTGCTCTTCCTGCACTCCCTAATGCTAAAACTCTGGCGCAGGTGTTCATTAGGAAGATCGTGAGACTTCATGGGTTGCCTTCTGATGTGGTGTCAGATAGGGGGTCTCAGTTTGTGTCCAAATTTTGGAGGGCATTTTGTTTACGTCGGGGGATGCAATTGTCGTTTTCCTCGGCTTTTCATCCGCAGACCAATGGTCAGACAGAGCGTCTGAATCAGAGTTTAGAGACATATCTCCGGTGTTTTGTCTCGGAGAACCAGGAGGACTGGTCTTCTTTCTTGCCTCTGGCAGAGTTCGCTCTTAACAACAGGCGGAGCGAGTCCACTGGTAAGTCCCCGTTTTTTGGGGCATATGGTTTTCATCCCCAGTTTTGTACTTTCAATGGGGGGGTCCTTCTGGGGTTCCTGAGGAGGAGCGTTTCTAGTCTTCACTTGCTTCTGTGTGGAGAGGTGTATTGAATAATCTGAGTGCGATGGGGAACCGTTACAAACGTATGGCTGATAGGAGGAGAGTTTCTGGTACAGATCTGAATGTGAACGATCTGGTATGGTTGTCTACCAGGAATATAAAACTTAAAGTGCCCTCCTGGAAACTGGGTCCCAGATTCATCGGGCCGTACAGGATCAGTTCCATAATTAATCCTGTGGCATTTCGTCTGGAACTCCCTCCTACGTTTAAAATTCATAATGTGTTCCACAAGTCATTACTTAAAAGGTATGTGGCACCAGTCATATCGTCACCTCTACCTCCTCCTCCAGTGTTGGTCAATGGCAACTTGGAATTTCAAGTATCAAAAATCATTGACTCACGTCTGAATCGCCGGTCCCTTCAGTACTTGGTGCATTGGAAGGGGTATGGTCCGGAGGAGAGGACGTGGGTCCCTTCGTCTGATGTTAACGCAGATCGTTTGGTTCGGACCTTCCACAGAACTCACCCGGGCAGGCCTGGCCCTGAGGGTCCGGGGCCCTCGTAGAAGGGGGGGGTACTGTCATGTGTGCATTGCCACGAAGATCGTCGCGGTTGCACATTTTGACTTCTCACAGCTGAGTTGCTGTTTCTTTGTGTTTGGCAGCTAGGGAGTTAATTCTGTCTGTGCTCGGTGCTGGGACTGGGTGCAGTTTCTCCGGCTGCAATTGATTATTTGTTGATTGGTTTCCTTTAAATTCCTGGTTGTCTGCTTTGGGAGTTGCCAGTGAAATCCTTCATTCAGTCCACAGATAGGAATGAATCTGTATTGACTTAAGTTGAGAGCTCCTTAGTTGTTTTAAGCTCAATGTAATGTATGTAGTACAGTTCATATAGCGTCTTGTGCTTGGGTGCGATGAAAACACAGGAGTCACAGGTTTGATATAGAAAAGTCCTGTATTACTTCATACAAGTTGGCAGAAATAGTCACACAGTTTGCAGACACAGAAACAGTAGACACAGCAGGCCAGAGTAATCCAAGCTCAGCAATCACTCTCCAATACAGATTCAGGATCTTCTTCTCTGTTACCGTAAGTCCATGCAAACGTGGGTCTTTCAAAGAGCAGGGTTCAGAGTCCACAAGTGCTTCAGAGTTCCTCAGTAGGAATAGCTGGAGTACAAGGTCCAAGGCTTACAGGAGTCAAGTCACAGGTTCACTGCAGGCTAGATTCTGAAGCACTGATTGCTCAGCTGTGGCTGCTTAAGAAGCAAAGGAGAGAATCAGGGCGGGAACATGCAAGCTGGAAACTCCATTTTGACTGAGGGCAAGATAGCTGCAGCAAGACAGAAAGTAAAATGGCTGACGAACAAACTGAGTTTCAGGAATATATACATAGAACCTTACATTACTCCCCCTTAAGGACAACCTCCGGATGACCTCAGACCAGGCTTGTGTGGGTACCTCTGATGAAACTGACGGAGCAAGCGAGGAGCATTAACGTTATTGACCGGTTCCCATGAGTTGTCCTCCACTGGGTAGCCCTGCCATTTAATCAGATATTGTAACTGATTTCTATACAACCTGGAATCTAAAATCCTTTCCACCACAAATTCTTCCTGACCATCGACTAGCACTGGGTCAGGGCAAGGAGAGGAACGTCCAGGAAACGTATTGGGTGTCGCAGCTTTAGTAGGGATACATGAAAGACAGGGTGGATTCTCATAGTTCTGGGCAGTTGAAGACGACAAGCAACGGCACTTATAATTTTACTGATTTTATAGGGTCCAATGTACTTATGTCCCAACTTAGACGATGGAATCCTTAACTTAAGATTTCTGGTTGACAGCCAGACCAAGTCTCCTACCTTGAAAGCTGGTGCAGGTTTACGAAATTTATCTGCTGCTTTCTTGTACCTTTCTTGGGCCTATTCCAGATTTTCCTTTAGAAGATCCATATTCTTCTGTAAAGACGTGATTCTTTCAGCCACTGCTGGTAAAGGCGTTTCTATGGGAAATCGTGGTAGAATGTTAGGATGATAACCTAGATTAGAGTAAAAAGGAGACTGTTTAGTGGAGGCACTCTGAGAGTTGTTATACGAGAACTCAGCTAATGGAAGTAGATCCACCCAATCATCCTGTAGGTGGCAGATAAAGCAGCGGAGATACTGCTCCAGGGTTTGATTGGTTCGTTCGGTCTGTCCATTAGTCTGGGGATGAAAAGCAGAAGAAAGGTTTACTTTAATGTCCAATGCTGCACAGAAATTTTTGCCAAAACCTAGAAGTGAATTGCACCCCTCGATCCGAAATAACCTCATCCGGTACTCCATGTAAGCGAAACACATCTTTATCATCAAATCTGATGTCTGTTTTGCAGTGGGTAAGCCGACACAAGGGATAAAATGAGCTGCCTTTGTTAGACGGTCAACCACCACTAGAATGGTGTTCTTCCCCTGAGAGGTTGGTAACTCCACAATGAAGTCCATAGAAATGGATCCCCACGGGCGGGACGGGGTGGGAAGAGGCTGTAACAGACCAGTTGGTGAGGAGCGAGGTGTTTTGCATCTTGCACAGACCTCACATGAAGTGACATAATTCAAAACATCCTTCCTGCAAGTGGGCCACCAAAAGAAACGAGAAAGAAATTCCTGTGTCTTTAGAATTCCTCTATGCCCAGCTATCTTGGAATCGTGAATGAGTTGCAATACTCTTAATCTGACTGTTTCAGGAATATACAGACGTTGTCCCTGAATCCACACACCATTCTTAAAGGCAAGACTTACGTCCCTTGGGGGTTGTGCCAAAAAGGAATCCGCATGGTATGCTTCCTTGATGTCCTTAAGTAGGTCTTGATTATGAATTACTCCTAGGAATCTAGAGTCAGGAAGAATAGTCTTAGGAGGAGTAATTGGACGTGTCTCTGCTGAGTAAATCCTAGAGAGTGCATCAGCCTTTCCATTGCGCGATCCTGGTCTATAAGAGATGATAAAATTAAATTGGTTTAAGAAAAGATTCCAGCGAGCCTGGCGAGGAGTCAGGCACTTAGCCGACCTGATAAACTCAAGGTTACGATGGTCTGTCAGGACGACTATTTGCTGTGCAGCTCCCTGAAGAAGGTGTCTCCATTCTTTGAAGGCGGCAATAATGGCCAACAACTCTCTATTGCCCACATCGTAGTTCCTCTCAGCCGAAGACAATGCTGGGAAAAGAAGGCACAGGGATGCAAGACATTCTTCTCACCTGTTCTCTGAGAGAGTATAGCTCCAACGGCACAGTCTGAAGCATCCCTTATTATGAAGGCAAGCTCGGGGTTGGGATGTACTAGGATAGGTGCAGTGGTAAATTTATCTTTTAGACGGGAAAATGCTTCCTGGGTTTGGGGGGAGTCCAGGAAAACCTAGACTCTTTCCGGGTAAGTTGAGTGATATGGTGACACTACCTCAGAGAAATTTCTAATGAAACGTCTATAGAAGTTGGCAAACCCGATGAAGCGCTGTACCTCCTTCACATTTCTAGGACTTGGCCAATCCTTGATGGCTTGGGTTTTGCTTCCATCCATACTAATTCCTTGTGTAGACAGTACATCCCCCAGAAATTGAATTTCGGTCCTATGGAATTCACACTTTTCAAGTTTGATGTAAAGATGATTTTGTCTTAGACGTTCCAAGACCTTTTCTCACATGTCCATGATGTTCCTCTGTGGCGTTAGAAAAATTAGAATATCATCCAAATAAATTACCACGAATGTATCTAGGAGATCCCTGAAGATGTCATTCACCAAGTGTTGGAAAGTGGCTGGGGCGGTACTCAGACCAAAAGGCATAACTAGATATTCAAAGTGTCCATAGCGTGACCTGAATGCAGTCTTCCATTCATCCCCAGGTCTAATACGGACTAAGTTATAGGCCCCACGAAGATCTAGTTTAGAAAAAATTTTGGCATGTCGCACTCTCTCCAATAACTCAGGGATTAAAGGCAATGGATAACGGTTTCTAATAGTAACCTTATTGAGTTTCCCTATAGTCTACGCATGGTCTCAGAGATCCATCTTTCTTTTTTTACAAAGAAGATGGGTGCACCTGCAGGAGATGAAGAGGGGCGTATGAAGCCCTTGGCTAGATTTTCATCTTTTGTAATCCTTTAAAGCCTTTAGCTCGGGCCCGCAGGGGGTTGATCTTACCAAAAGGTATCTCTGCTCCAGGCAATAATTCAATTGGACAATCATATGGACGATGAGGAGAAGCTGGTCAGCGTTCTTCTTGTCACATAAATCCACATAGTCCTGGTATATAGCTGGTTAGTTCAGGGACTGACATGATTCCTTTAGGAACAGAGCAAGCTGAAACTTTTGGACTCATCTGTTTCTCTGGAAAGTGTAATTCCTTGGTCTCCCAGTTAATGGTAGGATTCTGAGCCTGCAGTCATGGTAGCCCTAGAATAATGGGAAAGTGGGGAGAAGAGATAAGCATAAAGGACAGTTTCTCTTGATGATCTTTACCCATAAGAACCCTCAAAGGCTCTGTTTCCTGATCCACTGGTCCAGAGGTCAGCAGGGAGCCATCCACAGTTTCCATCTGTACTGGAGTAGCCTTCTTCACTGAACGTATTCCCTGTTTCAGAGCAAAGGAGACATCCATAAAATTTCCACTTGCCCCTGAGTCGATCATAGCAGAGCTAGACACCCAAGCTGAGTCAACCCAGAGTTTGATGGAAAGAAAGCAATGAGAATTGTTTTTCTTACAACTCAGCTGGGACACCGCTGAGGAAACTTGAAAAATGGCAGCGTTTACACAGTCAACGTCCTCAGAGGTAACGGAGTTTAAGTCCGAGAAATCAAGATCTGTTGCTGCAGATCTCTCTGGAGCCTGAGGCTCGGACCTGACAGATCCCCTTCGCAAACACTCACAATGAATGAGTGCTGCAGTTAGTCTTACGAGAACGGCTGGGGCAGTTTATAATGAAGTGCCCTGACTTACCCAATAGAAACATAGATTCTCCTTAAAACGATGTTCCTTGGTGGGATCACTAACCGTCGTGTGTAAAGAGTCTACCTGCATGGGTTTCAGGTTTCAGGTTCCGTGTAATCCTACTCAAAGGTTCCTTAGCTGGAGGGGGAAGGTAGGAAAAAGGTTAGTACGATTGCTTTCGAACCATTTTCTCTTGCCTGCGTTCAGTCAGACGAGTATCATACGGATGCAGTAGTTAATAAAAGTCACCTAACGCAGTGGGAGGGTCGGCACGAGCAAGTTCTTCCTTAATCAGTGGAGATAACCCCTTTCGAAAAATAGATTTTTTGGCGGAACTGTCCCAGGTGGTATCAAGGGCCCCTCCCTGAAATCCAAGGCATATTCAGCTACCGAGTGCTTACCTTGGCGCAAAGATAACAGGCTGCTTCAGCTGTTGCACCTCGATTGGGGTCATCAAACACCTGCCCCATGGCTGAAATAAAATCATCAAGGTCATTCAAACAATCATCCTCAGTCTCAATCAGAGGGTTTGCCCACATTTAAAGCCTTGTTGGTAAGCAAAATATTTATAGTAAGCACCTTAGATCGTTCAGTGGGAAATTGTGAAGCATGTGCAGAAAAAAAAGATTGCATTGATTAATAAATCCCCTGAATTTCTCACGTTCACCGCCAAAACGAAAAGGGGGCAAATTGGGAATCCAGCACTCGGGGCTACGGCAGGAGCCTGGACATCGCCCCTCTAGAACCTCAATCCTGGCTCGCAAATCCCGGGTAGTCTGTCCAACCACTTGCAAATTGTGGGTTATTGAGGTCTGTAGATTTGTAAAAGGGTCTTTATATTCTGCAAATCTGCAAGGATATTAATCAGTCACTCCGCAAAGTTCCTTTATGCGGGCCTCCATTTTCCAGATCTTTTAAGACAGGATTACTGGAAAGAAGAGGAGAGAAAAAAAAACAATAGTGTTCACCTGTGGCAAACACTGCAGAGAGAAAAAAAAATTAAGGGAACTGCTCACCTGGAATGGTTGTGGAGAAGTCACAACCATATCATCACAGAAAGTTTCAACCAGACATCTGATATCCAGAGTTACAGCAGACAAAAAAGAGAAAAGAAAGGAGAAAAAAAAAAAACATAGTGGTTTACCTGTGGTAACACTGCAAAAAGAAAAAACTTAAGGGAATTGCTCAACTGGAATGGTTGTGAGAAGTCACAACCACTGTCATACAGAAAGTACAACCGGACGTCTGATACCCACGTACAGCAGACACAGCCTTCCAGACCAGCAGACACTATCGTTTTGGCTTCAGAATCTTGTAATGTATGTAGTACAGTTCATATAGCGTCTTGTGCTTGGGTTGCGATGAAAACACAGGAGTCACAGGTTTGATTTAGAAAAGTCCTGTATTACTTCATACAAGTTGGCAGAAATGTACACAGTTTGCAGACACAGAAACAGGAGACCAGCAGGCCAGAGTAATCCAAGCTCAGCAATCACTCTCCATTACAGATTCAGGATCTTCTTCTCTGTTACCGTAAGTCCATGCAAACGTGGGTCTTTCAAAGAGCAGGGTTCAGAGTCCACAAGTGCTTCAGAGTTCCTCAGTAGGAATAGCTGGAGTACAAGGTCCAGGCTTACAGGAGTCAAGTCACAGGTTCACTGCAGGCTAGATTCTGAAGCACTGATTGCTCAGCTGTGGCTGCTTAAGAAGCAAAGGAGAGAATCAGGGCGGGAACATGCAAGCTGGAAACTCCATTTTGACTGAGGGAAGATAGCTGCAGCAAGACAGAAAGTAAAATGGCTGACGAACAAACTGAGTTTCAGGAATATATACATAGAACCTTACACTCAACTTGCTTAGAGTTTATTTCCTAGACCATTTATGTTCTTCGGGTTTGAGTGTGTATGCAAGTGAGTGCTATCCTGTCTGTCTTATATGTCTTATCTGTGTATTTAGCTGAGATCAGCCCATACCCTTTGGTGGTAATCAGGATCCTTTTTTGGACTGATTACAGGGTTCGGGTTCTGATAGGAGACAGGGTTAGGCTGGAGACTTGGACCTCTGAACCATTATCAGTTCCTCCAAGGTAAGGGATTAGTTAGGACCCAGTGTAGGGTCAGGTTAGACCCGGTCCTCCTCTTTCCTGTTACAGCTCATCAAGTCCTCAAGATTAACCCTGAAGTAAACAGAAATCGTTTTGCACATCTAGTCCTCAAGTTTACCCTAAGTTCTGCAGATATCGTGTCAGGTAAATCTATTTTATATTACATTCTGATTGTTGCTAAACTATATGTTGTTAGAGTGTGGTTCCTGTATAAATAGTTTACTGACATTGTATTCATATCATTAGACAACGTGACATTTAGGTATGGCACAGATGTATCATTTTGGAAAAACCTATCACAAATCACCCAGATAACGGTCATTCTCTGAGAAACAGGGAGGTCGGAAATGAAATCCATAGAGATATGGGTCCATGGTCTCTTGGGCACAGCAATGGCATCAACAAACCACTAGAGCGAGAGCAAGGCTTGGAGCGAGAGCAAGTCCGCAGGACTGCACAAATTCCCTGACGTCACGAGGACAAAGTAGGCCACCAAAAGGACCGACTAACCAAGTCTCTGGTACCAAAAATTCCGGGATGACCGGCCAACGCGGAACAATGAATCTCAGACATCACACTCTTTTTCCACCGGTCTGGGACAAACAATTTCCCAATAGGGCAGCGCTCGGGTTTATCCTCCTGACACCCTTCCAGAGCCAGTCTCAAGTTGGGCGAGATGGCGGGGAAAGAACTACACCCTCTTTCAAAATAACAGCAGGATCAGATAACTCAGGAGAGTCCGCAAGGAAAACTCCTCGAGAGGGCATCCGCTTTAACATTCTTAGTGCCAGGAAGAAAGGAAACCACAAAATTAAAACGTGTGAAAAACAAGGCCCACCTGGCCTGTCTAAGATTAAGTCGCTTGGCTGATTCTAGATAAACCAGATTCTTTTGGTCTGTGAGGACCACCACCTGATTGTTTGGCTCCCTCCAGCCAATGTCTCCACTCTTCAAAAAGCCCACTTCATGGCCAATAACTCCGATTACCCACGTCATAATTACGTTCAGTTTGAGAAAATTTTCGAGAGAAAAAGGCACAAGGGTTACTTTTAGAGGTCTCTGGATCTCTTTGGGACAAAACGGCACCTGCCCCAATTTCAGAGGCGTCAACCTCCACCTGAAATGGCAGAGAAACATCAGGCTGCCGTAGACAGGAGCAGAAGTGAATCTCTGCTTAAGTTCCTGAAACGCAGAGACTGCCTCAGGAGGCCAATTCACCACATCAGAACCCTTCTTGGTCAAATCAGTCAATGGTTTAACAATAACAGAGAAATTACCAATAAATTTACGATAAAAATTGGCAAAACCCAAGATCTCTGAAGAGCCTTTAATGAAGTAGGTTGGACCCAAACACAGATGGCCTGAACCTTGACCGGGGTCCATTTCAATAACAGATGGGGACAAAATGAATCCCAGAAATGAGATCCTCTGTACGCCAAAAAGACACTTTGATCCCTTCACATACAGAGCATTCTCTCTCAAAATCTGGAACACAGTCCGAACATGTTTCACATGAGAGTCCCAGTCATTGGAAAAAAATCAAGATATCATCCAAATAAACAATCAGAAATTTATCCACAAAATCCCTGAAAATGTCATTCATGAAGGACTGGAAGACGGAAGGAGCATTAGTGAGCCCAAAGGGCATCACTAGGTACTCAAAATGCCCCTCTGGGGTATTAAATGCCGTCTTCCATTCATCCCCGTGCTTTAATGCGAATAAGGTTATACGCCCCCCTGAGGTCAAGCTTGGTAAACCAAGTAGCACTTTTTACCCGGAAAACAGGTCAGAAATCAAGGGTAACGGATATTGATATTTCACAGTGATATTGTTCAAGAGACGATAATACACGGCCTTAATGAACCATCCTTTTTGGCCACAAAAAAAAAACGGCACCCAAGGGTGAAGAGGATGGTCTGGTATGACCCTTCTCCAATGACTCCTTGATATAAGACCGCATAGCGTCATGTTCAGGTCCCAGACAAGTTAAAAAGGCGACCTTAGCGAATTACTACCAGGCACTAATTCAATAGCGCAGTCATAGCTCCTATGGGGGGGCAAGGATGCAGATTTACTTTCGCTAAACACAATCAGAAAAATCAGTCAAATGTCAGGAACATCCTGAGCCTGGGGAGAGGCAGAAAAAACAGGAGTGTTGGCATTTAACACATTGGCAGCCCCAACTGGTTACAGACACAGATTTCCAATCCAAAACAGGATTATGAGACTGTAACCAAGGGAAACCCAGTACAACAATGTCATACAGATTATACAGCACCAAAAATTTGCAACTCTCCTGATGATCAGGTTCAACCCTCATTATCACCTGAGTAGAGAACTGGGGTTTATTCTCAGCCAAAGGGGTAGAATCAATCCCCAGTAGGGGAATAGACTTCCGTAGGGGTATCAAGGGAAACCCACAACGTTTAGCAAAATCAAAATCCATCAGGTTAATAGCTGCTCCCGAATCAACAAAAGCCTGAGCAGAAAATGTGGACAGGGAGCAAATCAGGGTAACAGTCAACAGAAATTTTAGTCTGAACAGTACCCAAGACAACTGAGCGTGCAAAACGTCTTCCCCGCTTAGGGCAGACTGAAATAGCATGAGAGGCGTCACCACAGTAGAAACATACCCCATTGCGTTTTCGAAACTCATGACGCTGTGCCCCAGAAGCCACTCTATCACACTGCATGGGTTCAGAAGCTGGTTCACAAAGGCAACACTATTCCACGCATACCTCTACGCTCACGCAAACGTCTGTCAATTTGAATCGCTAATGACATAGAATCATTGAGACCAGAGGGAGCAGGGAAACCCACCATAACATCTTTTACATTCTCTGACAGACCCTTCCGAAAAAGGGCTGCCAAAGCATCATCATTCCATTTGGTCAGGACTGCCCATCTTCGGAATCTCTGACAGTATAACTCAGCGTCCTCAAGCCCCTGATTTAATGCCAACAAGGCTTTTTCAGCTTGATCAGTGACATTAGGTTCATCGTACAATAACCCCAGAGCCAGAAAAAATGTATCAACATTACTCAAAACAGGATCCCCAGGTGTCAGGGAAAAAGCCAATCCTGAGGATCGCCGTGCAGGAGAGAGATGACAATATGAACCTGCTGTGCTGCATTCCCTGAGGACTTAGGTTTTAAGGCAAAAAACAACTTACAGTTATTTTTGAAATTCAGAAATTTAGCTCGATCCCCTAAAAAAAATCTGGCATGGGGATCCTAGGTTCCACAACCGGCAACCCTGCAAGATAGGTAGCAATACTCCGAACTTCAGTGGCAAGCTGATCCACACGGCCAGACAACTGTGCAAACTCCATTGAGAGAAAAAAAAATCCTCAGCACCCAGAGAAAAAGAGGGAAAGAAAAAAAATAAAAAATCTCTGACAACTCTGACTTTTTTTTTTTTTACACTATCTTTCCCTTCTGTGAGTACCATATAATTTTCAGTTGGGCCGGTGATACTGTTATGATTTGGTAGCTGAGGAGAGCAGGCAAAAACGGCAATACACCAGAGAGGTTGGAATCTACTGGATTGCAGTACCCTGACTAACCACCACAACTAAAGGCAGCCGTGGAGCGTACATACGTTGGTCCTAGACGCCTCGTCACAGCCTGAGAAGCTAACTACACCTAAAGATAGAAAGAGGAAAACTATCTGCCCCGGAGCAGATCCCCAAAGAACATAGGAAGCCCCCAAACATGTAATGGCGGTTAGACAAGAGGAAAATACAGACACAGACAGAAAATAGTATGAGCAAACGTTGGGGCCCAATCTTCCTAGAAAGAAAAGGATAGGAAGGACACTTACTGCAATCCAAAAAAACCCTAAAAAAAATACCAACTCACTAATTGCAAAAACACCTGAGATCACACGACCTCTACCACCTAAATTAGTTCTCTGTGTCACGCTGTATAGCAGATATATATATGTGATGTCAGTAATCTATATCAAAAGGGCAACATCCTATATAACATGCGCATAGATATATGATAACATAGATTTACCTGACAGAATGTCCAGAGGGTCAAAACGGAATCCGTTATACGCTGTCTCCGGCTAGAGGGTGACCGGGGTCTAAGCTGACCCTAAACTGGGGTCCTAACTAATCCCTCAACCTGGAGGTACTGTTAAAGGTACAGAGGTCCAGGCCACCAGCGTAAACCCTGTCTCCTATCAATCCCTGCCAACTGTAATCTAGTCCTAAGAAGGACCCTGATTACCACCAAAGGGAATGAACAGGTAACGGTTAATGAACAGAAAGACAAACCACAAAGACAAGAAATAAAGTAAATAAAGTCTTACATACAACACTCACACACAGTAGGAACACCTAAGGTCTCAGAGAAAAACTATAAGCTGTAAGAGTAAAAACAACTAAGGAGCTCTTAGCTTAAGTATTCTCAGAACCGATCCAGTCTGCTAAACTACATGAATGCTTTCACCGGCGTCTAACACCCAGACTGGCAGAAATATAAGGAAACTAATTAGAACATAATCAAAAGCAGCCGGGCGAGGCTGCACCTAGTCTTAGCAAAGAGCTAGGAAAAATTAACTCTCTCATTACCAAAAAACAAAGAAACAGCAGCTCAGCTGTGAGAAGTCAGAATGTGCAATCGCGACGATCTTCATGGCGATGCACCCATGACACTCTGGTGTAACAAAACTAAGCAGCAGCCACTGAAAAATTGGAAAAGGCAAATGAACAAATAACAATGGCTCAGATAAACTGAGAGGAGCACAAGCCCCCGGAGGGGACCTGGCTGACCTCCACAGAAGTGCAGGACAAAATGCAAAAAGCAAGCACAAAAATAAAAGCAGAAAATATCTTTTCTGTTAGCAGAAGATGCAGGCAAGACACAGCAAGCTTCCAAGAGAACCAGGAACCAAAGTTGAGACAAGAACAATTGATCACCGGCAACCCTGATGGGAGGGAACCTCCCTTATATAAGACCAGTCTGTAACACCTGATTGCCAATCTTCACAATCTTCATTGAATAGTTCAGTACTGTTTGTAACCACCAGAGGGAGCTTCTGCTCAGAATTCATTTCTAACACATTCACAACACAAATGTGTCCATCCTCGCTCAATACATTTGCAGCGCATGCACTGTGAGTATTCACAAGTCGGAAGTCAGTGTCTGCAGAAATGTACCCTAAGGCCGGACAACCCCTTTAAGATCATGATCACACTCTACACAAAGAGATTGTCACACTGTGACGATCTTAAGTAAGGAAGCGGGACCCTAACTGTCCCGGGGTAATATTGAATGTAGAGAGGCCTGGATCTCCGACTTTAATATGCTCCTGTTAAACCATAATCTGACCCTTCCCCCACCCCATGAGGCGTGGAACGGAAATGTAAGGTAAACAAGACACAAAGGCAAAACTGGGATAAGAGAACACGCTATCATACAAAAGCACTCGCCAACAATAGGGAGGAGGATAGGGACAGGGAGGAATAAACTAAATAGGAATAGGGACCAGGAGATAACACTACAGATAACTACAACTACTACTCCTGTAAAGGGTTGGCTGAGGGGTTAATTTACTGGGAGCTGCTGCATTCTTCACCCCTGTTACCTCTATTCTCCTGGGATGTTCTTCTACAGTGACAGAGCGTATAACACAGAGTCAGAGTCCAGAATCACGTCAAACAGTTCTGCTTTATTTTCCTCTGGACACAGCACATCCAAGACACCATAAGCACGTCTTAATCGATACCAGCAATACATTCTTCACAATTTTGCCTCTTCACTGCTACACCAGAATGGACCACTAAGTATTGACAGGACGAGGAGCCCGGTGAATACGGCACTTCGATCTCTTCCCCTGGAGACACTTCAATCCAGCATAAGAAACACACATCTACTTGGTCGTCCACCCCTCTCTGGTTATCCTGCCCGGATACTTCTGATGGCCCCGCTTCTATGCTCATGCACGACCTCTTCTGCTGAGCGTTCCCACAGTGGTTCTTCCACTGGACTACTGCTACGTAAACCCACTCTTTGGGCTCACGTTTCCCACGGTGAATCCTTCACTGGCTTCTTCAGAGGTTGCTGGTCCCCTCTTCCTACCCTATGTTCAGGGCCCAGAAACGTGGACGTCCTCACACTTGCAAGGTCCACCCCCCACTGATCTCCGCTAAGAGGAAACCTTCCTGACAGATTCCCGCTTGGAGGCAATCTTTCCCTAGCAACAAGTCCCTAACTATTGTACCTATTGGGCTGGGTGTGCTCTATGCCCCCATCTAGTGACCAAACCCAAATACTGCATTGACATTCTTTTCTAACATTCTAACTGAATCTCTAACATGCCCCCATTAGTGATCCCTCGCAAACCCATGAATATATACACTATCCTCCTAGTGCCCTCCTCTAGTGACCCCAGGATGCACTATCTGCCTAACACTCAACCCCCACATATATATATACACACAATATATACATAACATTATACAAAGCACACATATATACAAGTAAGTACAATTAAAGGGGTTAAAACCTTAAAGGGTTAATACCCTTCACCTCCTTACACTCCCACTCCAACTACTCAGCTTAGCACAAGAAGAATAATCTTTCCCCAGCAAAGAAGTAGCCCTAGAGCCAGTTTATATAGGGAGATGAGATAATGTTATCAGATTCAGCTGGGAGCAACCATGTATGTTCCCAGCCAACATGAAAAAATTCCTTAACCCTTTCAACACTTATAAATTCCTTAACCGCTTCAGCACTTATGGAAAGGATATCCATTTAAAATTGGACACAAATTACATAGTCTCTAAAGAGGGCCTGGGATTCATCACACGTTGTGACCTTCTAACTCCAGGTTTCCCAGGGGGACGTGACAGCTGTAGAAAGAATGCATCACTGACTGAATGAGGGCTTATTGCCACATGGAGCAGATCTCACACGTGATCAGGCCGTCCATGTCAGTGGGCAGCAGAGATTTCCTCCCTTATACATCTATATTAAAGAACACAGATCTAATTATTAAAATAATAAAAATACACTACTGTTATGAATATATATTATATTATTTTTATATTTGTTAATTATTTAAACATGACATAAATACATAAGATCTAAAACTAAAAAATATGCTTTGAAAGGGGTTGTTCGGTTCTGAAACAACAAGTCTTCAATCACTGTTCTTGACTGCAGACTTGGGAATCCTCACAGTATGATTGTTTGGCGCTGTCAAAAGATGAGGCCTTGACTACAAGTATACGATTTGCATACATGCGGTCACATGCCACCTAGACTTTATCCCGCCTCACTCAATGCAAGTGTAAAAGAAGAGTGGTCCAACATTCCAGTTGAGTGGTGTAAGAAACTTATTGATGGTTAGGAAGCGATTTCAGTTATTTATTCCAAAGCGTGTGCAACCAAATATTAAGTAGAGAGTGCCAACAATTTTGGCCGGGCCATTTTTGGGGTTTTGTGTGAAATCTAATTTCCTTCTATGATGGAATCACTGACTGGGTGGATTATGGAAATGCTGTAAATATAATATATTTAGACTTCAGCAAAGCATTTGATAAACTGTTTCATACGATCCTTGTTGAAAAAAAATGACCACGTATGGGATTGACAAGGCTATGGTTAAGTGGATTCATAAATGGCTCAATGATCGTACTCAAAGAGTGGTAATAAATGGTTTCACATCCAATTGGAAGAGTTTCAAGAGGAGTACCACAAGGCTCTGTCCTGGCCCCAGTGTTGTTCAACATTTTTATAAATGATCCAGAAAAGGGAACTTAATGTAAACTAATCAAATTTGCAGACAATGCAAAGCTAGAAGGGATTAGAAGGTCAATTTGATCTTGAAGGGATTAGTGTTGAGTTGGTCCATGAGCTGCTCCAATTGTGTAGGTGTACCCTGTCACAACATCAAAAGGTCATCTTAACCAGCAATGAACATGGTCCATAGCTTGTGCCGTCAATGCTACCTCGCTTCCAGTACCCCAGAATGAAGTTGGTTTACGAAGGTACACAGGTTGCTCCCATTGGGTACCACACTTCTGTAAGAGATTAATTTATTAATATTGCAGAGAAAATAAACATTTAATTGACCTCTGCTCTTGCACTGTGTTGTTCCGTCTGCTTCATTCTGCTTGCTCAAAAATGCTAAAGAATTTGGTTACATTTAGCTGCCTTTTTGTGAAACCACCACTCTATAGCTCCGCCTGTTGGAAGTAGCGATCCTACAAGTCTTGTAGGGTCGCTACTTCCAACAGGTGGCGCTATAGAGTTCAAGTCCTCTTTTTCTCTGAAGAGCCAATTTAAATATTTACAGTCATTTAAATAACTAATGTTTCTCTTACAAGTATGAGACGGGGTCTGCCTTGTTGCAGAAGGGTTCAGTATTTAATAATAAAAATTCTGGCCATGAAGTTTCTATGTCCAGAAACAGTTTAAGTGGAATATAAAGTTATTAGCTCTCAAGGATAATTCTGCGGCAGGAGACCACCAGACTCCAGGTTTCTATGAGGACATCTTTTCTATGGAACAACGTCTTACAGAACATTCTGACAATAGCAGGCGCAGCCTTGGTTTATATTAGCTGAAACAAAACATGATTTTATAAAGCTGGTACATAGCTGACATATAACAAGTAATATTACATATTGGAAAATGATGGATTATAATAGCTGTATTGATTATTTTCTTTATCAGTTCCCTCCTTTTGATTGTATATAAACACATTTATCAATCACAAAACAGCTGTACTCAGTAGCTGCTTTTACATTTGGAAGTTTACTGCAGATATACTTGAAGATTTGAAATGCAAAAAATAGAAATAAGATAAAATCAAGGATTCTAGCAATTGGTTTGAGGAATGAAACAAAGATTTCATTTAGCCAAGCTCTCATGGACCTAACTATGAGAAAGAATCTCATTCATCTATCTTAGATGTTAACGCTAAAAGCTCTTAAGGTAAAAGCTTTAAGATTTGTGGAGACCGCATTCATCTCCCACCATCATACACACTCTGCGACACGTAAAAATGATTTCTTAACCTTTTCAATAAAAATATTCTACATATCTGTACTAATCTACCCCACACAGCTGCAGTTACCTATAGAATTAACAGGTTCCAGAGCGACAAAGGAAACACAGACCTCCAGGCAGAATCTGAGATTCATTTATATAGTGTAGTAAAAAAGACTTTTGATATCACAAGAATGATGTACAATAAAAATGATATTGTGGTATTGATCCACAGTGCCACAAAGATCTCAAGAAGCAGCCTATTGGATTACAAGCAGAGGATCTATCACTTCTCTCCTACAGTCACTAAACATAGGAATTCTCATTAGAATTGTCCTGTCAACACCATTAGAGCTGGGCACAAAAAATTCAGGACCTGACCCACAACTTACCAACAAACACAGTCTGCATACCCAACACAAAACAGGACTATAACTGGATGTCTTCTCAAGTACATCCTCTAGTGTGGTGTACTTAAGACAGTGTACAAGGTTCCTTGGATGCACCTATATTGGGTAAACTAAACTAAAACTCCAAACGAGGTTGAATCTACATAGACAAACTACAAGGAATGAGCTGGACACACTTGTGGGAAAACACCTCTCTGCAGGAGTGGATTAAAGGCACTGTAATGTATAGAAAACTTGGCATCAACTTGATGATATTGTTAAATCCGTCTTTATTGCAGTCAAAGTATAAAGTGGAGACGTTTCGGTCCGAACATGGACCTTCATCAGTCTGACGGCAATATGAAACAGTAAAAAGAAGTATATACAGTTTACATAGGAGATATAAACAAACAAAAACAAAAATAAGGGAATAAATACAAAATGAGGACCATATAAGCTATAGTTAATATCACTAAGCATAAGAGAAATAAAAAGTGATCAAAATGAAAAATGTGAAAGGAAGTTGAAGTACCTACCCGACTGCTAATAAAAGTTTGTATATATTTTTTTCACTTTGAATATGAATCGTGTAGGCTATATGCCTAAAAAAAGAAAAAAATTTTTTTGAAAAACTAAAGGTATGTACAGTGCCAAGTATTTGGTATACTCGGTAGGAGGCATATTTACCTTAGAAAGAGTCGTAGAATGTATCTTTCATTAAGGTGGAGAATGAGATGAAATCTAAAGTAAAGAAATCATATCCTTATAATTGTGGGGAGGGTAGCCTGAATGTAAATATATGAACAAAGGTGTACCTGTTTATCCAAATGGTAAAACTTAGCGATCCAATAGGATTCTTAGTGTGCCTGTATAGTATCTGTGGATATCTAAGAAAATTCCATGCGGAAAAAGAAATAAAAATAAAAATAAGAATAAGAAAAATTCAAACTAGTAAACACTAGATTTATGGGAGAAAGGTGCCCCAGGAAAAGGTAATTATTGGTATAGGTGCCCCTGTTCTGGGGTAATGAATATTGTCAGTTATGGACAACATGAAAGCATATACTAATGTTCACAAAGGCTTACATCCAAACGGTGGGTGATTTAAGTATAGGTGCTCCGGTTATTCAGTGCCATCATGTATTAAGGGGCAATACCATAACATCACCCCCACTCCGGCAAAAAGTACAACATCAAATGTTACTCCACTTGTAATTCAGCCTATGTTGTTTACCTCATCAAGTGCCCTTGCGGTCTCCTCTATGTGGGAGAAACAACACAGGCGAAAAAAAAGGATTTCGAAACATAAATCCACGATCAGATGCAAGAATCTGTTACTTCCCGTACCATATCATTTCATTACTACTGGTCATCAGATATCACAACTGAAATTTCAGGTCATAGAACAAATTCCGATTCCCAGACGGGGTGGTGACCGTATACGCCTCTTAAAGAAAAGGGAGGCTTACTGGATACACGAACTCCAGACTCTATCCCCAAAGGGGCTAAATAGAGATTATGATCTCATGTCCTTCATTTAGTGAGATGTACGCCAACCTTTCGTATTATGTGTCATACAATTAGCTTGATTCCTACATTTGTATATTACAGCATTATACCATACTATCGACTTAATTGATGCTCTTCTAAATACTCGTAGACCTCTTTTATATATATGTATATTAACATATATATATATATATACATATAACAATTGATAATAATTATCTCGTATATTAATTCTGGCTATATGTTAGACCCTGTATTATATGTCTCTTATATACCATATAAGGCATCATTCTAACTCTGTTTTTTCTTTTACAGAGTCGATTATACTGAATATCTTGAACCCTACCCTTGGACTCTCCCTACCCGACTGCACCCTTTTTTAATTTCATATAATATATATTTTTTTTCTTTTTTTTCTATATTTTTTCCACATTTTTCTATTATTTTCCATTTTTCCACTTTTTTCCACTTTTTTCCATGGGTACCATACCTAATATTTGCGGTAATACCTGTACTCCTTTTCCTTCTGAATTATTTATATATATATATATATATATATATATATATATTATATATATTTTATTTCCCTTTTTTTTCCCCCTCTCCTTTCTCCCCTGATATTACAATATTCAGGCACCTATATCTTCATACAACACATCTAGTGAACAAATACAATATATAGCAGGTGAAACGCAATCACAAGCATAGTTGAAACGCAATCGTCACCTCCAGTGACGTATTTACTAAGCGTCATCCTTAATGCCCTCCTCGCATGTGACGCGTCACTTCCGGTGACGCTTACAGTGACGTCCTTGCTGGGCGTTGCTCCCAGGACCGCAATTACAGGGGACGCGTCACTTCCGGTGACGCGATCTCACTGAGGACGTCACCTAGTCCCGCCTCTTCCCTTTTAAAAATGGAGGTTAGCGGTCTCTCCAGCTGACAAGCGGCGGATACCGCGTCAATGCTGGAGAGATCAGCGCTACCCCAAGTAAGTCTTTATTGCTAAATACCTGTAAACTCTGCATGGTGCTATCTACATGTGGTGCTATATATTAAATAGAATAGGGGAATAACCGGAGCACCTATACTTAAATCACCCACCGTTTGGATGTAAGCCTTTGTGAACATTAGTATATGCTTTCATGTTGTCCCATAACTGACAATATTCATTACCCCAGAACAGGGGCACCTATACCAATAATTACCTTTTCCTGGGGCACCTTTCTCCCATAAATCTAGTGTTTACTAGTTTGAATTTTTCTTATTCTTATTTTATTTTATTTTTATTTCTTTTTCCGCATGGAATTTTCTTAGATATCCACAGATACTATACAGGCACACTAAGAATCCTATTGGATCGCTAAGTTTTACCATTTGGATAAACAGGTACACCTTTGTTCATATATTTACATTCAGGCTACCCTCCCCACAATTATAAGGATATGATTTCTTTACTTTAGATTTCATCTCATTCTCCACCTTAATGAAAGATACATTCTACGACTCTTTCTAAGGTTAAATATGCCTCCTACCGAGTATACCAAATACTTGGCACTGTACATACCTTTAGTTTTTCAAAAAAATGTTTTTCTTTTTTTAGGCATATAGCCTACACGATTCATATTCAAAGTGAAAAAAATATATACAAACTTTTATTAGCAGTCGGGTAGGTACTTCAACTTCCTTTCACATTTTTCATTTTGATCACTTTTTATTTCTCTTATGCTTAGTGATATTAACTATAGCTTATATGGTCCTCATTTTGTATTTATTCCCTTATTTTTGTTTTTGTTTGTTTATATCTCCTATGTAAACTGTATATACTTCTTTTTACTGTTTCATATTGCCGTCAGACTGATGAAGGTCCATGTTCGGACCGAAACGTCTCCACTTTATACTTTGACTGCAATAAAGACGGATTTAACAATATCATCAAGTTGAGTGCCAAGTTTTCTATACATTATATTGGGTTGGGAACCTATTTGTGCACCATCACAGTAGTGCTACGTTATATTTTCCTGCCGATTAAAGGCACTGTCACACTTAGCGATCGCACCAGCAATCACGACAACGACACGACCTGGCGAGATCGTTGGTGCGATCGCTATATGATCGCTAGTTAGCTTCAAACACAAAGATCTCATCAGAGATCAGCGATCTGTATAACGACCTCTGTGGTCGTTGGGAAAACCTAGTCCCACCTGCGACGCTGGTAAAGTCGTTCATGAAGGGTGTCACACTCAGCGATTCAGGCTCACCAGCGGGACACCAACGACCAAAAAAACGGCTCAGAACGTTCATAAGCGATCAGCGACATCTCAGCAGGGGCCACATCGCTGCTACATGTCACACACAGCTAAGTCGCTAACGAGATCGCTACTGCGTCATAAAATCGCTGACGCTTTAGCGATCTCGCTTAGTGTGACAGTACCTTAAGAGTAGCCAGGACCCTTGGCAGTTTAGAAGCCAAGCCCCCAGACATCCAATGGATCACACGACATGTCACGATTCCATGTCCCTTGATAGGTCATTTGATTAACACACAGGTGCTCTGGGGCACATCTGCAGATCTAAAATGATACTAATAGTGGCACTTTCCCTTATGTACAGCACTTTACATAACATAGTGCTATACAAAGTGGAGCAGGAGTGGACAATTAATTTTCTCAAGGGGCCACACGAGAGACCATGACTGTTGTGGAGGGCCGAACAAATAGGCTACTTAACATTAATATTAACATACGAATTATAATTATTATTTTATATTAATATTACCGTATATACTGTGTATAAGCCGACCCTCCTAATTTTGCCACAAAAAACTGGGAAAACTTATTGACTCGCGTATAAGCCTAGGGTGGAAAATGCAGCAGCTACTGGTAAATTTCAAAAATAAAAATAGATCCCAATAAAAGTAAAATTCATTGAGACATCAGTAGGTTAAAAGTTTTTAAATATCCATATTGAATCAGGGGCCCCATATAATGCTCCATACAGTTCATGATGGCCCCATAAGATGCTCCATACAAAATACGCCCCATATAATGCTGCACAAAGGTTAATAATGGTCCTATAAGATGTTCCATAGAATAATATGTCCCATATGCTGCTCCATAAAGGTTATGGCCCCATAAAAGGCTCCATAGATTATGCCCCATATGCTGCCCCATAAGATGCTCCATAGAATATGCCCCATATATATGCTGCTGCAAATAAAAAAAAAATGACACTCACTTCTCGTCGCTGGGGGCCAGGTGCCGGTGCCCTGAGCAGGCGTGGACACTGGCGTGCTATGGGGGAACAGGTGCTGGTGTCACCACTGGCTCAGGGCCCCAGCACCTTAGATATTCACCTGTCCCCGGTTCACCGCTGCGTGCCGCTCCGTCTTGCGGTCCTCTGTCAGTGACTGTTCAGGCAGAGGGCGCGGTGCTCACTAACTACGTCATCGCACCCTCTGACCTGAACGTCCTAGCCAGAGGACGCAGAGGATAGAGCAGCGTGCAGCGGTGGACCTGGGACAGGTGAATATCACAAATACTTACCCCCTCCTGGAGTGTCTCTGCAGCCCCCCTGCTTCTCCCACGGTCACCGGCAGCTATTCCTTTCTTCAGCGGTCACATGGTACCGCTCATTAAAGACATGAATATGCACATATGCACTCGAATCAGCAGCATTTTGCTAATTTAGTATAATGCACTCAATAGTCCTCCACATAGTTTGATGCACCCCATAGTCCTCCACACAGTATAATATATACCCCATAGTGCGCCATACAGTATATTACACACCCTGTAGTGCTCCATACAGGATAAAACACACCTCATAGTACTCCATATAGTACAATGCACACCATAGTCCTCCACAAGAGTATAATGCAACACAACAGGAGTATATTGCAGCCCCCACAGGAGTATAATACAGCCACATAGAATAATAATGCAGCCCCATAGGAGTATAATGCATCCCCATTCCCCATACAGTACAATACACACCATTTGCATAGAAAATTCAATACCACAATACTAATGGATGAGAAGATAACATGGTAAAATATCAGGTTAAGATATTCATGGTTAGAACCTACAATTGACGTATATCAAACTTAGAACCTTAAAAAAGGGTTACTTACACTAATCAGAAGATAACTTTTTAACACCCTATTAGTTTACTATATCATCGGAAATGACAATGCTACTTCTTTTGATAAATCGGTCTTAAAGCTAAAATAATTTTAAATTATAAATCTTTATTTTCAACTATTAGTGTGCTTTATACACAAATATGTATTACATTTACATTCTCCTCTTAGCTACTTTTCCTACATTATGAGCAGATAGATCAGACACACCTACAAAAAAACATTTTAAAAAAAATCAACCTCCTCCATAACCCCTCTAGCTGTCGTTTACATCTCCAATATAGTTGTTCCTTATGCCATTTTAAGCAAAGAAAAGGTTTTGTCTATTTGATCATAATTTAAGAAATCTTGTATTAATACAGTGGTCCCCAACCTTTTATACACCAGGGACTGGCTTCAAGCAAGACCATTCTTCCATGGCCCAGCAGGGCGGGGATGGAGGTGGGGCAGGGGCGCGGCTTTGGTCATATGGGGAAGGGCTATGGACGGAGTTGTAGTGCATACTTATCATTTAATTATAACATAATGTGAATGTGACTCAACTCACCATAGGTTTTACTCATTTTACAAGGGTTTGAGGCGGAGGCGTAGTGGTCCTTTAATGCTGAAAGATGGCTACTGCTACTGATGACAGTCACTGCTGATGATGATTGGAACCTACAAGGAAATGGAGCATTGAGCACTTAGAAAAAATTGTACTGAAGTACTGTACATGCTGATTATTTTTTAATCATGGTGTAAGAAAATTTGACAAATATTCAAAAGGTGTATCACACAAATAATCCCCCATGAATAGCAAGATGGTCCCACACATACTGTATAATCCCCCATATATAGCATGATGGCACCACACACCTAATCCCCCATGTATAGCAAGATGGTCCCACACATATAATCCCCCATGTATAGCAAATGGTCCCACACATATAATCCCCCATTATAGCAAATGGTCCCACACATATAATCCCCCATGTATAGCAATGATGGTCCCACACATATAATCCCCCATTATAGATGATGGTCCACACCAACCCATTATAGAAATGCCCACACATATAATCCCCATGATAGCACATGCCACATATAATCCCCCATGTATAGCAAGATGGTCCCACACATATGATCTCCCCATGTATAGTATGATGGCCCCACACATATAATCCCCCATATATAGCACGATTGTCCTACACATATAATCCCCAATACACATATACGCCCCCCGAAGAAGTAGACCAGGCAGAACACGCGCGTCGGGGTGGGAGGCCTTCCAGCACAGTCTTCATTAGATCAGGTAACAATCCATGATCTCTAACATTTTGATACCGCTTTTTTGCAGTTTTGCACTATCAATTATTCACATGTGCCACTAGTTTGTATGTCCACCATTGTTATGATGTCTCTATGAATTGCTTTCTCTGCATGATATGGTCATTAGTTTAAGTTATACATTTTTTTAACTATCTGTGACCCTCATTGCTCTAATATGGCAATTGTCTTGCCACTATATACTACTTAATATTCTATCAGTGGTGCTATTTTTATGTGCACTAATTTATTTTGCATGATATGGTTATTGGCTTTGGCTATATATATATTGTTAGAGGGACAATTTGTCTCTGTTATTTTTTTATATTATATACTATCAAATTCTATTTGATTGTTTTTTGCACACATAAATATGGCAAGATTGCCACCTAGCGGTGTATACCTTTAAAATTTATGAATAGCCTTCAAATAGAGATTATGCACTATGCCTTTATATATCTTCATTTATTTTTTGCATAATAAATTAGCAATAATTAGCAATCTAATCTGTGGCATGCATTTGGATGGATCTATTTTGATTTATTTCTGACTGTGTCTGGACTTTAACCTTCATTTTTTCAGTGCTGTATTCTGATGATAAATTTATTGATTATTGTTTTTTCTATATTTTTTCAATAAAATTTTTTTTATAGTGTTTCAAATTTGTTTTCTAGTCACTTCATTCAGTTTTTGTACCCCCATTTATGGGAAAGTATAAAAACAATTGTATCTAATATAATCCCCCATGTATAGTATGATGGCCCCACAAAGTACTGATTGATATATATATATATATATATTATAATATACACACCACACACACACTGTATATACTCGAGTATAAGCCAACCCGAGTATAAGCCGGGTATGCATTGTCCTCATTCCTATCCCGGTATGTGTGGTTCCCCCCGTCCTGTCCAGCTCTGTGTGACTTCCCATGTTGTATGCATGGCTCCCTCGGTACCATCTTGTATGCATGGCTTGGCACCCCCCCTCCCATCCTTGTTTGCATGGATCCCGTCTCATCTTGTAGGCATGGCTCGGCTCCCACCTCCCATCCTTGTATGCATGGCTCCCCTGTCCCATCTTGTATGCATGGCTCGGCTCCCCCCTCCCATCCTTGTATGCATGGCTCCTCTGTCCCATCTTGTATGCATGGCTCCGCTCCCCCCTCCTATCCTTGTATGCATGGCTCCCCTGTCCTATCTTGTATGTAAAGACATACTTTGACAAAGACCTTCCTAGGTCGAAACGCGTCGCTGTCTGGCTGTTAGTGCATACCTCCCGCTTGTTGCGACATGGAGGACACCGTTTTTTTTAATATTTTTATTCTTGGATAAAATAAGATTTACAATTTTTTTTTTTTTTTTTTTTAATTTTTTCGTTCTTCCTCTGCTGCACGTTTTGGTTGGACTTTAGATTCCGAGCTCCCGGGGGTTGGTTTGGGGCTGGCAGGGGCTTTGCCCACATCTTTTGTGTCACTACAGTTGCAGCATTCGCTCCGGTGATTAATGAACCACCGGGAGGCACGGCGCTGCGGATTAGGGCCGTATTTTACCATTAGGCACTCGTGGGCAGTGCCTAGGCAGCGGATGGCGTGGGGGGGGCACTGAGCATAGTTTTTTTTTTTTTTATTTTATTTTTTGGGCCAGGGGTCAGCCCGCCCGCCCACCACCCACCTCAGTCTTCCGGCTCCCGGGCTCTCACTGATCTCGGCACATCCTCCCCTTTATCCGCCTGTCCCTGTCTCTCTCCCCCTCTCTCCCCAGCAGTGAGGGAACTGCCCCTGCTATGAAGGGGAGTGTGTGCGGTTAGGCTGCAGCCTCCCTCATCATGCCTATTTTAGTCACGGGCTTCCCAGCTGCTCGTCAGCTCCTCAGTGACGACTTTCCCGGGACGAATGCTGTACAGAGCCAGGTAGAGGCGGGGGGAGCGGCGCTAAAATTCCCAGTCCCCTCACACCGAGCCACTGTTTTCCTGCTGTGTTTATGGCTGCAGTTTATATGTGTCCTGTTCATTTTAGGAACAGTGACAAGTGAGGAGAGAGCTCAGCCCCCACTGTCAACTCAGTAACCAAAAGAGGAGACGCTGAATATTTCTTGAGGGGTGGGGTGTCCGCTCCCCCCAAAGCCCCCCCCCATTGAACACATCCAGAATGCCGCAGCGCTACACAGGCCCAGCGTCGCGCAAGGGAATAGGACATGCTGCGATCTAAAAGACGCGCGCATGTCCGTTAACGCAGGTCTGCCGCTTTCGTGTTTTTTTACGCATAGTGGACGGGATTT